>OY482674.1:131464453-131881128 GCA_960531455.1 Urophora cardui
GTCAACAAAGATAAGAAACCCTTCACCTACACGCCAGGCGGTCTGGATCTCTCGCAAATCAAATCGGAACGCATGGCCAAACGTTTGGCACGCAACGCACAAGCCGAGGGTGCCGCAGGTCAACAAAATCGGCCACAACAACCACAATCGCCAGGAGGCGGCGTCGGCGGCGTCGGCACTTGCAGTGCTGCACAACAAATTGGTGGCCTGGGAATGGGTATGCCGTTCCAGGTGCTGCCACCCTCACCGCCAGCCGTTTCAACGGGTAAGAATATGAATGGTATGGCACCGCCACCACCACCACCACCCAGCTCCTCTACCACATTACAAGCACCACAAAAAGGAGGTTTGGGCAGTGCGCCCGGTTCACCCAGCACGCAACGCAAATCGGTGACACCGCAACGTTTTGAACCGCCACCGCTAGGTTTTCGTCCCGAAATAAAAATACCACCAAATCCAATGGCCGCTTTGCGTAAGGTGCCACCACCGGTGGAGAAGAATACCTTTTGGAAGGATGAGTATGTGCGTGATCGTTCGAAGAGTCCTTTGATGGGTCAGGAGAATGGTCAGGGTAATGGGGTAAGTTCACCGCCGCCACCAACGGCGAATGGTAACACTGCCACCACCACCACCACCAGCGTTACCACCAATGGCGGTGAGTCTGCTCCTGCTGCTGTTAGTTTGAATAATAGCAATAGCAATAATGTGGACAATGGCAATGGTAGCAACAATGGTGTCAGCAATGAGCAGGTCGATGGTGAGAAATGCGTCTACTTCTACTTCACAAATGATTGATTGATTGATTGCTATGGGTTCTACATCATCTTCTAAATCATCACATCAATGCTTCTTAATGGGCTAAAGGTGTCCTCTCCTCCCTAGGGAAATTTTTTGGTTATGGCTATACACTTTTTTACCACACACACGCGCAAACACATATGTACAATTTTTTTTCAGCGAGGCAAAAGTATGCTTTACCTTGTTGGAAGTGTGGGGAAAACGAACTAATGCTTTTAGGTTCATGGTGTTGGGTGCAATTTTGAAAATTTATACACATTTTTTTTTTTTTTTTGAATTATTTACAACTGACTACTAATTCTGCAATTCCTGGTGTTGGCGCCGCTAACTTTCACATTTCACATTTCACATTTTTAACTGTACACCCAAATATACTAATCACTCCCATAAAAACCAACCCAACAAATCCCAGAGTACTTATCTATATAAATTTATTCACCATACACTACTAATTTGCTTTTTTTCTCACCTCAACTCTTTGCAAACTCATCCCTTTCCCACAATAGGTTATAGAAGAGCAACAAAATTCGCTCAACAACCCTCGGATGCGAACAGCAAAAACTCAACTCCATCGCAACAAAACACACCAACGCAAGTGGTGGATAATGCCAATAATAAATCACCACCCTTACCAACATCAACTTCACCACCATTGCAGCAGCACCAAATGACGAAAAATGTTAGCAACAACTCACCACCGTTGCCAACATCATCGCCACCACATTTACAACAGCAAGAGAAACAGCAACAACAACAACAGCAACAACAACAAGATATATCACGTCCGGAATCACACAATTTGCCACCATCGCAATCCCCAATTGCCAACAATGTCCTTACAGCATCACCACGTCCAACTGATAGTCCACGTTCGGAAACTAGCACTCCAATACAACGCGTTACCGAGAGCCCCTACAGATATACAGCTGCTGGTGGACAGCAACAACAACAACAGCAGCCACAGCCACAACAACAACAACAACAACAACAACCACGTTATGGCAGCGCTGCTATTTCACCATTAGCACAATCTTATCCAGCACCATCGCAATCACCGAAGCCGCAATCAACGTCACCAACGGGCGCACTAAGCCAAGGAACATCGGCCAACAATTCACCCAATTCACAGCCAACAACGGCGCAAACTGTGCCATGGCGCACTCAACGCGCGGGTTCAGCTCAACCGCAACAACAAACACAATCAACGCCTCTATACAATAATGTATCGTCAAATACTCAACAATCAACTACGGGTTATCAGGGTCCAAAGCCGGTGAGTGGCATTTTTAACTGTAATTAAGTATTAGAACTACTCTAAATTAATGGCGTTTTCGATTCTGGCATAAAATGTTACCCTTTAATATCTCAATTATGAAATTACGTAACCTGTCTTCGTTTTAAATGGCTGGTTTTGTAGATAATGATGCCCTCTGACTTAGCTAGAGGTCAATATTCGCTGATATTACCACACATGCTTACAATATGGCTAAGAAAATCAAGCAGGGCAACATTTTTTCCAGAAACGAAAACGGCATAACTAAGTAATTCTTAAGTGACATATTTGCTCAGCCTGTCATGTGAGGTAGCTTTCATTTTTGGTAGCTTTCATATTTTGGTACCTTTTTTGGCCATTCTGTTATTTAAATTGGCTTAGAGAATGATTCGGAGCAGTTTTCAGAGGTAGTACTTGTCCACAACGTTCATCTCCTTGGAATATGATGTTCAGAAAGACATTGGCTCCATTGACAGTATCGATGGCTTCATCGACGGTTTTTCAGCACTACCGTCTATACCATCGTTATTCGGAATGTAAGCTTTAAATCTTGTGGTTTATAGGTCAAAAAGTCAAGACGTGGACCCGGATTACACCGGAATAATGCTGCGAAATACTGGTATCAAATGAAAGCTATTGACCAGGGCTGCTACATAAAGCTCTTTCCATTATGGCTGTTAGGCCGGATACCAAGTTATGGGTAAAAACTTGAACTCGGATGCCCAAGCAATATTGGTATCAAATGAAAAGTAGAAATCGGGGGTACAACATAGAGCTCTCTTCGATGTTATGCTTAACCTGGTTCCCCAGGGAAATGGGAAGGGAAGGAAAAGGTAACGGAAATGGGTTCGACGGTGATGGGGGAGAGAGTGAGAATAGGTCAGGAAAGCGGAGAAGGAATAGGAGGGGAAATGAAAGGGCGAAGGACAGAAAATTAGAGGTAAAGGAGAGCGGTAGGGAAAGGGAAGAGTAGGATAAATGTGCCGGGAAAGGGAATAGAAAACGGAAATTAAAGGGAGGGGGAGAGAGGAAAGAAAAAGAGAAAGATAAAGGGAAAGAGAAAGAGAAAGAGAAAGGGAAAGAGAAAGGGAAAGAGAAAGGAGAAAAAGATGAAGAAAAAAAAATGAAATAGTAGAGAGAAAGGGAGAGGGAGACTAACACGAAGAAGAAGAAATGGTTGAGGCCATGAAGAGGGGAACTTTGGAAAATAAAAATTTTTTCCTTACATTTTTTTAATTTTTTTACATTTCTCTGGGGCCTGCAGCCCGAGGGAAGCTCAAGGAATGCCAAGTCATTGCCAAGCCAATACAATGGAGGTCTCCGTCTTCCTCTGCTGCCTTTAGGGTGTTTCGGTAGAAATAGTTTCTGAGCTGGAGCACCTACATCTATTACCATGATATGACCTAGCCAATGTAGCCGAGAGAGCGAATTACATACATTTCGTTGTGTAGACATGCTAATCTATATTAATTATCTATATATATTGTCTAAAAGTGAAACACCTTAATGTATGTACATAGTACGTGTCCCTAATTTTTCTTGCACGGTCATCAAATAAACTACAAATTGTAAGTAGAGGGCTAGTTCATGCAAGAAAATCGTTTTCGCAAAAATAAATATGTAAGTATATACATAGATTGAAGTGCATACATATGTACATATGAATGTAAATATGTACATATTATACACATTCGTACGCTTAAGCATGCACTTATAAATATATGTATGTATATAAAAACATATGTACATATATATCAGCACGTTTGTGTACTTTGCGCTAATTCAAAGCACGCGGAAGTGTCTAAATAATATTTTTAACCGAGGCGCGTTTGTGGGCATGGGCGTGAGAGACAGTGAGACTATATGAAACGCAGATAGAAACTGCAAAAGTATGTACATATATAAGTATGCATATATATGTATATTAATATATATCTATATACTTTATACATATAGGTACTTGTTATGCAAATATATAAATAGTATTTATTAAAGACACACATCTATGTATACATATTATGTATACCTTCAATCAATCTACGTATAGGTATTTGCTTGAAATTGTATCAAATAAGTTCTCCCACTCTCTTAAACTACTGCAACTTAGCCAACCAGCCGCTGCTGCTGTTTTCTGTGATTTCATTTTGACAATAATTTCATTAATAATTTCTTTTATTTTTGGAAAAATGATGAATAAGAATTTTTGCAATTAAATTTGATGCGCTCCTTTTTGGCTATCGCAAGCAGTTGTCGCAAATTTGTCGCATGACTTGAGCGAACGGTGTATCTACATATTGCGATAATTTGCGTTTCAATTAGTGTTTGATAATATATGAATATTGATGAATATGCATATATGTATGTATGTGTGTATGTATATTTGTGTGTCGATAACATTTGAGCTACCAGCTGCGTAATTGGTATGGAATCATCGCTTTAATTAAGTAATCATTTCGTATGTAGATCTTTTTATGGCTCACTAGTTCAATTGACTTTTTTCACTGTCAATGTCAAGCGCTTGTCGTGATTTTTTTTGGTGATGCGGAATGTAATTTGTTTGAAAACGTAAAAATTCTTTGCAAATATGTACATTTATCAATCTGACATTACTATTATACAATCCACAAAGACGTGGTTCACCTTGAGATCTACATAACTGTACATAAAAATTGCACTCCAACTTTGTAATATAAGAAAGTATCACATGACATCACATTATATAACATCACATACACAAAAAATTATAATATCTATTCACAAACACTTCGATTGACATAACATCATATCACCAAAACGCGGTAAATTTCATAAAATATCGTTCCTATGACATTACATTGCATCTTATCCTATATCATTACGTCATATCATATCATATATGTAACACATCACCATCAAAAAAAAATTAATCATGTGACATTACATCACTATAAACAACAAATTTCATCATACGACACGAATTCATGTGATATCACATCATCATAAAGAATACATTTAATCATATGACATCAACTCATGTGACAGCACATCACCATAAACAACAAATTTCATCATACAAAATCAATTCATCTGACATCACATCACCATAAATAATAAAATTAATCATATGACATCAACTCATGTGACATCACATTACCATAAACAATAAATTTCATCATATGCCATGAAATCATGTGACATCACATCACCACAAACAATAAATTTCATCATATGACATTGCAACATGTGACATCACATCACCATAAACCACAAATTTCATCATACGACATCAAATCATGTGACATCACATCACTACAAACAATAAATTTCATCATATGACATCAACTCATGTAACATCACTCATTTTTCATCATATCATATGACTTCTTTATCACAGGATATGATATGAACACAAATGAGTAAATTTTACATCACACCTTATGAAAATAAATAAATATGTACATCATATATTACAAAATCACATCATGTCGCATGATATCACATCACAAATCAAAAAAATTTAAAATTTGTATTAAATGTTTTATCATCACATCATGTTCATGTCTTACATTATAACATGAGATTGTGATATTTCATTATGACATCATTGAAGTGAGACATCATATCACATATTTATATGTTTTTGAATGCCATAATAAGCTGATATCACATGCTGATTATAGAAAACTACACAACAATGCGACGCTGAGAATTAACAGCTCACATATAACACGAAGTCGTGATATTTGCAATCACAGCAGGATATTTTTATATTCATAAGTTTAGCTGGTTCAAGAAACAGAATTTTTTGCTTATTCCTTAAAAATAACATATGTATCTAATTTAAAGTATCTCTTATATACAACCCATCACCCTCAATATTCTTCCCCACTTTCATAGACCAATGTCGGCTCACTCTATATTGCACCATTGGCACAGCCCACCGAACCGCAAGCACCCAGTTATGTGCGTCAATTTCAACAGCAGCAGCAGCAACAACAACAACAACGTGACTCGCCAATGCGTCAAATACCGCAACAACAACAACAAGCACCACAACCACAACAGCAACAATCATCAATACGCTCTAACGTACCATGGCTGAGCAGCAAACCAAAATCAACTGAGCAACAACCAGAATGGGTGCGTGATGAAGATTATGGTGGTAATGTAGTGCCATCATCGTTGCATCGCATCAAGTCACCACCACCACCAACGGTAACAGCAACAGCTGCACCACAACAGTCACAACAACAAAATAATTATCAGACTTCACCGCAGCCGTATCAGCAGCCATCTTACTATCAGCAACAGCAGCAGCAACAACCATATCAACCAGCACAGCAGCAGCAACAGCAACAGCCGTCTTACTATCAACAACAGCAACAACCACCAAAGCAGCAATTTTATGGTGGTTATCAGTCGCCACAAGGCAATGGTTTTGCTGCCTCCAACCCAACGCCAGCAAATTTCGGCAGTCATGCTCATGGTGTGGGCAGCACTGGTTTGCGTTTGCAAATCAATGCCAATGCGAATGCCGATAATAATGTTGCGAATCAACAACAAAGTGGACCAAGGGTAAGAAATATATTTTCAGGAAAACTCATTTGCTCATTAACGTATTTTCTCATATTTTCTAGGAACGCATTATACCCATACAATTGGAGCAAACACCCACCTCTGCACCATCGAATCAACCGAATTTCAATGTCAGCTATGGTGGCATTACTGCTGGTAATTATAATCCCAAAAAAATTACCTAACTAATCCCAATACAACCATGCCCACACCTAAACACATGAATATATGTATGTATGTATTTATTTCCTTTCAGCCCCCAGCAGCTATGTACTACGCTCACCAAATCAATTTGTCGATCAAGGTTACAATAATTATCCAGCTTCGGCTGGCAGCGGCGGCTCACCAGCGGTTGTTAATGCACAGCGTGTGATGTCGCCAACACAACAATTGAATGGTCCACGCATTGTACAACAACAACAACATTATGCTAATAATAATGGTGTTGGCGCCGGTGGTCAACGTTCACGCATCATACCCATCAGCATGGAGGGTGGTGAGGGTACACGTGGGCCAGTATCGGCTTCACCGCTCGTTTTGCAAAAGTAAGTACATACATTGATGAAAGTTTATGCGTTTTAACTGCGCGAAAGCTTAACTTAAATGAGAGCTTGCAGAAGAGTTTAGTAGAATCTTTAATGAAACCTTAAAGCAACCTTAGGCGAAAGCTTAAAGAAACCTTAGGCGAAAGCTTATATGAACGCTTAACAAAAGTTTGTGCTTAAGCGTTATTTTATTTTCGTTTTGTTCAGCTCATTATTTTTACGAAAGCACGTATTTAATTTAATATTTTCTCTACTTCGTAATTTTTCAATAAAAGCTCTAACAATCTTTTTGCCATTTTACTCCATTAATTAAATTTTTTTTATTTTTATTGCGATTTGTTGCGCTGCTTATATATCTTTAAGTGAGAACTACAATCTGATAGTTTACGATTGTCCACTTGAGGCGGAAATCCAATACAGAAAGGGTCGTCTCAGGTAGTGTGAAATGTGCGAAGTTTATTGTGTGTGAACTGTCGAGTGCTAGTAGCTGTCAAATGAACTTTCATAAGTTAAGCTGTCAAGTCAACTGTCAAAAATTAAGCTACTAAGTCAACTGTCAAAAATCAATTTGTCAAGTGAACTGTCAGAAGTTAAGCTGTCAATTGTTAGCTGTCAAAATTATAATACCCTGTATTGTGTATGGCATAAACATTTTAGCAACTAAATTTTGTTAAAAATCCATTTCTACCATAAATTCACTTCTAAAACTCTGAAAGCCATAAATTATTTCAATAACAAATTAAAAAAAGTGCATCTAATTACTTTTCGCTAAAACGGTTTCTATATATACATTTTTATGCGCAGTTTTAATTAAATACTTCCAATATTTTTGAATTCCAGGTTGATTATACCATTTCCCATCATTACATTTCCTCCAAGTCCTAATAATTTATAAATTTGCTTTTATTGCAATTTTAGTTTTAAATCAGTTTTTCACATTAACATATTTCTTGTCGTAAAATAAGCCATTAATAAAAGTTTTCAAGAATATCACCATCATAATAGTCGTCATATACGAAAAATACATTAAAAGCTCTCAAAAGCTCTAAGCATATTCAGATACTTCTCTATTGATGAAGATTATTATGTCCAAATATGGTTCTAACCTCAAATTAGGTCCGGTGTCTAGGTTAAATGTCATCAAAAAGCTTTCCATAGGTATCCAAAGCTTTCGAGCAATATTCATGTTCTTGTTTTTATGTCGGACAGCTTTCAAATTTAAAAAGAAAATGAGAACAGAGAATTTGGCAAAAGCTCTATAAAGCCAAACAAAATCTATTTGTCCTTTTTTGGAAAAGTTCCATTCCTTTTAGCTATCAAAAACAATTTAGTTAGTTATTTTCACTAGGCTCCGAAAAAAGTATACATATGTTGATAAAGAGTATCGGCTAAAAGTTTGGTGGCCTGAGAGCTTGCTCGTGACACTTTTAACTTAAATTAGAAAACGCCTTAGATTAAAGTATAAAATTGTTTTACAAAATTTAAACAAAAAAGCTTGAAATTTCATATGTCACACCAAAAGCTTTAAAAAACGGCTTTTACATATCTATCAGCTAAAAGCTAGGAAGCCTGAAAGCTTGGTGCGAAACTTTTCGCTTAGATTAACAAACGCTTTAAATTAAATTATAAAATTGTTTTAGAAAATTCAAACAAAAAAGCTTGAACTTTCATATGTCTCTCCAAAAGCTTTAAAACTTTTTACATACATAAAAATTTAATAATACAGCCATAATAGAAATAAAACTACAATATAATGAAGCTTGAACGCGTTACAAACTGGTTTTGAGCTTAAAAGCTCGTTTTACCTGCGTTTTCTTTTTTACAGTTACTTCTCAAAAGGCAACATCTACAAAAAGAAAGTTGCAAAGCTTACTGCTAGATCAAAAAATGTTAAGATGATAGGTTAAAAGTAGTAGAGCTTTCAAGTAACTTCAAAATATTTTCAGATGAACAAGAAGAACCAGAGCTTTCATAAAGCTCCCCAAGTTATACTTAAAGCACAACTGCACCGCACACCCATACCAATTCGGCACAGAGTAATCAACATGATTTCATGAACATGAACTCTAAAATGCTTTTTATGTACCACCTATGTATATATATGTAATTCGTAACTAAACAAAAGCTACAACAAAAACAACAGCATCTATAGTGCGCTACTAATTAAACATTTGCAACATCACTAATCAAAACACATCTCTTAACTCAAGCAAATCGCCCACTTCTTTTATTAGCGATCCACGCGCGTCACCCATACAATCGAAATCCTTTAGAATTTTGCAAAAAATCACTGACACTATTGACGACGGTAAAGGGGATGGTGTTGATGCTAATAAACTAACGGATAATAATAATGCACCCTTGGATGCCGAACCACAATTACAACGACCACAATATGCGCGACAAATGAGCGCTCAACAAGCGCGTCCGAGTGTGGATCATCAAATGCGTCGAATGCATATAACACCACAAACATCATTGGAGGGATACCATAATAATCAGCAATCAACACAGGCATGGAATCAAGGTGGGTTATAAAAGCTGCGAATGAAAGCAGATACAACTTTTAGGTTGATAAAGACATACCATACAATCAAAACAGACAAACATATTTGGAATGCAGACATGAGAGGAAAGTGAAAGCTTTTGTGGTAGAAAATAGAAGATAGTGAAAGCTTTTGTAGCTGAAGGCAGAAGTTGGTGAATGCTTTGTAGTAAAAGATAGTGAAAGTGAAAGCTTTCGCTGTCGAATAGAGATATTAAGCAAAGCTTTTGTAGAAAAAGATAGTAGAAGTTCTAGCTCCTGCATTAGCACACGCTCAAAATTCAAATCAAAAACTCATTGTAAAATATATGTAGTTTACATGCGAAAGCTTTTCTTCATATACTAAATATGTAAAAGCTCGACTTTAATCTGTAAATATATAGCACTCAATTTCTAAAAACACACACTCGTCTCTCAACAAAAAGGTAAATCAATCACTTTAATTGGCTATCACATATTAGATTGCTGCAAAGCTTTTTAACGCGTTTTTATGCAAAAAAAAAGCTTTGCGCTTTCTGAGTTTGATTTCTACTTTGAATTAAAATTAAATAAGAAATTAATTTCTTCAATACAAACTTTCTTGCATAATCTCTCTTTTGGTGAATGGAAATTTCGCTTTTTAATTATAGAAAAAAAACACATTAATAATTTTAACACGCACAGCAAAATTCAAATTACATTTTACATACTACATTTGTGCACAAAACATAAATAAAAAATAAAATTATATTTCTTAAAAAAACTTCTTATGACATACAAGATCTCTTTTTCTTTTTCTAGGTAAAGTTTTCAATAACAACACACTAACACGTACCAACTACAACAATTTGAACGGTGAGCTTTTTGCGCAGCCTCTTTTTCCATCAAAGTGTTGTTCAAGAAATTCTGTTTGATTTGATATAAATACATATTTCTCAATTACCATTTTTTTTAAATTAAATTCGTATTACTTTGCGTTTCTTATAATACATTTTTTATCATTTTCTCCTTTAGACACGCCACAAAAATACATTCATCCCAGTGAACAACAAGTACCCGAACCGAAAAAATATACCGGTAGCGCAATACCAAGTCGATCGTTTAAGATTTTACAAGCGATGACAACACCTGAAAATGCTGGTAAGTTGTTTCTTTTCTTTTATAACGTAGTGGTCATTTTATGTTTTTTATTGACATATGTATAATTAATTAATGAATGCTTAATTTAAAATCGTTATACATATGTATGTGAAAAAAGTATAATAAGTTAACATAAAGCAATAATAATCAGGAGATGAAGCTGGCTGTAGAGGGCTTTGGAAAGCTATTTGTTGTTTTATGACTAATTGTTTGTTTTGGGCACTAGTTGGTGATGGTAAATGCAGGTGATGTTTATTGCTTCATGAAACGATAAAACATGTTCTATGCTCGTGTTCTGTGTTTTCTAGGCTACGGCCACGGCTACTAGGGGCAGTATTATTTAATTATCTTGAATCAGTAATCAAATTAGGAGTAAATTAACTCTTAGTATTTGCCAAAAAAAAAGGGATTGTTCTTCAGTTTGGGTTCAGCCGTTTAATCTAGGGCGTGTTCACTGACCAGTCAGTCCAACCTAACCTAATTTAACACGTCAGTGTTAGTTAACAGTCCTTCTTTTACCCCAGAGGCCATTTTAGACCTGTCTGATGATGATAAAATCATGTAATTCGCCTCTGGGTATTGAATTGTTTGCATTTGTATAGAGTAAATTTATAGAGTAAATTTAGTTGGTCTTGCTGTCAGGGCTAGAACGAATGGGTTGGTCTCATTTTGTATGATGCATACTTTCTGATTTCTTGAGCGATAGTAGGATCTTTAAGTCACGATGTAGGTAGTTGCTCGTTCGTGACATAGTAGGGTGCATTTTCAATCATTCTAAGGGTTTTCTTTGGAATCTTTGGAGAGTTGATATATTTCAGTTAGTTGCGCTTCCGCACAGCTGTATGCTATGTAGGTCCAAATGGGTTTTAGGATGGCTGAATAATGCAGTAGTTTGTTATCGATTGATAGTTGGGAGTTTCGATTCATGCGCCATCCTTTGTTTTATACCATCATTAGTTTTATACCAAGAGCTTTTCGTTTGGTGAATATGTGGTTGCTCCATGTTAGTTTTCTGTCGAGGTTTATGCTCGTACCAATGTACTTTGTTAGGTCACTTTGCAGTATATCAATACCATTGAGTTTTACGGGTGGGCAATTGTTATGCCTAGTAGTAAACATCACTTGGACAGATGTTATTGAAATTCATTTGGCTTTATACGCCAGTATTTAAACCAGTGGATAAGTTTACTTAAACTTTTTGAAGCTTGAGTAAAGCCACGTTAGCGTTAAGGTCTGCAGCCAGTAGCTACAGAAGTATCATACAAACAAAAAAAATTTATATTAAACAGACAACAGTTTGAGCTAAAGTTGCTCGCTCCTTTTTTCTGCTATCCCAGAGAATATTTATAATCCGTCTGGTGATGAACTATTTTGTATCCATATTACTGTTGAGCTCAAGTCGGGGTCAATGGAATTTTTTCGTCTCAGAAACTTGCTCTCCTAGCACAGAACTAAACTATGCTTCATCTGCTGATGCTGTCAAATCGTAAAATAATTCTTAATAGATATTTATTATATTTTATGTACATATAAAATATTTATAAAATAACTACATACATATTTATGTATATTAAAAGTGATGTGTATCCACACTAAAATCTAACATTTATGTATTAAATCAAAATAATCTTAAAAAAACTATAGATAACTGATTACTGATTTATTTATTTTTAAGTTTTCTACTTCATTTTGGTTATTGAGTTCACGAGAAATTTCACCTTTTCATTTGCAATAAATGTACATACTTACTTGCATATGCCTTTTAGATTTTAAAAGAAAGCTCTATACGAGTATAAAGAATATATATCGTCGTACCATACGAAAACTAGCACTTTCAAAAATTTTTACAAAGAATTGCTATGAAAGAAATTTTAAAAGTGCTAGTTTTCGTATGGTACGACGATATGTAGAAGAGCATAGACACTCAATGTTATAATTAAATATATTTGCTTTACTTTGGAATGTGTTTTATTAATTTCGTATAGTTATTTTTAATTGGTAAAATATTTACATATAAATTTCGAAAAAAAAAACTGAACTTAACCCATTTACATACTAATACATAAGTACATATCGTCGTACCATACGAAAACTAGCATACGATTTTTTGTGGCTGACGAAAAGTAACAAGTTCGACTTTTGGCTGACGAAAACTATCAATTTCGTTTAAACAACAAAAATTTTAATGTAAAAATAGTATATAATTACTGATACTTTTCGTCAGCCAAAACTCGATTTTGTTACTTTTCGTCAGCCAAAACTCGATTTTGTTACTTTGCGTCGGTCAAAAGTCAAATGTTCTACTTTTCGTACAGAATTTTTTTATTGATAGCTTTCGCCAGAAATTTTAAATGTGCTAGTTTTCGTATGGTACGACGATATATGAGTAGTCCAATTACAAACAGCGCAATGTGAAATTTTTCGATTTTGAATTTTTGGCAGTTTGTGTACCATTATCTAAAGATGTATAACGTCCACTAAGAATTTATTGCAAAATCCTTCCGTATTCTGAAAAAGTAGAATTATATACGAATACACTTTCAAAGGTCGCCATCCGTTTTTTTTTTTTTTTTTTCAATTTGAAAAATACACATTGCACTGTTTGAAAGTGAACTACTCATATCAGTAATGATGTCTTTAATTAAAAAAAATACTTATTTTCTTCTCTTTCTATTTCTTTCCATACCAAATTGCATATAAAACAAAATTACACAAAAAAAAACAAAAATAAAAAAAACTTAACAAAAATTAATAGACGAATTGGCAGCCACAGAATGTGTTGAATTGAACGAAAATTCTTTGAACGCTAATAAAACTAAGAGTGAAGAACTAAATAAAAATAATAACAACAGTAATAAAAATTCAAAGCAAAAAATAAACGAACAAAACATTTACGAAACTAACGCTAAAAACGCTTCCGATACACCCTGCACCACATCATCCTCATCCTTATCCTCCTCCTCCATGTCATCACTTAACTCAGATTCTTTTGCTACACATCATTCCATACCCAAACATCCTTATCCCACATTTGGTTATCCGTGTGCACATTACCCTTGGTATCCACCACCACCACACCTAACGCATATGCAAGGCGAATCAAGCTATCCACCACCAACACCTTGGCCATATATGCCAGCACAACAACACTCAGCAAGTGGTGAGCATAAGGCCAACAATGCCACGCATCCCATTTATCCACCACACTATCCATATTATTATCCCTACTATCCACCACCACCTTTCCACCCAGCTAGTCATCCGCACACACAAACACCATATACTGCAACACCGTCATACCACCAATCACCACCACACCACCAGCATCCACCACACCACCAACAACCACCACACCACCACCAACAACCACCACACCACCACCACCAACCACCACATTCTACTCATACCCACCAAAATGAATTTGATACGCAGAATGCTTCGGCTTACCCACACCCAATGTATAAGCCGCCGCCATATACACCATATCCACCCTACGTGGTACCACCACCGTCGTCTATCACCACCACCACCACACAAAGCCAAAGTACACCATCGTCAAGTCGCGCTAGCAGTGTATTACCCGATATTATTGTAACGCCCAGCACCGATGATATGCCCTCAAAGGTGATACTGCAGCATCATATTAAAGTGGAGAAACGTGATCCGCCGAAACGTAAAGATAGCGTTGAAATAGAAGAGGTATCAACAAATGGTGAAAATGAGATGAAATCACGCAGCCATAACACAGCAAGTGAGATGAGACGTGGAAGTGCGGGTTCTGCAATGATGCATACGTTATCAAAACGTTTGGAAGATATAACCAAAGTGGTTGAGAACAATCTCAATAGGAGTAAAGATATTGAAAAGCAATATGCGGGCGAACGTGATAAAGAGTTTGGTGAGAAGTCGCCAATCGAAAATGCTTCGCCTGTGCCAGTGCCCATAGTGACATTGGCTTCAGAAACTGAAATGAGTTCGTGCGTAGAAAGTGGGAGCGAAGATGATGAAGAAGAAGATTCCGATGTGACGCCCAAATGTTTGGCAGCTACGAAGACGGGCTTGCAGGCAAAAAAATCTGTTACAAATATACAAATCTATAAGCAACAGAATTGTCAAATAACTGAAGCCACAGATGAAGATGACGATGTCACCACAGCCGATGGTGAAAGTGATGTCTTCGATGAGGAAGATAATGAAGAAGAGATCGTTGAGACACTGGAATTAGATGATTGTGTGGAAGAGAATGACAACGATCAGAATTTGGGTGTGATTTATGAGGAGGAGAGTGAAGTGGAGCGCGGCAACAGAAAAGATGAACAGCAGAAAGGAAATGAATATAAAAATGAGCACGAGGAAGTAGATACCGCTTCGGTAACAGTACGACTACCGTTAAAATTCTCATTTACTAAAGAGAATGTAGCCACCGTCGAGGTGGGTAAGTCACAGATACAAGAGAAACGACACAGTATCTGTTCCACGGATGGCAGACGTAACTCGTTCGTGATGGCGAATGTGCAAGATGATAGCTCAGAAGCCGATGACGAAGAGCATAACAATAATCGTGAAGTTATAAAAAATTTAAGCCGTAACACACGCGACAGGTCATTGGAACCTCAAGTCAGTAAAACCGATTTAGCCAACATTCGTAACGTTGAAGAAGACAAAAAGACGGAACACAAAAGCTATGCGCAGAGTGAAGAGCAACCGCATGCGTTTTCACTGAATATGCGTAACAAATTTCTAGGTGAGACCTTAAAGCAAGATGTAACAAATAATATAGCGGCAATTAAGGATGAGCCTACGACGAAAGCGAGTGAAGTAAAAGCGCCAGAAATCAATGAAAAGAAACAAAAAACGGAAGCGGACAAAGTAATAAAGGTAGTACCGACAGAGGAGCTAGATTTCTTTGCCACTTTGCGAGCAACCAAACTACAAGCTGAAAAGATGATGGTGCAATCATCAAGCTTTTGGGGCAAATCAACGCAAAAGCAAGAGAACAAAGTGGAAGAAGCGAAGCAAGAGAAAATGAAGGCAACAGAAGAGGGAACCGCCACAGCTGCAGATGCAGTTAAAGCAGAGAAAGAAGAGACAGAAGAAATCGAAGACATTTGGGCAGGTCGCGATGATGATCTGCCAAAGCCAGTGCCAAAACTTAAGTTGCCTACGGCGTTAAGTGATGCCAAAGCCAACTTTTGGTCAACATTTGCAGCAGCGACAAAGAAAGGGGCGGAGGAGGTAGATGAAGTAGAGGACAAGAAAGATGAAGAGAAGATCAATGAAAATACGGAAATAAAAGAGAAGAACAATGAAGCGACTGCAAAAATAGAAGTCACAAAAACTCAAGCCGAAATTGTTGCAACCACATACACAGCGGAAAACGAAGCTGAAGTTGAAGAAGACGAAGACGAAGTAGACTTTTGGGCTGAGATAGAAAAGTCTAAAAGCGGCACAAATACAGTCACAGAAACAAAGAAAGAAGAGTTATTTGTTGATAAAAATAAAAGCGAAATTAGCTACTGGAAAGAAGCGACTAAATCAAATGAAGAAAGAATAGAGCAAGTTGAAAGTTACAAGCCTTGGAACAAAGAGCTTGAAGTTGCAGATTCTAGTGAGAGTGAGGAAGAGGAGAGCGATAATGGGAGCGAAAATGAAGAGCAAGCAGTAGCTATAGAAAAGGAAGAGGAGGAAGACTTTTGGGCTTCGGTTGAAAA
This sequence comes from Urophora cardui, assembly GCA_960531455.1. Taxonomy (NCBI): domain Eukaryota; kingdom Metazoa; phylum Arthropoda; class Insecta; order Diptera; family Tephritidae; genus Urophora; species Urophora cardui. The sequence goes on from OY482674.1 coordinate 131,480,999, forward strand.
GGCCAAGAGTGCTAAGGCGACTGCCGCAGGGGCTACGATCGATGAAGAAGTAGAAGAAGAAGAGGATGAAGAAGAAGAGGATGAAGAAGTAGAAGAAGAAGAGGATGAAGAAGACGAGGATGAAAAAGAGCAGGAGAAAGAGGAAAAGGAAGACAAAAAGGAAGATTCAGATGAAGAAGAGGAGGCTGAGGAGGAAGAAGAGGCCGAGGCGGAAGAGGAAGAAGACTTCTGGGCTTCAGTGGAAAAGGCCAAAAGTGCCAAGACTTCCATCACAAAACAAGAATCCACAATTCCAATGGAAACAACTCCCAACGGCCCAATAGAAGAACCCGCCGAGGAGGAGGAGGAGGTTGATTTCTGGGCTAGCATCGAAAAACACAAAGAAATCAAAGAGCCACTGAGACATCCCTTCGACCCCACTAAATACCCCGAGGAGCCACGCGAAGTCGACACCGATGAGGAAATTGATTTTTGGGCCGAAATCGAAGCTAAAAAACGAGGCGAAGATGAAGATGATGAAGATCATGTCAACATTTACAAGGCCGCCTCCTTTTGGGCTAGTGTTGACCGCCAGACCTCCACTGACAAGCCGCCCATAAAGAAACCGATCCAAAAGCCTATCACGCCGCAGCCGCTGCTCGATGAAGAACCGACCGTGAATGTGGGCTTGTGGGCAGCAGCATTGGAAGCTGCAAAGGGTGAAGAACCGGAATATGTTGATCCAAATGAAGCGAAAGAGAGGGAATCTGAGCAGAAAGAAGGGAAAATGGAAACTCTAGAGGAGGAAGTGGACGACGTAAGCGATGACGATAGCGAAGTGTGCACAATTGAAAACTGGGATGATGCCTCACTGCATGAAGCCGTGGTAGCAAATGTCTGGGAACCAACAAATGAGCACAATGACTTTAGTAAACCTTATCAGGACTTAGCGGAATGGATACACAATAGAAATGATGAAGATACCACTAATGGTGTAGAGCACGAAGAGCAAAAGGAAACTGCAATTGAGAGCGCCGAAAGTAGGAAGGAAGTAAATACGAAGCGCAACAACTACCGCAAGGCTATGGCATTTTTCAGCACCTCGTTCGATGAGCCAAAGGAGACAACCGTAATTCGGCGGGACGTGCGCAGCGCACGTTCCTCGAATAGGAACTCATTAATTGACACCGAAAATATGAAGAGTAATGGCAAGGAAGAGCTTGAAGATGCTGTGAATAAATATTATAATAACACAAGAGGTAAAAGCGTCGGCATGGAACGTTTCCTTAGGGAAACAAGTGTCGAAGCGCAGAACAGGCAGAGCGCGCAAATGGCGCGCGGCAAAAGTGTAGGCGCAGAGAGTAAAGAAGTTGGCGCACAGAAGCACAACCATCGAGCAACGCCGAATATTTTCGAACACCAACTACCAGAGTTAAACGTCGAACCGAAGGCGCAGAGAAAACTGCAACCGAACGGTCTACCAGATTTGGGACTAAGCAAAGATGAACCCAAAATCTCGGTGCGCGACAGGATTTCAGCTTTCGAAATTGGTGCCACGGACGCAGCAAAACAACCAGACGACAACACACTCTCCGTCGGTAGATGTACACCGAAGAAATCGCTATCACGTCACAGCAGTTCACAACGCTCCGAATCCGAAGTGGAGGAAGATGATTCTGGCGTAACGGACATGAACAAACCACTCTCATCCACCGACACGGAATCGGAAGGTTTTCCCGAACTACAAAAAATGAGCAGCTATCAACGTGCCTCCACACATTCCAGGCTCTTCAAGTTACTGCAAGAGGATAACGACACGCTCGATGAGGAGAATTTGAGCAAGGAGATGGCCGCCGCCGTCGCCGCTGGCGATGAGTATGCCAACAAGCCGAGTCGCCGCAAGATCATACACAATGTATCGATTACACGCCGACAAAATCCCGAAGCACTAGCACAAGCCGAAACGCTGTCGCAACGCCGTGAGCGACTATCGTTGCCGTTGCGTAAGAATATCAGCATTGATGCGGATAATCCCTCAACACCCAATAGTCCCGCCTCGCCCATTATGGGACAACCCTCAAATCAGACGAACGTTAGCGATAAATTGGTCAATGAGCTGGTGCAGAGCTTGTTATTGCGACGTGATAGCACGCATTTGCGTCAGCTGCCAATGGAAAAGCTGCAGGCCGCGGCAAAGCGTGTACTCGAAGAGGAGCTCGATTCGTTGGAGAATACGTCGGTGGAGACAACACCGGCGCTCACACCCAGTGATGTGCGCTTGAGCAAGAGTTATGCTGACTACTATGATACGTGGTCGTCGGATAGGGCGATTATGACAACGGGAAAGGCGAGTAGCAAGCCGACAACAACATCATCGAAAGATGCGATGCCACCATCACCGCGACGCAGTAGTGGTGGTTGGGCGTTGCCACGTTGTCCACGCGTGCTCAGTTCGAAAACGATTAATCGCGATTTGGCGCGCGTTACCGAATCGCCGGAGATCTTTGGACGCCGCAGTAGTCAAAGTCCCGATTGTCAGGCGCAGCAAGCGCGTGAGGGTTCAGTGGGACGTTGGCGTAAGGTGTATTAGGTGTTGGCAAAGTGGTGTACCGTAGGCGGTACATATTAATGGGTCAGCGTGAGGGTCAGCAGCAAAATGGGGGTGATTAATATATAGTTTTAGAAATATTTAAAGTTTAGTTTTAAGTTGAAGGAATAAAATTTAATGGTGATGAAAGTGTTTGAAACACAAATGGGAAAGTTTTAAGGTGCCAAGCACCAAATATACATACTCGTATGCACACGATCTCTCACGACAGCTAAGCTGTAAGCGATGTGATCATATAAAGTAGTGATAAAAATTCTTTAAATGATTCATAGATAGCAACAACTCGCACTCGGTAAAAATGAAAATAAATAAATACACTGCCCATTTGTATTTAAAAAAAAACATTTTTTTGAAGAAAGAAATATGGTAGAAAATATTCCAAAAAGCGCCATGGAAGAAAAAATTAAACACACACATTTTTTTTTTTTGATAAAAGAAGATGAAACACTTTTAAATAACACTTTGTATATAATGAAATTAAAAAAATTTATATAAAAAAGAAATTTTTTTGAAAATATTACAATATCACCAGCCAGATTTTGCATTTTGTCGTATCCAATTCATTTCCTTCCTCAAATACCTCAACACACACATACCTACACAAATTAAACCGGAATTAATTAAAAGGAAATTTTTCCAAAAAAAAAAAAATAATAATAATATTCATAAAAGCAATAAATAACCGTAATAAAAACGGATATAATTGAAAAAGATAATAATATAAATTAGAAAAAAATAACACCAAAAAACAAAAAACACAACAACTCATTAACGACAAATAAAAATAAAAGTAAAATAAAAGAAATGACACAAAAAAAATAGTTCATTCGTTCGTTCCTGCGATCTCACGTTCGTTACCTCAGCCACATACGCAGCATATAAATTCACAAAAGATTTATATGTAAATAGTATGTATTTATAGACAACACAAATAAAAAATATGATTCATACAATATCGACCACCAACAACAAAACAAAATTGTCACTCAGTCAAGCAATCAAGCAATCAACCACCACCAACTCAGTCAAATCAAACCCAAGCAAAAAAGCGAAAATATACAAAAATCATCATTACAAAAAATTTCTTGTATAATTTTCTCATAATGCAAACCAACCACAATTTTCTACTAGTACATATCTACCACTTCATCGACGTGTATTTTCTCACAAGCTCATTCAAGAATCTAAGGTACCTAAAAATAAAAATTTTGTGATTTTGAATTTTCTTTCTTTTTGTTGTTTTTTTTTTCTTTCTTTGATTTCTATGATTTTCGCGCAAAAACTGCCTTCACCCATGTGCTAATCAATATTATTTGGCTTCGCTTCCGGTGAAAAGTTGCACATGTAGTGAGTTTGGAAAATAATGCCGTGCCAATTCGGGCGAGTCGTCTATTTTTATGTGCTACTAACTATTACCCGGCGCGTCGTTGCCGCAGATAACAATTTTTTTAGATATCTATCCCTATCTTTATCTCTATCTCTATCCCAAACTCTGTCCCTATCCCTGTCCATATCCCTATCACTATCCCTATCCCTATCTCTATCCCTGTACCTATCTCTATCTCTTCTCTATCTCTATCTCTATCTCCATCTCTACCTCTATCCCTATATATCTATCTCTATCTCTATCTCTATTTCTATCTCTATCTCCATCTCCATCTCCATCTCTATCCCTATCCCTGTCCATATTCATATTCATATCCCTATCACTGTCCCAAACACTATCCCTGTCCATATTCCTATCCCTAACCCCAATCCCTATCCCCATCCCTGTCCCTATCTCTATCCCAATCCCTATCCCTATCACTATCCCTATCGCTATTGCTATCCCTAACCCTACCCCTACCCCTATCCCTATCCCTATCCCTAACCCTACCCCTATCGCTATCCCTATCCCTGCCCCTGTTACTATCTCTATCCCTATCATTATCGCCGGAGCCGACTTAGACATAACAATGAAAATAACCTATATTAAAACCCTGATTGTGACCTCAGATTTATGCCAATATTACTTAAAACTTTTGAGGTCATCAGGGTCCATTTTTTGACCTGTATATTGTGAACAGGCTCAGATGTCGCTATAAAAATCTCCCTACATTAAACCCCTGATTAGCACCTTTCATTTGATATCAAAGTCGCTCAAAAACATCTCGAGCGCTTCCATATTCAGATATTGGCCTATATCTTGAAAACTGGCTGACATTCAACTTTTCGCTGGAAGAAAGCTTGTCGTTTGCTTAGCAATTTTGCCTTGATCCCTTAGTTGCGATAATATACATACTTTTCAAAATTAAATCAAAAATATTTGCGATATTTTTTTTTGAAGTAATATGTACATATGTATACAAATTAAAATATTAAATTTATATATACTAAACCAAAGTAAAAGCTATTTAAAACGATATTTTTAAACTAAATTTTTCTTTAAAATTTTCTCTTTCTTTTAATCAAATTTATACTCAAACAATTTTTACTAATTCAAAATATTTACACAAATTAATAATATTTTTTTTTTATAAAATTGGCACTTAATTTTTTTAAATAAAGGTTTGTATAATTTTTTTTTGTAACTAACTGTAATTAACACACTCATATAAAACTGGAAAACTTATAATTGGCAATAAAAAAAAAACTATTGAATACTCTCTTTTAACATAACTACTCATACTTCAAACTATTTATCGCAAATATTTAATTTTAATTTTTTTGCTACTCAAGCTTATATATTGCTTTTTTTATTAAAAAAAAATATATATTTATTTATTTATTTCCCCTTACAAATATATATAAATTTTTTGATTGTTGTATGGAGAGAAGAACTCCACCTTTGGTTATTATTGAGCACAAGTTAGAAACAAAAAAGAAAACGGCAAGGAAAAACTGAAAATAGTATCTTCTTAGCAACTTCGCGTACAACGAAACGAATGACGTTTTTTTATAATACAAAAAATAAAAATAAAACAATAAAATACAAAAGTGAAATATTATAATTTATACATATCTAACATATACGCATTCAACACACATTCGTTCGTTATACATATAATGTTTTTATTTAATTGTTTTTCAACATTCTCCAGCTAAAACCCGATTAACTTCTTTAAGCGCCTGAACAATTTCTTCTAGTTCAACTTTAACTACTTTTTAACAAATCTAATAAATTACTACTGACTTTACAAAATATTAATAACTACTTTTTCTATTTTTCTTCTAAACTATTGCTTTTCTTATAGTTTAATATACATAAAATATAATTATTTTTCTTTACTTTTAAGTTAAACATTAAAAAAAAAAAATTATTGATGAAATTGCAAACAAAAAAGGTGAAGTTTTCTCTCATACAAAAAACTTTTGATAATTATTTTATTTATTATTTTTTGCAAAATTTGTTATATTTTTATTTAAATTTTCTTTTCTTAATGTTATGTTTGTATTTGTATATAAGTTTTTATTTGCGCGAATTGGCTTTACTTTGTCCTCTGTAAAAAAAAAGTTTTCAATAAAAAACTTAAGCATAAAGAAGACTAAATTAATTAAAGTCAAATGAAACTAAATAAATAAAAATGAAACTAAATAAATAAAAAATAAAAAGAAATTAATCGAGCGCTGCTGCCACAAGGCCACACTTAACCGAGTTAAAAGTCCCATTGGGATACCCCAACAAAAACTGAGGTTATTTATCGATTTGTGAATGACTCGAGAACTAGCTCTTTTTTCAAACCTCTAATGCCTCAGACACACATGTGGTAGAAATATTATAATATCAATACTATGATTTGGCTTTACTATGAAAATTTTCAATTAAACTACAATATGAGAGTGACACATATGTGGTATAGATCGCAATATTTCTACTATACTACGATGTGTGTCTCTAGCATTAAGTTAAAGGACGATTCGAGAAACTGTCGAGAATCATAGCAAAATGGGACATAATTCTGAAATCGGGAAAATTATAATTCTCGAAACGAATTCTAATGTAGTTCTCTAAAGATATTTTAATGAGAATTTGCAAATACCTCTCCTTCTTCTTCCTCTTATTCTTCTTCTTCTAATCAGTTCCAACAGAATTCTAGTGCAGTTTTCTACCTTCGCATTCGACTAGAGAATAGTTTGAGAATTACACTAACAAGCTATCTAATATAGTTACCGCAAATTCTCTAACGTTAGAGATCTTGTTTGCTAGGATCCCACAACAAAGTTTAATTCTTCGCTTTTAGCCATTTTTGGGGCCAAATGAAGCTTGGAATTACATAGGCTATCCGGTAAAAGTATTTGTGTTTCAACGAGTACTTGTTCAATCAGCTCCAACAACAAGGAAACATTCACTTCTAGGTTGGTTGCTTAAGCATTGATACTGATTTCCTCTGGACTAATATTCTTTGTTAAGGCACCTACCATATCTAGAAAGGCCAGGCCACAAGATAGAAACACTTTGCGAACAAGTACATATGTCTCAAGAATCGAAATCACCTTATAAAGTGGGATTTCGATGGAATTCTCTTTGAGAACTTTGTTAGCCATTGCAAAAAGGGTAAAAAGCTTGTGTAAGATAAAGCTAAAAACAAATAATAAATCAGAAAAAAGTAATGCATAAAATCAAAATAAAATATCACAAGTGTTCTGCTTTGCAATCCCTTACCAAAACTATATGTTTTCATTGCATTTTTTGTTTAATTAAACCACAGTCGCCTCTATCATTACTCTCAAACCATATTTGTCATATAAGCGCGCTACTTCCCCTGCTTTTTTGTTACTTTATAAATATTTACTTATTTTATAAACCCATTCATATGCTAAATACTAAAATTCTACATACTTATTTTTACCACTTTTTCTTTGCAGGGCCTGGACAATCCGATCTATAATTATTTCTTCAATTCAATAGAAATTGGTTATAGATTACACACATTATTCTTTTTTGTCCAACATTAAAGCAAAAACACGCTAAACATGCCGAGAAATGCTTGGAGCTAAAGCAGTTTGCAGCAAATAAATAGATATTGGGGAAGAAACTAGAAGAAAAGCAAAAATAAATTTAGAATCTAAGAAAGTGTAATGTTTTTTTTCTTTTTTGTTTGGGGGGGTACCACACTTAACACACTTAAAAGTGCAAAATTTAGCTTGATTGCAAAATAAAAGCATACAAAACTAATAAAATTTAACAAAATAAAAAGAAGTAGATTTAAAGAAGGTAATCAAATTTTTAAACGAAAGTGGCAAAAAAGCAGCTAAAAAACTCTGATTTTCAAAACGAATAGACAACAAAACATATAAATCGAATTGCAAAAAAATGTAATAATAAAAACTAAAAAAAAAAAGTTAACGACCAACTTGCGCTAACATACTATTTTAAGTTCTAAAACACATTTATCTATTAATCACATTAGATACATTTACTGCTATTTTTTTTTTTTTTAATTTTTATTTTTTTTTAAGATTTTATATTAAAACCACACCTTGATTTTTCATATTTTCTTTTCGTCGCATTCATTCGTTTTTATGTTGCATGTGTCCAACAACAAAATTTGTTAAATCTTATATTTTAACGAATAATTGTAAAAGCTGTTAAAGAAACATACAATATACATACTATACAAAAAATTATAAAAAAAGATTGTTATAAAACTATTATGCATCTTTTGCTTTTATCTAAACAATTTTAAAATTTTATTTATACATACATACATACATACTTTAAAACGAAATGATTTCTTTAGTGTTATGAATACCTACATATTTTTATTAATGCGATATTATATTTCATGAATGAATAAATAAAATTGAAATAAAAACAAAATTAAGTGTTTTCCTTCTTTTTGCAAGAGATGCAGGGTTAATTTTATAAATGGAGGTAACATATTTGATTGCGAGCAGTGATGCCGTTTTGATACAATCGTATCAAATGTGATACTTTTTTAAGCCCAAGATACGTAGATACTTTTTATTTTGATGTAGAACAAATTTGATACCTTTTTAATCAGCATCAAATAATTTTGATACGATTTAATCAAAATCAAAGAATATTAACCTATTCTTTTTCATTTTTAAGATTTTCTAAAAATTGTAACAACCTGTGTTTGCTGCGAAAGATATGTATTGTGAAAGTCTTGAAAATACCAAAAATGGGCAACATTTTATCAAACTGTATGGTAGGCATCACTGCCCATGGCAGGCATGAGCAAACAGCGTTATGTTTTATATTAACCATTATTTTCATAGCCTTTATGATTTTCTTGAATTAAATTGAATTCGAAAAATCTAAAATGATACCTAACTATTCATTATCTTTATATTTTTATAATGGTAAATGTAATAAAAAAAACCATGTCACGTTAAAAACACAAAAGCAGCTTATTTTATTAATTTTAATTTTTTTTTCAAAAATTTTCAGTGATACGAAAACAAAATTGCCGTATCAATTTGTTATACGGGTTAAAAGCCCGAAAACAGATTTTTTGATTAATTTAAGTTTTTTTTCCAAAAAATTTTCGGTGAAACGAAAAAAACCATGAAAGTATCAATTTTTGATACCAAATTTTTTGAGGCTGCGGCAACACTGATTGTACGTAGTTGCGAAGAAGTAATACAATAATAATACAATGGCGCTATTATAACTCTGACGAGTTTTATGAGCTTCTCTCCCAATTCGAGTTGTGCTCCTTTTTTGTATTTTCTACAAAATTGGTGGACCTACAGAAGTAGAAACATAAAAAAGAAGCAGAGGTTCCATAACAAAAACATAAAAAAAAACCAGGAATAAGTAGGATAAAAATAATAAATACGAAAGAAATAGAGGAAAAGGGAGGAAGAGGAACAGGAAAAAGTAGATTAGGAAAAAGCAACAACAACGACATCGATCCTAAAATACCTAATACATGTCCGGCATGTGGAGAGACGCCGCATGACACACAGTATCTCTTCTCATGTCCACTCAAACCTACTCACCTAACCCCCCTGTCCCTATGGACTAGCCCAAAAAACGCTGCCTCATTCCTGGGCCACCCGTTAAGTGAGCCTGACGACGATCTATGAGCCTATCGTACCGGCTAAGCAGGGCTTAGTACTGCTATAACAACAACAACAACGACATCCACAGCAAACAACAACATCACTTTTTGGTTGCTTGTTTTTCCGACAGGGTAGGAATATGATGTATTGTGGAACGATTTTACCTCATTCCTTGTCAAGTTTGGTTTGTAGATAAACCGGTTTCGGCTAATATGCGCCATCTTCGTTCGAAAGAAGACACTGAAGATGGTGCATATTAGCCGAAACCGGTTTGTCTTCAAACGAAACTTGGCAAGGGATGATAGAAAATCGTTCCACAATACATCAACAACAACATCCATAACAACAACAACAACAACAACAACAACAGTAACAACAACAGCAAGAACAGCAACAGCATCCATAACAACAACAACAACAACTACAGGAACAAGAAAAGTAGTAGCAGCAATAACAACAGAAATTAGCAAAGAAACCAAAACCATAATCAGATGTTAGTCCTAAGCCCTTTGGTGTTCTTTGCATTTCGATACAGTAATCAAAAACTTAGTGAGAAGTGTGATGGCCAGCAAATCTTAAATCTCATCTGGCCATTACATAGATACTGGAAAAAGATCTTTGATCAGATATATTAAAAAGTTTCTGCAAAATCGCAACCCAAAACAAAAAGAAAACCAGAAAAAAGACAAATTTTGTTTGAAAATTGTTTTCTCATTTTATTTCCGCTATTTGTAACTAAGTTTATATCAGAGCTGGAAAAAACCAAGTACCAGTACAATTACCATTACCAGTACTCAGTAATTGAAAAGCCCAATTACCAAGTATAAGTATATTATACTGGTACTTGATACTCAGTACGTACATTTTTCAATTCTTTTGCAATTCTTTTCCAATTACTTTCAATTCTTTTTCAGTTGATTTACAATTACTTTCAATTCTTTTTCAGTTGTTTTTTCAATTCTGTAATTTTTTTTTATTTCATTGTAAATATAAGATAACAGTTTAATAACAATAAAATATTAAAACGAGTGCATACATTTGCAAATTTTTCGCATGCAACTCCATTAACATGATGAGTTAGCTTTCATTAGTACTAAATTTTCAAAAGAAATATCAGTTAAGGAATTCCGCCTTGGATTATTTATAATTAAGGCTAATGAAAACATTCGCTCAACTGAAGCTGATGAAGCTAGTGGTGTGTTTGTTCGTATTGCCACGTCCAAGATCAGGGCCGCCGAGAGAAAATCCGGGCCCGGGGTCAAAATAACTACGGACCCCTATACTAAATGAACAAATTCTCAAAATCAAAATTCAATGAATATATAGTTACGAACTTTAATTTATCTATACATTAATACAGATCAAGTAAATATGTTTACATAGAAATATACATATTAGGGTGGGTCAAATGTATTGTCAAAAGGCACATCCAGTTTCCGAATCCATGGGTCATACTGAGTAATATTGTCCAAGGGACCATAGGTCTGAATGAATTCTGTTTAAATACATATTGCTTTATTTGTATGAAATAAATTTCTTTAAATTGGAATACAAATATTTGTTGGTAATAATTTAGTATATCAAAAGACTGATTCTGCTGAACGCTTTAGTGAAACAGCAATCGAATTCAACTGTACGAAGTACCAAAGCAAATTTTAGCTTCGCAAGCTTTGTTTGTTTTCGGCGTATCGCTGTTTACATACATACATACACGTACATATGTATATGAGCATTTCCTGGGCGTTCCGGACGGTATGTTCGCACGATTTTTTGAACTCTTGAGGCAGAAATATCGCGAAATATTGTATAGTTTTATGATAAAGGGAAAGATTTACGCCACGAATAATGATTAAAGTATGTTAGCGACAGAAATTTAGTTTAATGCCTCTGTTTTAGCTACTTTTAAAATATGGACGTGTTTTTGTAGCGTCCGGAACGCAGTTTAAGTGGCTTACACAGAGGCATTAACCTAAATTTCTGTCGGTAACATACTTTAGTCATCAGCTGTGACCTAAATCTTTCCTTTTATCATAAAACGATACAATATTTCGCGATATTTCTGCCTCAAAAGTTCAAAAAATCGTGCGAACATACCCATATCGCTGTATAAGAATTTGCATCATACCGAATTTTTCTGTTGCAACAGAAAACGAATTCAAATTTATGCTGCAAACTCGACGCCAAAAACCAACAATTCCTTAAGTGGGATGCGGACACGTTAAGAGATTTATAAAATTTGTTGAAATTTAAAATAATTGCTATCTACGAAAGGTGATTAAAGGTGTTGTTTATTTTCTGTAGCAAAAACTTGGATATCATTTTGAGATTCCCGGGCGCTCTAAAGCCCGGGCCCGGGGCAATTGACCCCCTCAGCCCCCCCTCTCGTCGGGCCTGTCCAAGATTATGGGATATTTTTTTAAACTTGGTAATTACATCTTAGAATCTCGTATATATTCAAAAAAATTTCAGCAATATTATTTGATGAAGTAAAGTAAAGAAGTGGTTCACTTTGGCTAGTTTCCATATCTATATCACGAAAGTCAAAGAAATCGGTGTCTTCGCATTAGGGAACAGACACTTTATAGCCGCATATGTGTATAATTTCGCTAATTATTTTTTTTTTCAAACTTGGTTTAAAAAAACGCTTTTGTAACAATATACAGACTGTATAAGCTTTCAAAATGTACCCATAACATGTACAATACAACATAATATGTACATATGTACTAAGGGAGAAAATTTTAAATTAAAAAAGAAATACCATATTTAAAAAAAACCCCACCCTAATGTACGTACATATGTATATTTAATAAAGAGTTCTTATAAGGGAATTTTCCTCCTTTTAGTGGTTGTAATATTTAGTATCCGATGTATCTTATGAAGAGGATAGAATAAAATACAATAGTTAAGATAAATTCACTGATTAAACTCCATGTAATTGAAAAAAATTGGTGGTAATTGAAAGTAATTGGTGAAAGAATTGAAAAATTTGTACTTAATTACCAATTACCAGTATAAAGTAATTGTACTTGATACTTGAATTTTTTAATTATCAAGTAATGGTACTTGGACCAAGTACAAGTACCAAGTATATTCAGTACTTCACAGCTCTGGTTTATATGTATAACAGTAGTGGTTATTTTATAATAAACAAATTATTTTAGGTTAGGTATCTCTGTATGTACATATTTATGTATTTTATGCGCAACTAACGTAATGTTATGAGATTTGGAAATGCAGAAGTATTTATATTATAATATATGTAAGTAAAAAAGAAATAATGAGAGTCTAGCAAACTTAGCTGCTTACATACGTTGAATATAAAGTATACTACAAGGAGTACATATTTAAAGATGTTTTTTTCTAACAGTCAGTTTCATTGAAGAATTTACACACATAAGTTTAATTTTTTTGACTTGCATTTTATATGAAAAAATCTGACGGAAAAAAAGTATTTTTAACACGCTTTTATTAGCTTCTCCTGTATGTATGTACTCATGTATCTATGTATGTAAGCAGTGAATACTTTTAGGCGGAAGCTTTTGTATTCATACACTGAATAGAATTTGTTCAGTGTAAAATGTGCTTATGCACTTAAATTCTTTCGTGAAACTGGCTGTAAAAGTAAATTTTACGTAAATATTTTGACATATATGTATGTACATATTTTATATAGACATGAAATAGACAAGAGTTTCTTAAAGAGCTAAAACGCGTTGAAACCCCAGTAAAAACCATAGTAGATTTCAATAAATTCGTAATTTTAATATAAAGAAACCAGTTTAATTTATATATAAAGAAACCAGTTTTAATTTATGTGAATTAAATGGAAACAGTGTGTCATACATGTATGCGCTAATTTGAGAAACGTTAGAAAATGGGCAAAAAAAAGCCTCTACACTAAAATTAAAAAAAAAAAAAAAAAAAGAATCGCCATTAATTAAGTATTTTTTTTTTAAATCAGAACGTAACATACATATGTATATTATTAGCTGATGTATTGTGGAACGATCTTCCGTCATCCCTTGTCAATTTTGGTTTGGAGACAAACCGGTTTCGGCTATTATGTGCCATCTTCAGTGTCTTTTTTTCTTTCTCACTGAAGATGGCGCATATTAGCCGAAACCGGTTTGTTTCCAAACCAAAATTGACAAGGGATGACGGAAGATCGTTCCACAATACATCATATTCCTACCCTGTCGGAAAAACAAGCAACCAAAAAGTATATTATTAGCCATATTTCAGCATTCTCATACAAAGTTTAGTTGTAAATTTTAACTTTTTTGAACTTTTTGTGTTAACATCTTTCTTTCTTTTTTTCTTTTTGGGTTTTCTTGTCTAAAAAATATGCATATGTATTTAGATATTGTATATAGATTTTTCCTAAGTTTTATAATTGTTTAACATGACCTCTATAAAGCATTTTATTGACAGCGTCACTACTTTTAACAATATAACAGTTGTACTACTTCATATGTATATATGTATGTAAAACACAGCAACATAATATAGTACTTCTTTATTAGGTTTTTATTTTTTTAAGTTTTTTGTTTTAAGTATAAATTTGCCTAAAATGGTTCTAAACCAGCTAACAAGTGTAATATGTCTATATAAGATATTAAGCAACAACAAGCTGCAACTTAATTTATAGCATATGTGTATATGTATTTAATAAGTACAACTTATGTATATATGTACATATGGATGTAATTGTAGATGTTATAATTTTTAAATGGTTATACTAAGTATATACTTTCATAAATATGTAGGAGTAAATAATTTTGCTGTAAGAGCTTAAATTCAGCATATTTAGCTGGTACGGAATATTTTTGATTTTTTTAGTTCTTTAAGGCTCAGGCAAAGGTGCTTTAGCTGTAACATTGGGTGAGTTTCTAAGACAAAGCTGCTCCGCAACTGTTGAGTGTTTGTCTTAGAAACGCACTGTTGAGTAGTTCCGCTCAGCTCAACAGTTGGCAACTTTTCGCCATTTTTTCCATCACAAATTTTGTTCGCTACTTGAGCTCAACATGTTGTGTAAAGCCAAACAGCTGATAAATTCATCAAGCCGTTTCTTATAGGGCCCTTCCACGATCAAATATTTGATCAAATCGTGTATATGTGGTAGTAAAATTGTCTATGTGTTTTTCACACGTACGTGTTTGATGCCGATTTGACCGAAATCAAAAATTTTTGTTTTCCATCAAATTGGATGGCTATTTGACGTGCGTTGTGGATGCGTGTAAGGTGCTGTTTGATCAAATTTCAGTGCCAAATTAGCATTTGACGTGTGTTGCAACCATTTGATCAAATTTCAAATGTAAACAAACGTGTGAGTAGGCAAGTGCGCAAAATTAAATTAAAAAGACAATTAAATTTGGATTGGGACAAAAAAGTGATAATTATGGTGTTTTAAGAACTCAAATATTGTTAATTGTACATGCTACGGCCATTTATCGCGCTTCAAATCGCTTATATTTTAACAATTTCCTTTGTAAATTAATAGAAAGGTAGCATGAAATTTGATGCCGATTTGATGTGTGTATGGCAAACCGTCAAATTACACAGACACGCGATTTGCTCAAATGATTTGATCATGTAAGGGCCCTATAAGACGTAGCTATTTAACTCAACTGCTACCCAACTGTTGGCAACTGTTGACCTCAACAGTTGCGGAACAGCTTTGTCTTAGAAACTCACCCATTATGAAACAGCTGATCCAACCAATCTTATGAGTAGGGCATGGAATTTCATGTACTAAAAAATAAAAAATATGCGCATAAAAAATGCAACAAAAACTGAGAAATATGCATGAAAAATCAAAAAAAAAATGTATTAATTCAAATTTTTTCAACTTTAGATAATTCATGTTTATTGAAGTTACAATAGTTAAATAAATTAGGTACAAACATTTTTTAATTCAATTTTGCTCTTACGTTGTACGTTTATACATATGTATTACCTAATTTATGTTTGTACCTAATTTATTTAACTATTGTAACTTCAATAAACATGAATTATCTGAAGTTGTTTATATATATATATATAGATACATAAATTCAGTCTTGAACATTTCATAATTTGCAAAGGTTAATCCTTATTTAACGATTCATTAGCATACAAAATGAAATATTTTTTCATATTCTCAAAAAGAAAACTTTGCCGATTCGGTCGAAAAAACGAACGTTCTACATCCACAGAGGTAATAGGAGCATATTTGAAAACGGCTCTTTGTCGACAGGTATGCACCGTATCGAAAATACTAATAATAGCCGTGTTCACACGAAACTCTATTCGTCGTCAGATGACTGTTATGCATGAATTTCGTTTGTATAAAACTGTGAACTAGCAAATTACAAAAATAGGCAATATAATGCGAAATATGTAATAAAAAAATGCAAACAACGCAAAATATGTAAAAATATGCATATATGACCAAAATATGCAAAATATGCAAAAACATTTGAATGCCATTTTGAAGACAATTTCACGATTCGCAAAGATTGTTTATTTATTTTACTCTACCTAAATCTAAGAAAAACATGTATTTGCATAGATTTCCATGCCCTACTTATGAGAATCCGTGTTATCGGTTATTGGTGCTTGATCGTAAAACTGTAGTCGTATCGTTAACGTACAGACCAATTGAATTTTGGTTTGCGGACGTAAAACTGTAAACAGCTGACCCTTGTGAAAGCAGATATAGGTAGGTAGGCGCATAGGCGAATTCAGAAACTTTTTTTTTTTTATTTACAAAGGCAGATTATAATATCAACATCAAAGCGAATTCACGTCATGACCAATAGTAATGGGCGAGTCCTAAGCGAATTCAGATTTTAACCGAGGAGAAATATTATTTTGACATTACAATCTACCAATTACTATAACAAAATACATGGGAAATTTCTAAATTCGCCTATGCGCCTACCTTCCTAGATCTGCCTCGACAAGTGTCAGCTGTTTACGGATTTACGACTCCACTAACATCTCACATGAATAGCGATATAGTTACGACAATGTTACAGATACAGAATTATAGATAAAGCATCATTGCCTGAGCCTTTAGTTACTTACAATATTTAGGTAATGTATTTTTCTTATATGTTTTACTTGCATTATATACTCTGTAGTTCTACCCTTCTCAATGCCCCTTATCAACAAATACTTACTTGTTTACCGTTTTAGCAATAACATCCACTCTTTGACTCATCTCAAAAGGCGTGAGTATTATTATAGAGCAGAGGTTGCCGCTAACACTTGTATTCACGCCATTTTTGCTGAGCTACATATGTATGTATGTAAATGAATGAATGAATTTTAACGAGTTACATAGTGGTCTTACTTTGATTTCAACGATTTTGAAGAGATTTTAAGCGTTTAGCGATGGGCGAGTTGGAGAGGTTTTATTCAATTGTCTCGATTGTTCAAACATCTATGTAGAATAGCTCTCGGTGATTTTCATTCGTATTCGAGTGCAGACAAGAGTAGCCGTCAATCGAAGCAAACGCCAAAAAAAAACACATCTCGGAATCGCTATTGAATTCTTTCGCTTTCATAGCAAACCTAAAACATTTCGGATTAGCCCATCAATGGTAGAAAACGACTCGATTTCTTCCTTTCGTTTTAGCTGCGCTTCAACAGAGTTTTACTCAATGCTAAGTTTTCTTGTGGAATTGATATTTGTTGTTAACCTTTTTTTTTTGTGAATATAACTTGATGGTTTTTGTTGTATATTTGTACACATTTTTTATAGCATATATATATTTTGTAGTTAATAGTTTTTTTTAATATTTGTATATTAATATTTGTATAGGTAGTTTATTATTATTTATTTTGCACTAGTTTGGCTTTAGCCCTAAAGCTTTAGTATATACCACAAAATGAATTATGTATGTATATATTTAATTGTGTATGTTTTTAATTATGTAAATTTTTAATTATGTTTGTATGTACATATATAATTTCATTGAATGCAAATAATGTTTATAAAATTAAAATTTTCAAAAAAAAAAAAAAAAAATATCACACATATCAAGCACATCAACAACTCCTTTTTTCACATGCTAAGCAAATATGAGTAGAGCTCGGATAATAGGTGAAAATCAAACGCCTAAAATTATGCTACGTAATATTTGTGAGCACATCCAGTGGCAAGCTTAAGGGTGGGGTACATTCGGATCTAAGCCCCCCGTGAATGCTTACTAGGATGCCAGAAAAATAAATTATTAAGACTTTTTATGGGTTGCACGTGAAAAATTGCAAAGAAAGCTACAATAAATATATATAATAATAAAGAATAATAATAAATAAAGTATAATAAATAAATAATAAATAAATATATAATTATAAAGAATAAAGAAAAAATTTAAAAATTTATAGACTCGCTTAAATTTGAGACAAAATCTTTGCACGTGAAGGAAAAGCAATTACAGTTTCAAACCAAATTTATTTTGAATGAAAATGAGGAAAGTGCATATTAGCAAATGGAATATATAATACAGCTTTTTAATTTGTGGTGGTCTGACTTTAAACATTTGCATATTTTAGGTATAAAAGCTTGATTTGAACTTTCCTATTTTTTCTTATGACCATTTCAGTGTTTACATTTTTCCAATTGGATACTCGGCATAATTCCATATCTGTAAAAATGCAAATTTCTCTCGTGATAAAAACGGTTTTGCATTTTTGTTTATGAGTTATTGGAACATTGGCAGCAAATAATTTCGGCTAGTGAAAATTTTACTAGCTGAAATTTGGAGCTGTCTATGACTCTCTTCTGCTATTTTTTTGACTCACGAAATGATTTGCCAGCCGAAACTTGGCTAACTATTCATAACTAGCTAATAAGAAACGAACCTATTATCTATGCCAAAATTTACTTACTTTTCCCAAATTTTATTTTCATTACAGCTAGTTTTGTTTTGCTTTCAAAAAGCTTGATGATGTACAAAAATATAAAATACAAAATTGAAATAAATTTTGTTTTTTTTTTTCTAAACGCAAGACGTACGAGTGTTCTTCATACTTTTTTTCAGTAAAAATGTCAAAGAAACTAAATTCCTCTTTGGCTTTATTTCATCACACACCACTGTATCGCACGTTTTATTCAATAGGGATTTAACTCAAAAAACATATTTTTTGGAAAAACGCAAACAAACTTTTATACATAATTTCAAAGAGTTTCCTTCTAAGGCTAACTACAAAATCACTTTTATTTCCGCCATTTTTATCGTTTTGAGTATTTTATAAGACTAGACTCAAAGGCATGACCCAGTTATTGCAATATATCGTTGGCTTCGTGAGCAAATGTGCTAAGTCCATTTCTGGTAACTTTTCAGGAGAGACAAAAAACCTCCTAACTTTTTTTGTTGTTACTATTTTAAAAATCTGAAAATGCAGTTTTCTTCCTCAGATGATCGTGCTAAAATACCAGTTATCGGCACATTTTAATATAAAGCTTGTACAAAGTTATGGGCTTCTTTAGGACTTAGCACATTTGCTTTCTATGATTTTCTTTTTTTAGGTGGACTTAGCACATTTTCTCACAAATTATTATACTCAACTCTACGTAGTAAAATTGAAATATTTTGATGAAATTTGGTACAGAGGCTCCTAACTAGACAGGAAAGGTTGGTATTGAAAATAGGCGAAATTGGATGTAAACCACGCCCACTTTCCCCATATAGTATATATCGAAAACCACGCAAAAGGTGATAATGGATGAAATTCCATCCATGCAATGAGCTTACGCCGTTATAAAGAAATTGAAATTCTCGAAAATGGGCGGTGCCACACCCACTTATGAAAGGATAAATTCTAAAAGTTTTATAAGTCATCATTAACTCAGAAACGGTAGTAGATATATAGCTGAAATTTGAAAAGCGTGATTTACTTGCTAAGGCACACGATTGGACGAAAAATTGTCCAAATCGGTGGACGACCACGCCCACTTTTATATATGGGAACTATAAAGCGGCCTAATAAAAACATTTTAAGCGACGTCTTTGTCAAATATGAAGATAATTCATTGAAAGTTTGCGGCATGAGTCCAACTATGGACAAAAAACAGAAACCTTTTTAATTTGTTTGCAATTTCCAAATAAAATAGACTCCCTGAAGAAGGCGATGATAACGCCGAAACGCTTAGGAGAATAAAGGAACTTTACTGTTAGTTTTTTTTTCATAACCGGCCTAAAAGCTCTTAATCAGCTAGAAACCATACATATTTTTGAAAATGGGCGTGTCATCGTGAATCTAAGAGATTTCGGAGCCCATAACTCGACAAATAATTCAGATATTACGGCGGAACTTGGTGTAGGTACATATGTAATTTTATTACTTGTAGTAAAATTTTAGCAAAATCGATTTGTAACCACGCCTACTTAAAAAAAAAATTGTAAAACTCCCTTTGGAAACTTGTGACGTGTAACGTGGCATCTTATAAAGGGATGAAATTTTGCACTAACAAGAATTTGTTAGGCTGGGTCTGATGAGAGATAATACTGTTGATAATGGGTGTGGCCACGCCCACACTATAGAAAATATAATAAAATGTTAAAATGTATAATAAAAATGTAAAAAGTACCGCAAACTAGTTTGCATATCAAATTGGTGGGAAAGCTAGCCACTCCCGCAAATTATTAACATTTGCAGTCCCAAGCCATGCTTATTAAAGCAATCTAGTAATAATTCTATATCATTCTACAAAACAAATTAAAAAAAAATTAATAATTTCTTATTTTCACCTGGACTTAGCACGTAGATTTTTGAAAAAAAAATTTTTTATGGACTTAGCACATTTGCTTAACACTGCATTACACCATGAAAAACAGCCATTATGGTAACTTCTTTTTGGCAGACGATGTATTTTTAGTTGTACTATCTTACTGCATTAAAATCTCAATTTTGAAAAAAATTGGACTTAGCACATTTGCTCACGAAGCCAACGATATGCAAAAATCCCAGAAATCGAAAATTTCGAGTTACATCCCTATTGCATAAAACGTGCGGTATGTTTATTCAAACTGAAAATTTGTGTAACATGATTAAGAAATTATCTAATAATATCTTCACCCACCATACCAATATGCTACCCCTTTGTATTTAATTGTAATCCCGCCACTGAAAACAAACAAAATTTACAAAATGTAGCATTTTTTAGGCGTTTGATTTCACCTATTTTTCCGAGCTCTAAATATGAGATCATTTTCTTTTATTCAATAGAAAAATGTCTTAAATAAATGCATAAAAGTTAGCTGTTTTATATGTATGTATATATTTAAAAAATTGGTTATTACTTAATAGCAGTTTCTTCATGCTTCTTACGAGCTTTAAAAACTTCGTTAAACGTACCTACTTCAGTTATCTACTAGTAAACTACTTTATAGAATGTTTTCATGTAGGTAAGTAAATTGCAGCAGCATTAGTAAAGAGTGCTTAGAAGAATTTAATAATATGAAGTGATTAGTTGTTTAAGTTAGTAAGAGTAGAAAAATTTGTGTTTTTGTTTTTTTTTTGCATTGTTGATAGTCCATGCAATTCTAAGAGAGAGTAGCATAAATGCAGTGCAACTTCAACTAATTACTTCAACTAATTACGGAAAGAGCGAGGCGTCTGCAGCCTCTCAGGCGGAAGAACAAATAAGCTGACATCATGCAGCATAGACAGACAGACCCCAACACTACAATAGGAAGCATGTAATATTGCAGAAGCTGGTAACAGCTTAAAATTTTCAAAAAATGCTACAAAAAAAAGCAAAGCAAAAAAAAACATTTGTGAAAAAAATAGTCAAGCCAAATAAAGTATCTTTTATACATTTTAAACAGTAATTTAAACAAAAATGGCATGCAGCTGCATACACCAGCATTCTTTAGAATTTAAAATAGTATAAGCCACACGCCGAAATTGTAGATTTTTTCCATATACTTTCAAATCTGTTCCACTATCCTCAAGAGGATACTCTAACTCACTCCCCATCACACTCAACACAACAACATTTAAATCTCCATATCCACCTCATCCTTATTGCGCACCGCCAACAACTCTTGCAATATGCGATACTCATGACATTGCGCGCAAACCAAACGGCCATTCGATTTATTAGCACGTTGCGTTTTCTCATGACAAACAATGTGTACGAGTTTTAAATTTTTCAATGAAAATATTTCCAAAAAGTACTCCAATACCGATACGCCAATAGCGCGTGCATTATGTAACGCACATTTGGCAGCTTGCGGTTGCTCCACCAGCTCGAGCACATGCTGCAACAGCGATGGCAAAATCGTGCGTGACAATTCGATTTGATGATCCAAATTCCAAACTTGAAAGAGTATCAAATTCTCACGTGATGCATACGGATTGATGATGTGCTGAAGCGAACAACAGCCATTGCCATTGCCATTATCGTTTGCCGCGGAGGAGGAGGAGGAGTAATTGCCTTGACAATAAAAATTGCCCAAATCATTGCAAAGCGAGACAGACCATTCATCGAGTATTTGATGGCGTGCGGTATAATCTTTGATTATTTGACGCAAACGCTTATTGGGTCGCACCAACCGTGCATCGGTTTCATCATCTTTGCTGCGCTCTTGCACATCTGCATGCTTTTTGGGATATTTGCGATCGAATATCATTGAAAAGTAATCACAACCGATTAGGAGATAGCGAAATTGTTCCAATAATGTGTCGATTGCATGGCGCGCTTTCATATTTTGTCGATACATTTTATTTTGTGTGAGTTCCTCTTTCGTTTTGTAATAGTAGCCGCGCATGCGATCTTGTGCTCGACGCATCATTACCTCCTCCTTGGTTTGTGCGCGCTCTTCTTGGCCGTCAAACCATTCGGTGTGTTCGATGCGCAAACTGCATACGGTTTTATCTTGGACAGCTTGTGCGTTGTTGTTGTTGTTAGCGGTATTGATGGTGGGGGTGGTGCTGTTGGGTATACGCAGCTTGCGTGCTTCATATACCGTTATCATTTTACGAAACTGTTCGGGATGTTTTTCCATGAATTGGTAAACAATGTCGGAGACGCGTATGAGTGGGCTGCTGTTGCGGTATTGTTCGTATTCGAAATCTGCATCTGTAATGTTTTTGATTTTCTTTTAATTAGTGGTGAGTTTTGAATGGGTGGTGAGAAAGTTGAAAGAAAAAATTTTGCGTGCATATTACACGGCATGCCATTTTCAAAGGTAACGTAGATGGTGGTGAATTTTTGAGAAATGGTAAATTTTGAAACAAAGGTAAATTTTGAAAAATGAAAAAATGGAGGGAAATTTCAAAAAAAAATGTAAGTATGTAATTTTTAAACCTTTTCCAAACAGTGTTGAGTTTCGAATATGCGGTGAGTATATAACGTTTTGTTTGAAAATGGCTGAGCATGTCATTTGCAAATTTTTTTTTTATTGATTTCGAAAACAGTGGTGAGTTTTGAATATGTAGTGAGTAAATAAGATGAATAAATTGTGAGTGACAAAGGGGGGATGTATGTACACATGTATGTCATTTCCAAAAATTTTCAAATTTATTTTGATGTTCGAAAATATGCTGAGAAAAACTACCGCTGTTGAAAATTTTGCAATATTGCTAATATGCCATTTTTGAAGGTATTGCAGATAGCGGTGCATTTTTGAGAAATGGTAAATTTTCAAACAAAGGTAAATTTTGAAAAATTAAAAAATTTTTTAAAAGCAAAATTGATTTTTTTAAGCTGCCACTGTTGAAAAAGTGGTTTTGTGTTCGAAAGTATTTCAGATAGTGTTGGATTTTTAGAAAGTGGAAAGTTAAAAAAAAATTTTTTTAAATTAATATACGCCGTTTTTGAGCATTTTCAAGCAGTTGTAAATTTCGAATTTGTGGTTATTAAATAATGTGAAGAAATTTTTTTAAACTTATTTGAAAGTTCGGAAACGCGGTGAGAAGGTGAAAAAAGTGTAAAAGTAAAACTACAACTGTTGAAAAAGTTGCTATGTTGAAAGTATTGTAGATAGTGGTGAATTATGAAAAACTTCATAAAAAACTTCTGTCTATTGTCAACAACTCAATATGTCTTGAACAGCATAGATACGTTTTTTCTCGCTCAACTGTCACTAACTTAGCCATATTTTCTGAAGACTGTATTACAGCTTTTCAGTCTGGACATCAGGTGGATACTATCTATACTTATTTCGCAAATGCCTTCGATAGAGTTTCCCATACTATACTAATAAAAAAAACCGCTTGCATTGGTTTTCACTCGGCTATTCTCGACTGGTTTAAGTCATACCTTTCCAATCGTCGTTCTTCTGTTGTTGTTGACAATGCCCGATCACATCCCTTTGTTGTTACTTCTGGTGCCCCCAGGGTAGCGTACTTGGCCGCTTGCTCTTTATTCTCTTTATTATCGATATTACTTCATGTTGCTCCTTTTCTAAGATACTATTACTTGCCCAATGAACTCTCTTCTATTACAACTTGAACTTGACAACTGGACATCAGGTGTGGTCTTTGACTCTAAGTTCTCTTTCTCAAGTCATCTTAACTTAGTTGTATCTAAATCCTACGCTATGCCTGCTGATGAATTTACTGATCCGTTAAAACTTCCGTATACTTCTTTCGTTCGATCAAAACTTGAATACACATCTTTTATTTGGTCACCCTATCATGAATACCACGTAACTCGTTTAGAACGCATTCAGAAAGCCTTTTTACGCTTCGCCCTTCGCTCTCTTCGTTTTTCGGACCCTGTTCCTTCCTATACATCTCGCTGTCTATTACTTGGTCTGAAGTCCCTCCAAACCAGAAGACAGATATTGTCACTGTTATTTGTCTTTAACATTATCTGCGCCTCCATTGATTGCCCTCCTCTCCTCGCACGTATCCCATTCAATATCCCGTCAGGCACCTTAGAAATCCACTCCCTTTCCATATTGCACATTTCAAATCGTTGTACTTATGCTCAGAATGCTCCTGTTACCAGAGCCTTAATCGACTTTAATAAGCTATTCCAGTCTATTGAGATTGACTTTTCACTACCAAAGTGCTTATTCATTTATTATTCACTTAACTTGTTTCTTAAATAATATCTTATCATTTTCGACTGGGTCAATGTGCCCTTTATGGCATGCTTACTCCTTACTGGATATATTCAATTATACTTTCCATATTTTTATTAAGTACCCCCTACTGAGTCAGATTTGTATTCATATCATTAATTTCTTTTAAATGCAACTATTGTTAACTCTGTTTACATTATTTTTTGAAGTATAACAGATAATGTCATTATACCTTAGTTTACATACATATTTATATATTCGATTAGCCTTTAAGACTTACTTTTGTATCTCCTGGCTATAGCCAAATAAATACAAATATGGTAAATTTTGAAAGAGGTAAATTTCGAAAAAGGGAAAATGATAATTGAAGAAAAATAAAAAATAAAAAAATGGAATAAATCGACGGCTGAGTAAAAGATCACCCTATTTCAAAAATTGTTTCAAAAATCTTCTATTTCAGAATTTTCTTCAATAACGCAATATTTCATAATTGGTTTCAATAACGTCCTATTTCAGAAAATTATTCAAAAACGTCCTATTTTAGGGAAATATATATGGAATTTTTTCTGAAATAGGGCGTTTTTGAAGCAAAATCTGAAATAGGACGTTATTGAAATAATTTTTGAAATAAGGCGTTTTTGAAATAATTTTTGAAATAGGGTGATCTTTTACTCAGCTGTCGATATGCCATTTCTGATTATTCTGAAAACAGTGGTGAGTTTCGAATGAATTTTGGAAAATTGAATAGAAAAAAGAAAAATTAAAATAAAATTGAAAACATGTCATTTTTGAACATTTTCCAAACAGCGGTGAGTTTCGAATTTGTGGTGAATAAATAAGTTGAACAAATTTTGATTCGAAATGTCGGAGGCAAGTCATTTCCAAAAATTTTTCAATTTATTTCGAAGTCCGAAAACGTGGTGAGTAAGTAAAAGCTTTAAAACTACAACTTTTGAAATGAAATTTCTAATATGCGCAAAGTACAGTAGCAGTGTAAAATTTTTGGAAGTTTTTCAAAAAATGTTTAATTTTCAATTACAGTTGAACATATTGCAAGGAAAATTGCTGAGGTTTTACATATCATTCTACAAGATTTTTACAAGTAATTGTGAGTTTTGAAACGGTGAACACTTTGAATAACGTGGTGTATAAGCATAATCAATTCACACTTACCTGTTGTTATAATTTTATCCGGCTCTGCAACAACAAATAACGTTTGCGATGGCAAGGTTTGTAGATAATCATCATCAGGTACTTCAAAGCCATCGCTGGCCAAATAGAGTCTTAAGTCTTCAATCTGTATACAAAGAAAATTAGCTACTCTCGTAAGAAAAGGGACAAAACACACAAAAAGCAAATATTTATTATGTGTAAAAAAAAGCAAGGCGGAAGGACATGACCTATGCAACTTTCATTTATCTTTTTTTTTTTGGGACTAAAGACGATGGCCGAGATAATTAAACTGCCTGGCAAGGTTACAACTCATATTTTATGTTTTCTGCTTGGCAACAACAGCGTGGCATGCCACAAGCAAGTGCACCAAAGGTTTTTGGGCGTAAACACCAAATTGACAAAGTTTATTAACCTTGAAAAGGATATAAAACAAACAATATTTGTGTGGCGATTGGCTGCTCTACTTTATCTGTGAATCTTCTGCATATTCCGTATTCCGTATGCACGTTCAAGGGCGAACACATCAAATAGTCAATGAATGTGTGCTTGCAGTCAGTCGCCATGTCCTTCGTAGTAACTGCCCTTATCATTATTGTAGCGCGTGCTATAGCAAGTGCAACAGGTTGCTGCATGCTTTGCATGGCGCTGCTGCTGCAAATTTCAATGTCACAGAAGCTTTTGACATTTGTATGGTTTTAGGGAACATGCGCAGAATGAACGGTGGGCAAATGGAATTGATTTTAGGGATTAAAAAAGGAAAATTATGTACATATATGATTAAGATCTGGCAATCTAAGCAATCTGGCAACTATCTAAATGACCGCGAATTTATGTTTATCCAGCCAGGGACTTACACTTGTTAGTACTTATAGGTAATCTAATTGCCGTTACAACAGCAACCACAACAACTCTAAGGAAAGGATAAAATTTTAATTCCCTTTAATAACTTCTAGCACACTGTACAGGAGCTTGACATTGAAATTCCGCCATTCATGACAACGTAAAGTAATTCTCAATGTAATCCATATTTGCTCTTAAAAGTGTTTTTTTTTTAAGAAATTCTTGCAATTGAAGCACTTGCTCGAATGCCTTCGTTTTGATGATATCTAGAATGCACGCACGCAAATACTTGCGTGATACACATGTCCTCGACCATAACATTGTGTTTTTGGTTTGCTTTTGTCTTCTTGTTGGCCCTTGACCATGACATTGAAAATGTAGGTTATGGCTGGGTAATAGTGGGTGGTGTGCGCGCATGTTTGCCATACATAGCATATACAAAAACAACAACACCGTAAGTGTATAAAAAGCAAATTTTCTCTATAACAAAACCAAGGTAGAAAAAAGTTTTCTATTCGGACAAAGTATATAATTAATTTAAATACATGCATATACTCACAGGAAACTTTACATATGCCTTATCCTTGAGCATTTGCAATGAATTTGCACCAATACCATATCTTCTAGTACGTTCATTATCGGTTATTTTGTAGCCACGCATTGGTGGCACTTGCTGTGTATGCGACTCCACTTTTTCCACACTTTTTACTTTTGACTTTGGTTGTTTTTCGGGAGTCGTTTGATTGCTACTACTAGCACTACCACTGCTGCTGGTGCTAGCTCTAGCTTGTGCTCTAGTACAAATGCCACCATCGATATTGTCATTAATTTGTGCGTTGGATGATTCTGCTGTTGCGGGCGTTGTATCATCAGCCACTAGCTGGGTATTCTCCTTTGGGAGCATGACGGTTTCCGTGCTTTTGTGACTCTCAGCATCTATAGAATCAGCGCCATCTTTTTCATTGTCTGGCGGACTAGCGCTACATGTTGTTGCCATTATGGTTTGTAAGCAATTGAACATTCTCAAATTCACTTAAGTCAAATCGCATGAAATTACTTAAATTTTGAACTAATTTTTGGTTTTTTACAAATATGTATCTTGCTCACCTCGCCACGTCCTTATTAAGCTCCTGTCCAAAAGTTAATGTGCACTTTGCTCTCCACGAAAGTCACCAAAACAGCACATGTTCATTGTTTTCCTTTGTTTTATTTTTCCAATTTGTTGAAGTGTGGAAAATGTCAGAATGTATTGAAAATGCGAAAAATCACTGCGCATGAGTTGTGCAAAAGAAAATTTTTGTTTATGTACGTTTTTATTATTGTTGTAAAATTTATGCGGGAAATGATGTAGGGTTGCATCGAAAATTACTGATTGTAGTGTTGCAGATAGTCTGAAAATGAGGTATGCGGCGTACGTTTT
Organism: Urophora cardui; assembly: GCA_960531455.1. Lineage (NCBI taxonomy): Eukaryota > Metazoa > Arthropoda > Insecta > Diptera > Tephritidae > Urophora > Urophora cardui. The sequence goes on from OY482674.1 coordinate 131,509,059, forward strand.
TTACCCACAAACCGCAGAGAGTTGTTTTAGAGCGCTTTCATATTACTCGGTGCGGAATCGGATCGACACTTTTGGTTTTTACCGAAAGTATACCGAAACCTTACTGACCACATGTATTTCAATTGGCACTTTCACATTAGTGTTGCATACATGAAATCGGAGCGGATTAATTTCGGTATACCGCAACGCGGTAAGACCGGTCAGTAAAATTTGAGGAATTACTGCATACATTTTTGCGGCGTAATAAAAGAAGAAGAACAAAGTCAGTAAAAAACTCGTTTCGGTTATAAATGTAGCAAGTTATAATGTCTTCGTCTTCGCTAGAAGACATTATTGTTATTATTGAGTGATTTGTTGAAGTTAAAAATTTTGTTTTGCAAATCTCGATGTTTGTTTTCCTATTTTCTGCCGATTACGCACCGAAAGTATTCCCACAAGTGTGAAAAACACAGCAACGCGGAATCGTTTCGGTAAGCTGAAAATACCGAGCAAAAAATGTCGATCCGATGTCGTACCGAGTAATGTGAAAAGGCCCTTACTCGGCATCAAAGAAAGTAAATGTAATGTAAAGAACAAAGAAAGCAGATTTACGTTCTTGCTAGAACCGTTGGCAACTTAGAGCGCTTTCACATTACTCGGTGCGGTATCGGATCGACATTTTTGGTTTTTACCGAAAGTATACCGAAACCTTACTGACCACATGTATTTCAATTGGCACTTTCACATTAAGGTTCAGACATTGGTGACTTATAAGTATTTCTGTATCGTTAACCTTATAGTAACTTTATCGCTATCCATGTGAGCTGTTAGTGGTGCCGTAAATCTGTAAACAGCTGACACTTGTCGAGGCAGATCTTGGAAGGTAGGTGCATAGGCGAATTCAGAAATTTCCCATGTATTTTGTTATTGCTATTGGTAGATTGTAATGTCAAAATAATATTTCTCCTTGTTAAAATCTGAATTCGCTTGGGACACGCCCATTACTATTGGCCATGATGTGAATTCGCTTTGATTTTGATATTATAATCTACCTTTGTAAATAAAAAAAGAAGTTTCTCAATTCGCCTATGCGCCTACCTTCCTATATCTGCTTTCACAAGCGTCAGCTGTTTACGGATTTAGGGTTGCTAACCAAAATCCAATTGGTCTGTAAGTTAACGATACAGCTACAGAATTACGATAAGGCACCAATGACTAGTAACACAGTTTGTCGTAAGGTTGGTTGAATCAGCTGTTTTATAAGGTTACAGATAAGTCACCAATGTCTGCACTTTTAGTGTTGCATACATGAAATCGGAGCGGATTAATTTCGGTATACCGCAACGCGGTAAGACCGGTCAGTAAAATTTGAGGAATTACTGCATACATTTTTGCGGCGTAATAAAAGAAGAAGAACAAAGTCAGTAAAAAACTCGTTTCGGTTATAAATGTAGCAAGTTATAGTACATTCAGATTGACTTCATTTAACGTGATAAATGAACAAACCTTGTTCGTTAAACGAGACCGTTCAGACTGCAGTTCTGTGTTTACTTTTGACAGTTGGTTGTTTTCATTTCAAAACCGTAAACTAACTTTAGAAATGGTTCGGCACGGAAAATTTTTCGTAATTTTTAAAATAATAATTTTCTTAGCAGACCTTTTTAAAATATTGGAGGAGATATACTCAAATGCTATAATTAAGCGCCTACGAGAGTGTCGAAGAGTGGTAGAAAATGCTTTTGGTCAATTAAAAGCAAGATTTCGAAATGTAATCGCCCCATACCTGTATTATAGCACTCTCGAATGAGGCGGACCACTTAAATTTTTTTCTTTTCACGTTCTCCATTTTTAAATTATTTGCGAACAACGGCGTTTGTTTCTACACTTCGTTTTTTTTTTTTGACACTTGCCGATTTTCGACCTGTTCGTTTAAAAACTTGGGTATGTTCCCTGTAAATAACGACATTTTTGCTGATGCAACACTGCGCGAAACTGGGTTTTGAACGTGTTAAATTATTTACCTAGTTTCAATTCCAACAACAATTTCCGTGCAATTTATCACGTTCAAGAACTGGGTTTGCCCATTTATCAGGTTGTAGGCCATTTAACACGTTAAATGAAGTCAATCTGAACATAATATTATAATGTCTTCGTCTTCGCTAGAAGACATTATTGTTATTATTGAGTGATTTGTTGAAGTTAAAAATTTTGTTTTGCAAATCTCGATGTTTGTTTTCCTATTTTCTGCCGATTACGCACCGAAAGTATTCCCACAAGTGTGAAAAACACAGCAACGCGGAATCGTTTCGGTAAGCTGAAAATACCGAGCAATATCAAACATTTTTGATTTTCGTCGCCGCGAGCAGATAGCGAGCCGATAAAAAGTACGTGTAGCACGACGGCTGCCGATTTCACTAACACACACAAAAAAAACTCACTCAAAAAAACACTCAAACTGACAATCCAGATTGTAAGTTGCCAAAGGCCTTTAAGGCTGGTATCGACCTCTCAAGAAACAGCTCAAGAAATTTTTGGATTTATTTCTTGAGTAAAAAATAGTAGTAGGCAAGAAATTTTGACGTTTAGTAATCCACCGTGAATACCAAGTTAAATGAAGAAGAGCATCAAAAACGTAAACAGAAAAACCTTTTTGTAAACATAAGCAATTAGTAAGTTCTTAAAAAATATTAAATAAAAGCTTTAAATCAGGGCTGCTCACCTCATAGGCACTCAAAGCACAATTGTTTTTGTTTTGTTCCGAATCATAGGCACATATACATATTTTCACTTCAAATATGAAAATAAAATTTTCTTTGCACTCCCATAAGCACTTAGATATTAAAAAAATTGATATGTATGTGCCTATGATTCATATTGAATGTGCAGAGCAAAGGCACTTTGTATAGGAGCTCGAGCACTGCCGTAAAGGCGGATTCATCGTTCAAGTTCAGAATTTTTTTGCCATGTGGTTGTTGTTGTTTTTTCGGAGTGTGAGAGGAATTCCGAAAAGTTCTGAACTCTTTTTATTATTTAATAGCCCCGGCACATAGCATACGTCAATCCGTCTACGTCGACGTATGTGACTGACAGCTCAGTAAAATGTCGGCATTTAAACGTACGTCGTCACACGTACGACGGATCCGTCGCCGCAACGTACCGAAGTTGCCCAAAAGTCAACTTTTGGTATACGTCAATCCGTCGCTATGTCAGCTGATTGCTTTTGATTGTTAACCTTTAGCTACTCTTGAATTTCACTTTTTTTGCAATTTGCTTTTCGAGTTCTTTCTCATTTGTATAACATTCCTCCATAAAACAAAATGGTCAAGAATTATCAGGAGATGTGAAGTTACTGAAAACTGAATTTCAAGAGGGCAACTTAAAAGAGAAATTACAAAATATTCTAAAGAGTTAAATTTTTGCCACCACCTCTGTAGTTAAAGGTTAATCAAACAGCTGATTTGTGTATATCCGCCAACGTTTCCTATGTGGCGACCTCTCCGTCAAGTACGTGAGCTGTCAGTCACATACGTCGACGTAGACGGATTGACGTATGCTATGTGACGGGCCTATAAAGCGGGATTCATCGTTCGAGTTCTGAACTAAAGTTGAATTTGAGTTAACTAATAAAAAGAGTTCAGAACTTTTCGGAATTCCTCTCACACTCCGAAAACACAACAACAGCCACATGGCAAAAAAGTTCTGAACTCGAACGATGAATCCGCCTTAATAGGCCCGTCACATAGCATACGTCAATCCGTCTACGTCGACGTATGTGACTGACAGCTCACGTACTTGACGGAGAGGTCGCCACATAGGAAACGTTGGCGGATATACACAAATCAGCTGTTTGATTAACCTTTAACTACAGAGGTGGTGGCAAAAATTTAACTCTTTAGAATATTTTGTAATTTCTCTTTTAAGTTGCCCTCTTGAAATTCAGTTTTCAGTAACTTCACATCTCCTGTGGCCGCTGTGGTGCAGTGGGTAGAGTGCTCGCCTGCTTTGCCAGAGGTCTCGGGTTCAAACCACGGTCCGAGCCAAACAAATTTTTCTAATTAGTAAAAATCCAATTATTGGGGTTTTTAAGAGCAGCGGTCACCTCTCGGCAGTGGGCGGCATACCCTCCGAGAGTATTTCTGCCATGAAAAAGCTTCTCACAAAAAATGCATTCGCCGTTCGGAGCCGGCATAAAACTGTAGGTCCACCCAATTAGTAGGAAAAACAAAAAGGAGCACACCTCGAATTGGGAGAGAAGCTCGGCCATAAAACTCGTCAGAGTTATAATAGCGCCATTGTATTATATTATATTATATATTATACAAATGAGAAAAAACTCGAAAAGCAAATTGCAAAAAAAGTGAACTTCAAGAGTAGCTAAAGGTTAACAATCAAAAGCAATCAGCTGACATAGCGACGGATTGACGTATACCAAAAGTTGACTTTTGGGCAACTTCGGTACGTTGCGGCGACGGATCCGTCGTACGTGTGACGACGTACGTTTAAATGCCGACATTTTACTGAGCTGTCAGTCACATACGTCGACGTAGACGGATTGACGTATGCTATGTGTCGGGGCTATAAGAAATCGAAATTTACAATAACAAATGTGTAATGAAAAAAAATTCAAAAAAATGAAAGCACTGTAAAGCTGATTCCACATAAAACTTTTTCCGCTTTGCGTTACTCCGCTTTCTATAGGGGCATTTCAGTTATTACATCTGGGTCTGGGTTAAGATAAATTTTTACTGAAACAATCCGGCTCATAATGAAAATTGGCTGCACTTGAAAAGAACTAAAAAGAAGAAGAAACATATACAACATATACCCAGCAGTAAAAATCTGAAATGAATCCTTTATGAATCACTGATGAAATTCATCATGAGGAGGCATCAGTGAACGCTTTCATATAAAGGCTGCTGAATTTTTTCAAATAAATGGTTTACTTTCCTCATGCCTATATGACTCCGTTCGGAGCCGACATAAAACTGTCCAATGGTAGGAAAATCAAACAAAAACAAAAAAACCTCGAATTGGGAGAGAAGCTCGGCCATGAAACTCGTCAGTTATAATAGCGCAAAAACAATTCTTCTGTACGTTGAAAAGAGACAAATACTCCCTCAAAAACAATTTGATTGACCTTAAACTTCAAACTAAAAAATAACTATTTCAATAATTATTTTTTTGGAAATTTGAATTTAAATTACTGAAATAAATTATGAAACTCAAATGGCGGGATTGCTATGTATTCCATGTTATAAGGAGAAGCCAGTGCGCAGTATAATTTTTCTTCCGGACTTTTTCTCTCCCCTTACGGCCAAAGCAGAAGCTTACAAGAGGCAAATTTGAAATTTGTATTTCCATATATTTTTTATATTAAATATAATTTGTTTTATAGTTGTCAAATTGAAAAATTTGTCAGAAAAGCTGCCGAATGTCAAAAAACCTACCGAAATACAAGCTGGCTCGTGGGTTTATAACCGCCTAGATGGTATTTCGTTTGGTTTACAAGAGGCAAATTTGAAATTTGTATTTCCATATATTTTTTATTTTAAATATAATTTGTTTTATAGTTATCAAATTGAAAAATTTGTCAGAAAAGCTGCCGAATGTCAAAAAACCTACCGAAATACAAGCTGGCTCGTGGGTTTATAACCGCCTAGATGGTATTTCGTTTGGTTTTTTCAATATAGCTTGCACGCTTGCACCAACGCAAAACGATGGTGATGAATATTCAACAAAGGCACTCTGCACACGGAGCGTACTGCTGTAGACGCGTATTAGATACTACAGATGAAAGCTGTACGCTTTGATGTCGCGCACGTATATTTCAATTCAGGGCTGCGCACGAGTCGTCAGCTTCATGCATTCGTCAAAGTATGCTGGCTACATGTCGTTTGGCGTAAAGCAGTGCTGGTAGCTAGGCGTACTACGCTTAGAAAACAGGAAGAAGAAGATGTTTGTTTACATTTTTCCACTTGGTGGAATTTATCAAAGCAGTAAAATTTGTGTAAAAAAGCGGAAAAATTAGTGTATAATTAAAGAAAAAGGAAGATTCCGTAAAATTTGTCATCTTTTCTATTTAAAGCTTCGAAATTTAAAGCAAATACCGTATTATTAATTTGTTTGTTTGTTTTGTGCAGCGAAGTTTCATGTCGCTTCGTGTGCAGATCTTGAGGCGTAGAGAAATGAAATGAGAGACATGAAATGAGAGACATGAAATGTCTCGTACGCGTCTATGACGATACGCCTCGTGTGCAGAGTGCCAAAGAATTATCAATGATCATTTAGCAGTGAAACAAATTTACTGCAGGGTATATGTATATATATGTATACATACACAAATGTCACTTTTCAGTTCTGCCAAATCAAAAAAGCACTGTGCTGCCAAATCAGCACGGAAAAAACAAATCGAACAGGGCGGATCAGAAATTGAACCAGCAATTTATCTGGTTTAATCGAGCTGAAATCTTTGTTGTTGCATTTACATGCAAAATTTTTTATCTGGGTTAGGATCACCGTATGTGAAACACGGCTTATGTCAAACAACGCACATCTGAAAACCTATGCCACAATGAACGCTGAACGAAAAATATTTATTTTCTGAAAAATCTCTCATTCTCCGCTTTATTTACAAAAAAGTAAATAAGAAAATAAAAATCTCTTAAATTATTTTTCAATTGTGTGAAATTTAAAATTGTTTATTTACATTTGAATTAAAGTGAAACTGAAAAAAAATTTCAACGCCCCCAAAAGTTGAGATTTGGGCAACTTTGTGCTTTATGTAACTTCGGCGTTGCGTTACTTTTTGTTATGTGAGAAACCTCATATAGATACATGTATTTTATTCTCAGCTGTCACGCAGAAAGTGTCACGTAGCGCAACACAAAGTTCTATGTGGAATCAGCTTAAAAAATTTGTATTCAAAAAATTTTCATATAAAAAATAAAAAAAATTTGTATGTATGTGATACTACCATTTGAAAATAAATTCTAAAATAATATTTTATTGGAATTCATAAAAAAATTTAAATGAGCGAAAATATTTTTCAGTGCATATACAAAATTTGTAGATGTATTGAGTTTTGTACTTTCAATACGAGAGCGTTGAGCAGCCCTGCTTTAAATATATGTTTTCAATAGTTTTATTTTGTTGTTATTTCAGGAAATCATCGAAAGCAACGAGGATGACCTTATATTACTGGTAAACTGTGGTATATTGATGGCCGGAATGGAATAAAATATGAGAAATCGATGCCAACTATGCCCTTGCATCATTAGAAAAATTGTGCATTCTATTTTTCGTTTCTTTTTTGCCATTTTCACTAACGATGTCCACGATTTTTTTTCAACACGCAACAAACGTCAAAATTTCTTTAAGAAATAAATGCTCGATGATATATTTCTTGGCAAAACCTGTGTTGCTGTGTTCGCATAACGTTGAAAAATAGTATTAAAAAAGTGTACTAAATTTCTTGAGAGGTCGATACTTGCTCAAGAAAGTTTCACAAGAAAAATTTCTTGAGCATTTCTTGTACGTCATTTTATATGAAACTTTTGCGTTTCTTGAGAGGTCGATACTAAGCTTTATTAGGAACATTCCTACTGATTTTCATGGTTAAATTCCGATTATTTTGCAGTTTAAGAAAGTGGATATCGACATCTAAACTCTGGCCAATTTCATATATTTGTTACGGAAAAGCTGAAGTACTGAATGTGTCGATCGTCATTCAGATACATGTAATTTTGCTCTGTTGTCAGTTAAACGGATTGCTGGATTGACGGAAAAGTATTCATTCTGACGCCCCTATAAGTAATTATTATAAAAGGTAATGGGTCATATTAATAAAAGCCAAGCATTTGCTTTTGCTCAAGATTTCAGACCTTTTACTAAAATTTTGAAATTTGGTTCATACAAATTAATGTCAAATTTCTGAAATTTTGAGTAAAAGCATTTGCTTGGATTTTATTAATATGGCCCAATGTATAAACGTTCTTTGATTTTCATCACATTCTTATTGCCAGTGTGTACCTACTTTCAATTTCGTCTATCGTTTTACAACACTGCAAGCGAAAGGGAAGAGAAAAGACAGCTGATTTGACATTTGCAAGTTTGTGTGCCAATTGGGCCAATTAAACACAAAAAGTAAAAAACAAGTTGAAAAAAATCAGGAAAAGTGGATAATTTTTTGCATTTATTAATTCGAATAAGAAAAAAGTATAAAATATGACTAAAATATAAACAAAAATGTTAAATGTGTTTAATTTAAATGATTTGTAATGTGTGCAAAATACCAAGTGATGAGAAAAGCCAATGAAATTGTAAGAAAATCACGATCGAAATGAGCCACGCAAACGAACTGGAAAAGAAATTACTTCCTTTTGTGTATGAAGTGTAAAAAATATAAATAAGATGTGAAAATACTTTCTTATCTAGGTAATGTTATGAAATATGCATATTTAAGCTAAAAGCAATATGGAAATAGCTATAGCTGAACGTCTCAGCGGCCAATGAATCGTAAGTACCGGAATGTCCAGTATTTACTTACATATATTTGCCCAAGGACTGCAACTCTGCTGCACTTCCCAGATCTTCTGGAGTATATTTTTACTCTTAAAACAACTGTAGAAATTGCATATTACAAATAAATACTTTGGCAAATCGCCTACGTGAACGAAATGTGTATGTGTGTTCCCCGGGCTGTGTAGGTGGTAGCTGAAATTCACCCCGTAAATTCCATTATTAACACATAATGCAGTCAATCGGTCTCACTTAAAATATTCAGCAGTACCCACTTAATTCATTTTTATCGTCCTAAAATCAGTATTTTCTTGTTAATAAAACTAGTGTTGTTCAGGTATTGCAGGCATGGCGAGCACCTACGCTACTATACCATAACGAATATAGTAATTGGCGGAGCGGTAGTTCCCACTGCATCCAGTCTAAGTGCAGATACAATTTCTGCTGCATTTCTAAGAGCTTCTGGGTTCATTCTTACAAAAGCAACAATATATCTATAGCGCTTTCAATAATACCGATTTAATATTATATAACTTATGATCATAGTTAGGAAATATTTTCTTAGTTAAATTTAATACTATTTATTAACAAGAGTGATTCTTTCTTTCTTCTACTTTTAGAAAAAACCTGAAATTAATTGATTTAAAAGTTATAAAAGGAACCAACAGCAAGAGTGCTGACATCAGCAATTCAGTAGGAAATAATATTAATAGAAAACAGTATAAAGCAATTTAACAAAAATTGCCATAAATTAATTAAAAATAACACTGCTCTACAGCCAAAAAATACTCTGAACGCGACCATCCTATTTATATGTAAAATCGGTCGCTGATTCCGAAAATCGGGCTCATTTTTAATTCTATGGGAAGGTTTTTGAGATATCGGCAATTTACCGTTATTTGGCCAATGGCTCCACTTAATCCTGTATACCTCTTTAACGAAGTGAGCTATCTTCCTTGGAGTGACACTCAACGAAAGAAAATTAAATTTCCTTTTCAGCGCTGCTACAACATTTTTCTGTAACTCTTATAGTTTCTGAAATATTGACGATTCAATTTGAATTTTTTCGATTTTTTACGATTTTTTGAAGAAAAAATTGACTTTGTCAGGCAATATCTTTTAAACCAATGTCTTCACCTTCGGTTTTACTCCTTTACGTGAAGCTCCATTCTATTGGGAAAAAGATAAGCTATCAACGAAGAAAATCCATGGTAAAATAGAAAAGTTATAGGCGATCAAGTAAATACATCCAAGTCGCGCAATGCCTCTGCACGGGTACATTCTATGCATATTGTACCAATACCTACACATCTGCAGTAGCAGCACATTGGCAGCGCAGTAGATACAAGCGCGTTTACGGGTATAACATGCATAGAATATACCCGTGCAGAGGCATTGCGCGACTTGGATGTATTTACTTGATCGCCTATAACTTTTCCATTTTACCATGGATTTTCTTCGTTGATAGCTTATATTTTTCCCAATAGAATGGAGCTTCATGTAAAGGAGTAAAACCGAAGGTGAAGACATTGGTTTAAAAGATATTGCCTGACAAATTCAATTTTTTCTTCAAAAAATCGTAAAAAATCGAAAAAATTCAAATTGAATCGTCAATATTTCAGAAACTATAAGAGTTACAGAAAAATATTATAGCAGCGATTAAAAGGAAATTTAATTTTCTTTCGTTGAGTGTCACTCCAAGGAAGATAGCTCACTGCGTTAAAAAGGTATACAGGATTAAGTGGGGCCAGTGGCCAAATAACGGTAAATTGCCGATATCTCAAAAACCTTCCCATGGAATTAAAAATGAGCCCGATTTTCGGAATCAGCGACCGATTTTACATATAGATAGGATGGTCACGTCCAAAGTACAGACAAAAAATTTCATTTTGTGATCCAGTGTAATTAAAGCAAATAAAACGTGCAACAAGGCAATATAACCAGTGCCAGACGCTGACGTCGTTAACGAAAACAACAACAGCAACAAAAATTACAACGTCAGAGGACTGGGAATGAAATCGACAAGGGTACATTTTTATTAAAAATTACAGTTTAATGATGACGACACTAAAAAAAATTAAAATTCAAAGCACATAAGTACTTAAGCGCCACGACCAAACAGTGCTTAGGCGATCGTGTGTGAGTGAGGGAAATGCAGAGGCGGCGAATTTAGTGGGACTTGTTTTTGCGACAATACAAATTAGACAACGAAATTTTTACGGTGAAAATAATACTAAAAAAAAAACAAAAAAAGATAGCTATAAAAAAAGCATTTAAGCTAAAATAAAATAAAAATAAAAATATTTTTAATAGTATAATTAAAATAAAAAATGTGTAGGTATAAGCGGTTTAAAAGCAAAAAATATTTAAATAAACAAAACAAAAAACTACCCGTACTGTATTGAGATTATATGTATATGTAGCTGAAAAAAGTGCATAAAAGCAACAGCTGCCACTTGAGCTTTGCTGGAACAACGAACAAATTTATACCAACAAAAAACGTTTCAAGTGTTAGCTATTTTTAAATATAAACAAAAAGAACAACGTTTATTTAAAACAAAAATTCTCTCTACCTCCAGCGCATTCTCTTATTAATAGCACATATTTGCGTTAAGCTTTCGTGTGTGTGTTTTTTTTTTTTTTTTTTTTTTTTTGAAATTTACATTAACTCAATTTTTATTTTCGATTACATACATACAACGCGGTGAACCTTCTCTAAGACGCTCCAATAGCGCAGCTATACGTACATACATACATACATACCTACGCACAAATAAACAAACAAATTAAAACACACGAAACACACTGCCATGGTGGCCGATAGCGCATTACAGTTACGCGATTTCGATGGCGACGATACCGAAGACAGTGATTCCGAAACAGAATTACTCATACGCCACAGCGAACGTGGACGCGGCGGCCAAACAAAACTCAACGGCATCAATTACACAACCAATACATTGTCAACGGCACGTTCGGCTATAGCGTCGTCATCAACAACATCATCATCGTCAGCCACAACGTCGGCTACGGGCTTCCTCAGTCAGTTATTTGGCGTTAGCCGAAACAGTCTTGGCCGCAACGTCGGGCAGGTACGTTATAGAAATGAGCGTAGTAGTCGCGAGCGCGCTAAATACGGAGCAGGTGATACGACGACGAGTGCAAATAATTATCAAAAACAAGTGCCAAAGCGCTATAATAATAATAATTTTGGCGGCAGCGGTTTCGCAACGGGATTTGGTACGTCTGCGAACAATTCGAAAGTGGCGGCGGAGGCAATACAAACGTCATATCGTGGTGGCGGGGGCGGTATCGCTTCGACAAGTGCCGGTGGTGGAGTGGGGGTTGGCATGTCCAACAGACACAATGGCGGTGTCACAGAGTCTGTAGCTCTGGGTAATGTGCGTGGTACACATAAACGTTATGATGCAAACACAAGTGGTGGTGATGGTGGTGGCGCCACAAATGATTCTTCAAATGAAAGTGTTAGCGGTGGTGGCGGCATTGGTGGCGGTGCGGGTGTTGTGCTACAACAACAAACAGTGTTGGATGCTGAAAATGGTGGTGCGACAAATGTCTACTATCAGAAGAATCGGCGACGTAGTAAACGGAGATCATTAGCAAGTCTGTGCAAAATGTGCCTGTGTGGGTGAGTATTTATTTATTGATATGTAATCTATGTACATACATATGTAGTATATTAATATATGGAGGTATGTGCAAGTACACTTGTGATGTACTTAAAGTAGCAAGGAGCTAGGCTAAAGTGGCACATTGCGCTTAAAATGATTTAATAGAGTATGAGCAGATTATTGAGATGTATGTATTTATGTGGCTGCTGCTGCTACTGTTGGATGTAAATTTAACAAGTATACCTTACAGTAGTGTGCATTAATTGAGCAACAAGCAATAATTATAATGCATTAAACTGAAAAATATCCTCGAAATGTAAGCCTTTCGCCACAAAAATCAACGACAAACTTTCATTTTTAAAATACTTTAATTTGCTTAACTTGTTGCCTGAAAATTGCACACTACTGTACAAGACATGTGACGCAAATTTCTTGTTGCCATAATTTATTGAAAAAAAAAAAAAAAAACAACTTCAAACTCGAGTCGGCGTGTTTATAGAGCGTGTCGTCTTAAAAAAATAAAAAAATAACTCTTTATTGCCAGTTATGTATGTATGTATGTATAAACAAATGTATGTATTAGAGTGTAGGTATTTATGCTTAAAAATTGAACAGATAAGTAATAAATGATAAACGAATTCGTTTTGCCAATTTTGAGTGAAAAGAATGGCAGCGAAAAAATGTGTGTGCCTTCGTGGGTGTTTAAAAAATGCGCAAAACGGTGTTTTTGGTAAGCAAAAAACAAAAAAAAAACAATAAAATTAAGAAAAGAAAAGACAATAGCGTAGAAAGACCAAAACAAAATTAATAAAAAAAGTTCAGCTACACGAAAATTTTTCATACAACAACGAAATACTAAATATTTTTTTTTGCGGCGAGAGACAATTAATTTTTATGCGAAAATTGCTTCATAAACAAAAAATTAAAAAAAAAAAACATGAAAATTAAAAAAAAAATATGTATGGCAATATGTGTATTGTGCATTAGCTGCAAGAGTGTCATAATCCAAATCGGCAAAGGCACGAGGAAACTGGCAGCAAATAAGGAGCTTTACGAATAAAATTAGTAATTAAACTTGCTATAATTTTTATAACAAGAAATAAATGTTTATATAAAATCGCTACTTAAATATCAAAAATCTGAGCGAAAAAGTACATATAAAAGTTGCTATAATTTTTATAGGAAGTATTTTATGTTGGAAATACTTCATATGCTCGCAAAAGTACTTAAAATAGAACAAATGTTACTAATAGAGTTCTCACAAGAGTTGCTATAGTTTTTTAGGGAGTTTTTAATGTTGAAGGTACTTCAAATTAACTTATAGATACTTAAAATCAGGGTTTGAAATTGCTTAGCTACTTTTGCTGCATTTGCTTTTGCTTTGCTTTTGCTAACGAAAAGTAAATTAGCAAACTCGGCCAGTCAAGTATTCAGCTGAGCCGTGTTTGCTTGTATAGTTAAGCAAAGCAACGCGATTTGGGGGATTTCATTTTACTTCCAGCAATTAGTTGTGTCTTTGCATTTTTTCTGCTTTTGCTTATTTTGCTGAAACGATTTGTTTACGCATATTTCGATTTTTTATACATATTTACTTATGTGTATGTATGTATATACACATAATATGTATGTATGTCAATTTGTAAACATCTTTTCATGTTGAATTTTGCTTAAAAACTAGTTTCAGCAAAATAAGCAACTGTAAGCAAAAATTTACTACTCAACTAATTGCTGGAAGTAAAAGCAACCCTCTCAAATTGAGTTGCTTGGCTTAACTATACAAGCAAACACGACTCAGCTGAAAACTGAAGCGAATGATTCGTGTTTTCGTTTTTGGCTCGGCTGAATTCAGCAATAAGCAAAAAACATCGGCTATTGCTGTTTTGCAGCAAGCAAATTCAAACCCTGCTTAAAATATCGTAAATGTAACTAAGAGAGTGTCATTGAGAGTTGCTATAATTTTTATAGGAAGTATGTAATCTTGAAAACACCCAAAAATACGTTATACATCATAAACGTAACTAAGACAGTGCAAAAAAGGGATGCTATAATTTTTTTAGGAAGTGTGTAATGCTCTAAATCAACTCAAAAATACTTAAAACATCATAAATTTAACATTACATACTAACACTGATACTTGTACATGCAATAGAGCTATGTATATGTACTTATAAATTACATAAGAAATTTAAAAACTAAACAATTGTGCGAAAAAATCCCATAAAAATAATGAGTGCTATGAAAATGGTATCATGAGAAAATTGCACAAGATAAAGCTCACAAAAAAAAATAAGATAAGTAAATATAAAAAAGTATGCTTAATTTTCTAAAAAGCACACGTTACTTATCTTTAATTATTTATTTACGCTGAAATGAGCGTGCATAGCAAGTTCTAGCAGCGTATCAGCCAGCACTTTAATTTTACTGTGCCTAGTATATCGCAAGTTTAATACGAATAACACGCTTATCTAATCGAAAAATAATCGGCACATTATTTACAAATAATTAGCAAGTTTATCAAACAAAGCCATAAATTAATATTTACTTAATGAATATATGACTTAACAAAAGTGTATGGAATAATCTGAGCAGCTGATCTACTTTCACCGCTGGCTATAATAGCGAAAAATAGGCATTAATTAATTGGCAATTTGCAGTTTGTTTGTGCATAAACAACTTTTTTCGATATCTTTCATTTAAGTATGTGCTATAAAATTGGAGCAGCTGCAAATAAGTCGGAATTTCTTGAAATTCGTTTAGCTATTAGTACGTATGTTCTATTCTATTTAAAAATTATGGGACACGAAAAAGTGCTGAAATTGTTAAAATGTTGATATAAAAAAGTCGAATGAGCACACAAAACTACTTACTGGATAACCAAAACATCAAAAAATAGCAAGATTTGTGCAAAACAGTGTTAATAAAAGTTGCTATATTTTTTATAGCAAGTGAAAAATCCTTAAAATACTTCAAATAAGCACTTCAAACAAAAATTTATATGATTTAGTGTCTAAAAACAATTACTAGCATTTTATAGCAAATAGAAAGTGACAAAAAAGTGTGCAAGATCTTTTATATCAATTTATTTATTTCAAAATAAATTTAATAAGCATATTAAGAGTTGCTATAATTTTTATAGCAAGTTAAAATTGTTTAAAAATCTGAAATTTACATTTTAAATATCATAAATTTAACTTTTACAGCGCCTGTTGGAGTTCTATAATTTTATAGCAAACAAAAAAGTGTTTGTAAAGTGTGCAAAAACTGTTTTATTATTTTCATAATTTGATATATGCATTTATACAAATATTTATTCCGTTTTATCTTCATCACTGGCTAGCACAACGAAATGTTTCTAATTGTTTTGCTAGAATCGAGCATTTGATGCCAAATGCCAAATTATATAGTATGTATATGTTGTAGCTTTTTTGTTTTTATTTGTTAAGTTCGCCCATTAGCTCATTCTCGTTGCATGTTATTTTAAAAATACACAAATACATATTTTGTTTCTCAATTGTGCGTTTATTAGATATCCTCCGCTCGTGTAAATGTGCGCGCATTAAATAAAAATCCAGTTTTGCCTGTTTTGCATGGCAATGAATTTTGAAAATTTTTTTCTACGTTTTTTTGATTCAGATTATTTGCGTTTTCGGCATTTCTTTCTAGTGATTTGTTTCGACTTTTTATTTTGGTTTTTTTTTTTTTGTTTCTTTTTTTTAATGCTACTCATAAGTAATTTTATTTGAATTTCAAATTCATTTCAACTTTCAAGGTCGCATTGAATGCGTTGTTGCTGTTGTTGAGGTCAGGTTTTTTCCTTTTTTATTTAGCGATTATTTTGTATATTTATGAACGCTTTTTTCTTTTTTCTCTTGAAATAAAAAAATAAAAAGAAAAAAATAAAAAAGATAACACAAAATGCTGCCATTGCCTTTCCCAAAGCTATATACTTACTCGTTTTCTACTCACGCTCGCGATATATTCCACTAATCGATGACGTAAATCGTCAAGTTTTGCTTGTTATGCCTTTCAATATATACAAAAACACACAGAACTAAAGATAACAAAAATACTTACATACGTGGAAAAAAGTCCAAAAAAGTCACGATTTTAAATTTTTTTCTCAAATACTAAGCAACCTACCAAGAATGTCTCGCTTCAATACAGAATAAAAGGGTGAGGAAACTGAAATTTGAAGATTAAGAATTTTTTGTGTTTGCTTTATATGTGTGCGTGACAAAAAAAAAAAAAAACTTAAGTTAAACAATTGCAAAAAAGTTTCGCTGACGTCGGCGCTTTTAAAGTGTGGCTTGTAGTAGAGATGTGGTTACTATTGACGACAAAGCAGGACGGTGGCACAGTGGGTTTTGTGGCGTGAAAACCGTGGATAAAATAAAGATAAACAATTCTGTTTATAAAAATAAAAAAAGTAAATATTTTGTCTTGCAATTATCTACTGCTTCTCGAACTACACCTTTGAAAAAGCTTGCTATAATTTTTATAGCAAGTTAAAAATGTTTATGGCGCTTTAAGTAAGCTTTCTACATATAGTTATGTAAATTTGTTTGATGGAAGTGCTCTGAAGAAGTTCCCATAATTTTATATGAAAGAAAAAGTGACTGTAAAGTGAGCAGGGGTGGGTTGTATGGCGCGAAAAGTGTGGATACATTAAAAAAATATTATTTATTTATTGTTGAGCTCAAGGCCGTTTAAAAATTCCAAAAAACAAAATTAAAAACAAAATTAATTAAAAAAATTATGTTTATAAAATATTTTGGTCTGCAATTTTCTATTGCCCGCTGAACCACACTTGAAAAAGTTGTTATAATTTTTATAGCAAGTGAAAAAATTTAAATCATCTTAAATAAACTTTTTGCATATACATATTTATGTTAATTTTTCTGCTTGAAGCGATTTTATAGGAAGCAGGAGGTTACTACTCTTTCATTGTAATAATTATAATTATTTAATAAGTAACAGCAATAAGTCTAATAAAAGTTGTTCTAATTTTTGTAGCATATTCAAACATTCAATGCCATTTAAATTATGTATTTAAATATTATAGAAGTAACTGACAGTGCTAGTACAAGTTGCTATAATTTTAAATCATAGAAAAAGTGTCCTAAATACTTTGAAAAATACTTTTATTATGTAAATTATTTAATAATTAAAAATATAAGTACAATAAAAGATATTATAAAAATTATAGCAACTGAGAAATGTTTAAAATATTTGAAATCAAACACTTAGCATCATGAATTTAAGTGAGGCTGCGCACGTAAAATTTGCTATAATATTATAGCAAGCAACAAGTGTCTGTAAAGTTTTTAAAATCTTTTTTACGTTTTCAATCAACACTTTTTTTTATGCTGCACACTAAGCCACTGTGCCCGCGGTTCTTTAAAGCGACACAACAACAAACTTCAATACCAGTCCATTCAATGGTATTACACCATAAGGAACAACAAGTCAATAAGGCGAGGCGAGCAAAGTTGAATAGCAACAGAATATTTTGTTATTATTATTGCATAGCAACAAGATATTAATATAAATTTATGTGTAGATAAGCGATAAAGCTTATGATTTCTTGTTTCCCATTAGGATACATCTCACTCAGCAGAAAGTGATCTGGGTTGCTGACGATCAGCTCTATCGATTCATACCATAACTTTGGTCGAGGAAAGCTCTATATTTTCTTTTAATGTCATTTTGAGCTCGGTAGTAGTACAACTGGGCAACATAAATTCAAGATTAGCAAATATGTATGGATAACGCGTGGCACAAGTGTCCGTTAGGCGGTTATGAAAGTTTCACTTAGGAGGTTATCAAGTTTAAACAACAATATGTATGTACATACTTCTGCCATGAAAAATCCATTTGGCATAATAGTGTAGGGAAATTTTTAGGAACACAATATACATATATATAATTGGTTGACAGAGAAGCGCTGTTAATTTGCAAATCATTTTATTTAAAAAGGATTTTCTTCTTAAGTAAGAAATAATTTTTCTTTATATGCAATTTCCCTTGCCACTTCTTATCTTTTAGCTGGAAGGCGCTTTTAACCAATTTACATTACTTTTACGTTTTAATATTTTTCATCCTCCAAAAGAAATGTTTTTCATCAATTCAAAGAAGTAAAAAGAGCACAAAATCTGCAGATGTTACATTTCCGACTTATTCATGTGCTTCTAAGAAAGAATCGGCAACGTCAACCGAAATAACCTAAAACAATAGCAACTTTGCAAAGAAACTTTACGTAAAACCTTGAAGTACATACATTAATTTTTATCAAAGCACACATATGTACATACCCAATAAACACAACGGATTCGCACGAATTCGCGTGGGATTCGCTTTCTCTGATTATATTATCGCGGGAATAGTTCGCGACGATAGATCGGCGGATCCGAATTCGTAGGCATGTCACCTATCACTAGCGATTCGAGAATTTGTTTACTCTCGGATTGCTGGCGATTCGAATTTTTTATCATTAGCGATTCGAGAATTTTTAATTTCTCTGATCGTTGGCGATTCCAAAATTTGTTCATTCTCGGATCGTTGGCGATTCGAAAATTTGTTCATTAGCGATTCGAGATTTTTTGATAAATGGCGTTCCGAAAAATTAAAAATTCAGAGTTTCGTTTACTGGCAATGGGTTAAATCCGTATAAAATAATACAAAGCATTTCAAATATCTTTATAAAGAAAGTTTAACTTTCATTAAATAACAAACGCTTTTCAAATAAATTTAAGCAGTAAATAAAGTCCTGTTATTTAAACAATTTTGAGTTGGTTTTTCTACATACTCGTATCTATTTGATTATAAACTGATTTAATCTACTCGCCCAGAATTCGCCACGATAACATCTGCGGAACTGTCATATTCGAATTCAGGTATAAATGTAAAATTTCAGAACTAAAATGATTTTTTAGTGCAAAACAATTTAAAAGAAATAGAAAAAAATGATATCATCGAAAATTTATTTTCTCAAACTTTCCGCGAACTCGAGGCGAGTCCGAGAAATTAGATTCGCGAAAATGTGCTTTCGCGAACTCGCCTCGAATTCGCCGCGATATCATCCTCGCGTGCGTGTTTATTGGGTATATAGAAATATACATACATACATATGTATATGTAAATAATTATAGCAAAGTATGATATTCTGTTTTTTTTACGTATTTGGCTACATTTCAGTTCAAGTACGCTTGAGTGCATTGTCTTGAAAAAAACATAATTAAAAAACAAACAAAACCAAAAAAGTACACAGTCAACACTTTATTCAAACACCGAATTATAAAAAAGAAAAAAAAAAAAGCAAAAGACCGAGATAAATTTGAAAAAGTTTGATTATAAGATGTGTGTGTGTGTTGGCACACATTTACTTAAACATGCATACTTGTATTCTCATAAAAAATAAAGTTTTTCTATCATCAGCAAGCAGCATGATGCTTTATTACAATGCCGTTGCTGGAAGTCAAAAATATTTTTGATGAAAAGTAAAATGACTGCATTGAAAAATATGTTTTTGAAGGTTCGCAAGCCGTTGATTGTTTTGCGTTTGTAATACTTATTGCAAGCATATGACTCACATGGGCACAAGGTGCTTGTGCATGTATGTAGATAAAACATGATGGATCGCGGGCTTTTGTTGCTATTGAACATTTAACAAATTGACTGCAGAGCATTTTATGTTAAAAGGTAGCCTAAAATAGTATAAAACACTGCATTATAGCAAAGTTATAAATAAAAAAATTGAAGTGCCTTAAATGAAAATGATTTTATTTTAATAATAACTATCAAACAAAGCGAGGCGGTTAGTTTTGAAGCTTCGCTATAATTTTTATGGCGACTTCATTTCATGTAAATTTCCTTACAAACTGCATATCTCCTTCTGAACTCAATAAAAATCATAAATTTTTGAGCTTGAAAAATTTAATATAATTTTTATAACAACTTCATTGCATATTATGTATATATGTACATATATTCTCAACTTACTCCTTTCGAATTCAATAAAAATCATACATTTTGAGTGCTTTAAAAGTTTGCTATAATTTTATAGGAACTTCAATTCATATACATAAATACGTTATTTTCAGCTACCAGCTTACATATGAACTAACAAGTATACATTTCAATATAATATATGTATAATATATGTATAATATACAGTTGCGGTCAAAATCTTAGTAGTGCACCCACCGTAGATAAAAAATCTAAAAAAAGTTGGATTTTTTATACTAAATGTTTATTTTGGATTTTATTACAATAAACTACTTCTAATAACAGATACATCATGCAGAAGAACTTAGTAAGTTAATTATTTGTACGGTTTTAAAATAACATTTTATACCTTGCCCTCAAAATATCAACGGTCAAAATCTTAGTAGTGCGATTTTCTTTAATAAAAATATAGTTGAAATAACTATTTATTCAAAAGATTTTAATTGTGGATTAATAATAAAACTATAATAAAGTGTTTAGTACATCGTAGCGTATCCTTTATTAGATATAACAGGAGCGCAACGCCGATGCATCGAGTTTACGAGTGTTTCCCATTGTTCGCTAGGAATTGCTTTCCATGCCCGCTCTTCCGTTTCCCAAAGTTGATTGTTATTTGTGGGATTGCACTGGGCTACTCTCTGCTTTACGTCGCACCATAATTTTTAAATTGAATTGAGGTCTGGAGACTGTGCAGGCCCTTCCATGACATCAACCCTATTTCTTTCAAACCATTGTTTCACTGATTTGCTCGTGTGCTTTGGATAATTATCTTGCTGGAAGATCCAAAGCAGCGCCATTTCATCCCGGGCATATGATAGCATAACCCCCTCCATGATTCCAACATACACTGTGCGATCCATGATCTCCTTAATACAATATATTGGCCCAACTCCATAGAACGAAAAGCAATGCAAATCATAATACTTAATCTTCCATGTAAACTATGGACGGATGAATCTAAAATCATGTTGTGTGGGACCAGAGGAGCGAGCCAATATGTAAGACGGCCTATTAACTCGGTATAACCCAAAACACACTAATAAGACCAATTAAACAAGTATTATGATTTGCATTGCTTTTCGTTCTATGGAGTTGGGCCAATATATTGTATTAAGGAGATCATGGATCGCACAGTGTATGTTGGAATCATGGAGGGGGTTATGCTACCATATGCCCGGGATGAAATGGCGCTGCTTTGGGTCTTCCAGCAAGATAATTATCCAAAGCACACGAGCAAATCAGTGAAACAATGGTTTGAAAGAAATAGGGTTGAGGTCATGGAAGGGCCTGCACAGTCTCCAGACCGCAATTCAGTTTAAAATTTATGGTGCGACGTAAAGCAGAGAGTAGCCCAGTGCAATCCCACAAATAACAATCAACTTCGGGAAACGGAAGAGCGGGCATGGAAAGCAATTCCTAGCGAACAATGGGAAACACTCGTAAACTCGATGCATCGGCGTTGCGCTCCTGTTATATCTAATAAAGGATACGCTACGATGTACTAAACACTTTATTATAGTTTTATTATTAATCCACAATTAAAATCTTTTGAATAAATAGTTAGTTCAACTATATTTTTATTAAAGAAAATCGCACTACTAAGATTTTGACCGTTGATATTTTGAGGGCAAAGTATAAAATGTTATTTTAAAACCGTACAAATAATTAACTTACTAAGTTCTTCTGCATGATGTATCTGTTATTAGTAGTAGTTTATTATAATAAAATCCAAAATAAACATTTAGTATAAAAAATCCAACTTTTTTTAGATTTTTTATCTACGGTGGGTGCACTACTAAGATTTTGACCGCAGCTGTATGTATATGTATGTATGTATGTAGGTAGTAAAATTTTATGGCAACTTAATTTTTTTTTTTGACAAAAACACATTTTGAAACAGTTTTTCAAAACTGCACATTTACATGACTTTCACTTTTATATCAACTCAATATGCGTTGTCCTTGTACTCGATAAACATGCTAAAATATGTAGCTTTCATAGACAACTTTCCTACCATTATTTTTATAGCGCCATTTGATAGAAAATTGTATACAGTTTAACAATCATACTCGAAATATGTAACAAAATCATTTTTCAGCTTGGAATGATTTTATAGCAAGCAATTTTCTTACGTTAAATTTATAAATTTTTTTTTATATTCAGCGCAATTTCCATAAAGGTTTGGAGATGCTTTTTGTGTTCCACTCTTAAACATTCCGTTCCGTTCGTGCTCGAAATATGTAACAAAATTATTTTTCAACTTGCCATTATTTTATAGCAAGCAAATTTCTTACCATAATTTGTATAGTATAATTTTTTTGTATTCAGCGCAATTTCCGTATACATATGTAGGTTTGGAGAAGATTTTTGAGTTCCACTCCTAAACTTTCAGTTCCATAATTTTTATAGCGCGTCATCAAACTTACAGTATTTTCAAACAATGTCTTGAACTTTTATTTAGAAATATATATGTATATAAATGAATAAATAATTTGTCTAAATTTTTTATAGAAAACGCTCCACCATAATTTTTATAGCGCAATTAATACAAAAATTTTGTGCAATCACACCTATGTTCAATATATGTAACAAAATAATTTTCCGCTTGCCATAATTCTTATAGATAATTTTTTCTTGCCATGCTTTTTATAGCAAACTTGTTTCTTGCCATAATTTTTATAGCAAAATATTTTCGTGCCATAATTTTGTAAAGTAAAAGTTTTTGAGTGCCACTCTTAGTTTTGCCTTTTCATACTATTTATAGCAAGTTATAAAACTCACGCAATTGTCAAAAACAAGACCTTGAACTTTTTTATTTAGAAGTTGCATTTCAAATAATTTACAAAGCGCACATGTGTTCTTGTTGCAGTAGCGCACATATGGTTTTGGTTGGATTGGCTGCCTAAAAATAACAGCAACAAAGGTCAAACAAAGGAGAAATGCCATTTAAATACAATTTGGTTAAATTGAATCAACTGGAAGCCAACAGAGACATGACGACAACGTATTTATTACGTTCATGTATGTATGTATGTATTGGCTCGTCAGGTCTGCGGTTGAAATAAGCAAAAAATTACTTCGCTACAAAACATGCGCAACGATCAATATTTGCACGTTTTTATTATTTAAAAATTTTACAATTCTAGAACAAACGTCGTTCTTTATGACCAAATGGGGAAAAGAAAATTTTCAAAGCAAAATAATGTGCTAAGAAGAAAGTATGTATGTAAGCACATACGTGCAGTGAAATAGAATAATAGCACCATGCAACAATTTCAAGGTTAATGTCGTTGATTGAAACGCTTTATAGAAAGTAAAATGTCACGAAAATGACGTGCTGACATTTTTCCTTAACGAAATTTTGATTAAAGGGAATTTGAATTGTCGTTGAAGGATTTGAAATCGGCTGGTTATATGCACATACATATCTAGCTCGCGAGCGCTCTCACAGTACAAATGTGTACATTTATTTATTTATTTATTTATTTATTTATTTAGTCTAAATAAGTACAGACCAAGCATAATAGAAATAACTACATACATATGTAGGTGTATTCATAAATTAACAATTCATAATAAAATTTAAAAGTTAAAGATAAAGATTGAACTTAAAACTAAAAGTTATGATTAAGTAATAAGAACGACTTAATTTCATTATTCAAAACATTTTTAGAGAGCGCGAGATCAAGATTCAAAGAGCTTAGAGCTTATTAATTTCTGATAAAGTTCTTCTTAATGGGGCATTGGAACTATAGAGAGTTCTACTGCAACTAATATAAAACATTTCAAAGGTACGAAACGATCTAATGGGGACATTAAATTTAATCTTGCTTAGAAGACTTGGACAATCAATTTTCCCAATGACTATGTCAAACATAAACGAAACCGACAAGTAAACCCTTCGATTTTTCAAAGACATTAGTTCAATTAGCTGACAACGAGCTAGGTATGCTGGGAGTGGCTCAGAGAAATTGAGGCAACGAAGTGCGTATCTCAAAAATTTTTTCTGAACAGATTCCAGCCGATTTATATGTACTTGATAATACGGTCTCCATATAAAAGCAGCATATTCCAGCTTGGATCGGACATATGCCGAATACAACGTTTTATGAGTATAAGGGTTAGTGAAATTGTTACTGTTGCGCCGAATAAAAGCAAGCATAGAAAGCGAATTGGATATGGTATAATTAATGTGCGTAACAAATGAAAAGTTTAAATCAAAGAAGACACCAAGGTCCTTGACATCATTAAGCCGAGCTAAAGAAGTACCACAAATTTGATACGAGGTTTGAAAGGGATTCAAAATCTTTGAAAATGTGACTTGGTGGCATTTTTTTATATTAAGCTCAAGACGATTTATCACACACCATGCATAGAGCTTGTCTAGCTCTGCCTGAAGAGTGAGAGAGTCACTTGCTTCACTAATGGTATGATAAACTTTCAGATCATCCGCGTATAATAAAAATTTGACCTTTGAAAAGCAAGAAGCTATATCATTTACATACAGAATAAAAAGTAGAGGTCCCAAAATGCTGCCTTGTGGTACACCGGATGTGCAAGTTATTGTCTTTGAAAGAGCTCCGTCCACGACGACAGAGCTCTTTCTGTTATTTAAATACGATTTAAACCATTTAAGGAGACTGGAATGAAAACCCAAGAACGACAGTTTGCCAATTAGGATAGAATGTGATATCCTATCGAAGGCTTTAGCATTTACTTAGCTTTCTATATAATACTAAGTCATTTGTTTTCAATGTTTAAACAGTGAAAATTTCTTCAAAGTCTTCTTTCGAATAAAAACCGAAATATGGCAACTCTTCCATAGGCTGTATGAGTACACGCTCTAGAGTCTAGACGAAAAAACTACGGCTGTTAACCTTAACTTACTATAAAATATCACTTGACTTCTCTAGCCAAATATATCACTTCAAATTTCGCATTATTGATTTTTCCAGCCCCATTTCAATAGAATCTTTTGCTTTTTATTGTTTTGCACCTTTTGTGGGGTGCTGCCAAGCCAGCTATTCGTTAAATCGTCGCATGACTTTTGTCACGAAAGTTAAATGACGGAGAAAAGGCGAATACAACCGCTAAAATTCCAAAAAACATTCGATGTTATGTAAAAGGAATTTCGGCAGGAAAGAGAATGTAGGCAGCTGTTTAGGAATGGTAGTTAGTAAATTTATTTACGATTGTTGCTAAGTTCATTTATTTTACTTTTTGGTTGCTTGTTTTTCCGCAATACTTCATGTACTTTGTTATTCGGGAGCATTAACCTCATTAGTGTAGTTACATATTTATTAGCGCATTAAAACTTAAGCCAGTCTAACATAGCTCCGTTGGTATTGTTATACTTTATTAGGGTAATATCAAATTCAAATTGAATACTCTTGAGTTTAAGACCAAAACTCTGCTGCTAGCAATTTTTCAAGGGAAAAAAATTTCCGATCGAAAAATGTAGAGATCAAAGTATTTAAAGACGAAATTTTCTTGAAGCCATGATAGAGGTCGAGGATTAATGAAATGTCGTTGATATCATAAGGGATGCCCATAGTATCTACACAGATTTGTCGAAAAAGATCAAAAAAGTTAGGGTCCACCCTACACTCAACTTTACAGACTCCCAGAATAGCCGTTAGTATAAATTTAATTAAAGGAAACAGCTATCTTGCTTTTCCAGGTTAAGGTTTCGGCTACTAAAGGATAGGAAAATATGGATAAAGAAATTCTTCTCCCGGCAAAGCAACCTGATGAGTATTAGAGGGATATAAGGTGAAACAGCTGTCGCTACATTCACCGCTTCGATATGTTCTTTAAAATTTCTTTCTAGTTTCAAAAAATTAAAAATTAAAAACTCTTGGCATTTGCAAATGGGACTGAGTTTTTCTTCAGTTTGAGTGCACGATTTTAATGCAGAGGTGTTCATGTTCGAGAACTTTTCTGCTAACACTACGCAGTCATTTAGTCTATGTGAGGTCATTAATGGCAAGCCGATCTATCTAACCTAACCTAACTTGACCTAATCATTCAAATTTTGTTTAGCAACAAACCGGTTTCGGCGATGTGCCATCCTCAGTGTCTGTTTTTGAAAAAGATGTTTTTAGTGAACGACTGCATTATTTTGAACATTTGCAACGCTACAAACCAACCTCCATTAGCATCATTGGCTGCCTGCCACTAAAGAGCTTTGCTATTAATGTTATCTTATCTTTTGCTAGAGCGGCATGATCTCATAAGTGTGAGTTAACTTTTGTAAATAGCAGATTAGATACATATGTGTAATAACAATTAAATGTATTTTTTAATGGCAACATAAAATGTATTTAATGTGCTTGTGCTACTCATGCATGTGACTCCTCTGACACTCGTCGAATGACACACAATGCCACACCCACTAAATGCAACGCGAGTCATACGAAATATAGTAATTGCTCGTATATGTATTTTTGTGCATATGTATCATAGATGGGCAGTTTCAAGTAGCAGCAGGGCCGTGCGCACGGGGGGGTTTTGGGGGTTAAAACCCCCCCCCATGACCAAATCTAAGTTGCAATGATTTTGCAGAAATTTTCAAAATACAGTTTATAAATTTTGCATTGAATTTTGACTCATAATTTTTGACAATATTAGTTACAATAATTTTACGGAAGAAGAATTGGTAAAAGTTGCAAAAATTAAGGTTGGCCAATACATAAGTTCGGCACTTTGAATTGCACTTGGAGCTTTCCGAAATTACAAAGTTGTGTAGCATATGTTCGTTTGGCGTTTTTATAAAAATTGTACTGATAACAAAAAATGTTCATTTTGTGAAAACAGTGAGCAGTTTCAATTAACAAGTACTGTAAACAGTACACGGAAAGAAATTTGTATAATTGAATCAAGAAAAATGCGTTCTTGAACTCAATTTATAAAATTTTTAGGAAAATAAGAAAAATTGACTTAATTATTACTGGAAATAAGAAATTGAGTTTTCCAAAAATGAGACAATTATTTTCTTATTCAAGAACACTAACAAAATCTATAGAAAAAAAAAATGTTGAAAAAAAATGTTTAAATAAATAAGAACATCTTTTCTTAAATTTACTTAAATGAAGAAAATCTTTTTGCTAATATCAAGAAGAATTTAAGAAAATTGTGTTTCGATGAATTGGAACAACAAAATACAGCGAAAAAAAAAATGTAAAATGAATAAGAAAACGTTTTCTTGAGCGAAGTAAAATTTTTCTTGCTGAATTTGCATTTCCAAAGTTACATGTATTTTTTTTCATTTGCCATCCGCTTTGCATATTTCTGAATATTTTTGCAATTCTCAGATTGTTAGTGAAGCATTTGGTATAAGGAGTTCACTATTTGCATCTTCATTTATATTAAATAAAATGTTGTCATTTCAATAAACAAGTCCTAGGAAAATACTAGTTGACTAATTATGGTTTTCTAATCCCTCATGATTAGTTTTCATTTTCCTTATTTTTTACGTTTTTAATATTTTTAGAAAATATTTGCTTAATTTAATATATAATATTTTCTTATGCCTCAGACACACATGTGGTATGAATATTAGAATATCAATATTATGATTTGGCTATGCTATGAAAATTTTCAATTAAACTACAATATGAGGGTGACACATATGTGGTATAGATCGAAATATTATTACTATACTACGATGTGTGTATCCCGCATTACTTACTTAAGCTCGTATAAGAAAAGTTTTACTTGCAACAAAAAAATAATTTCTTAATTTATTTCAAAAAACAAGAAAAAAACACTTACCCTAAGTAAATTATTTCTTATTTATTAAAATCCAATTTTACTTGAAGCAAGAAAATGTTTTCTTATTTATTTAAAATCCAATTTCACTTGAAGCAAGAAAATTTTTACTTATTTATTTAAAATCCAATTTTCTTGGATTTTCTTGATATTAAGAAATTATTTTCTAAGTTCAAAATCAAGTCTAATTTTTCTTGTCTCAGCATTGATTCTAGTAAAAAATTCTTTCCGTGTACTATTCAGGACCTGGTTAACTAGATTTTGATGAATCATAATGAGTTTCAGAAAAGTTAGAGAACATTTAAATTTATGGTGTATGGTTCTGGATATCTGTTTCAGCAAATATGTTTATCTTAGCGAAAAATGTATGCGAATGCAAACCAAAATTAAAAACCCCCCCCAAGGCTAATTCCTGCGCACGGCCCTGAGTAGCAGTAGTAATGCATTACCAGTATTCAAGCAGTAAAATATTTGTCTTTGACTTTCTACCGAAAATTTTTGCAAAACTCAGTTCTAACTCGAATATTTTGCAACATAAAGTAATATTTTAATAGCTATTGCGATTTTATAAGCATTCAGTAAGCTTTACTGCACTTGCTTTTTTACTGAATTACTGAGTTTACTGCAGTATGCCCATCTATGATATGTATACATAATGCATGTATGTAAACAGAAATTTATTATAATGAAAATTTATTTAGTTCACAGCGGTGAAAATGAAAGCAACTATGCGTAATGAAGTATTCACTTGTGGTAAAAATTGTTTTAGTATTTTTCCAGGTTGTTTTCTATTTTTTTTTTTGCTGCTCTATTCGCTTCCAAGGTAACGGAAGGTGGCAAATAACTACCTATTTCTTCATTTTTGATATATTTATGTATTTAGCCCACCACTTGTCGTATGTACTATGTAAGTAGCACTTGGCAATCTGTAGAGCGCCTAATTGAATTTTCCCCATTTTCTTTGTACCGCACCTAACAAAGTTTTAACATGCAAAGTCGCGATTTTTTTTTTCTTTGCTGTCGCTTTTGCTTTTCTTTTATAACCACTTTTATTTTATTAGCGCTCATTTATGCGTCTGTTAATATTGTTTTCCACAAACCATCGATTGTTTTCCCTGCTTTTATGTTTTGACCTTTTCATTGTTTGTGCTTTGATGTTTGGGGTGACGGCATACTAAGTGGCGAGTGTTGTGTAATGGGTTTTTGTTAATAGCTTTTGCGCAATTGGAATAAGAAATGATTCTTATCAAGCAAAAAAGTCTTTTAAAACCATGTCTCGACATGTTTATTGTGGCATACAAACAGTCAAGGACATTCAAGCAAAGCCACCTTCTTATAGAGTGAGTTTATTCTTTCGTGTAAGGATATTTCAATAAAGTACGATCTTTGTATACCGTTAATGTAGAGCTGGCTCATACATGGATAGGCTTGGTTAGCTTATGGCGTTTTCTTTTCTGACAAAAAATGTTGCCCTTGAATATCTCAATTATCGAATTACGTAACATGACTTTTTATAAAATGGCTGAACTTGTAGTTAATGGTGCCCTCTTACTTAATCAGAGGACAACATTCGTTGAAATAACCACACAAGCTTACAAAATGGCTAAGAAAATCAAACAGGGCAAAATTTTTTCGAGAAAAGAAAACGGCATTAGTTTAAACTGGCTGGCAATTAATGACCTCACATAGACGAAGTAAGTCCGTAGTATTACGAGTAGAGTTCTTGAACATGAACACGTCTACATTAAAAGCCTGTGCACAAAATGAAGAACAACCACGTCCCTTTGGCAAATACAAAGTATTTTCCTTATCGCTATTTTGGTTGCAATTTCGAGATCACTGAATAGAAATTCGCCTAGTGGCCGAAGCTGTAGTCTGGAAATCGCAGTCGAGGAGCAGAGAATATGATCTACCGTCTCTTCTCTCTCTCTTCATACAATCCGCACCGCCCATTCGCTTTCATCAGCTATGTAGTACCATTTTGAATGCATGTGATGCTAAAAGACGCTGTCCTGTAAGGACACCGAAAGTCTACATTCATTGATTCTCAGAAATATCTTTTGGATCGTACGATTTTACATATAATTTTGGACATCATACAGTCTTGCGCTTACTTCCGTGCCTCTTCTGGCTGGTCTATTATATATACATAGTACCTATGCTTACTTGCTTACTTTCACTGAGTGTCATCGGAACGTTCATGGAGTGTTCTACTCCAAGACCTGCACCCTTCTACGCGAGTTCATCAGTTTTCTCATTCCCGTCTATCCCCTTGTGGCCTGGTATCCACTACAGATGAACAATACTAGTTCTGCATATTGCCATTAAGGCTTGCCCGCAGTCCGCCACACACTTGGATGCGGTACTATACGACAGAGTCAACTTTATAGCCGCCTGACTATCTATGTATGTAAAAGTTAATTAATACCCTCCTTGTGAGGGATTACAGTCTATGAACTCTTAGAGAACTAGTGTTTTGACGCTAGGTGGCGCTTTTTAAAAACTAAAAACACTTTAATAACAATTTAATTTAAATTGACACTCATGGAAACTTGAATGTGTACAAGTATATATGTATGAATTCCCCCGAGAAGGTGGAATATGCAGAAACATATCTACATAAATACTTCATAAATATACATATCTTTGTATGTATAAAATGTCAAGGCGCCGGTTGCATGCACACACTTAAACGCCCACTACTGGCCCACATAAGCAAAATAAAACCCACGCACACAGGCCATATGTACTGGCATAAAGAGGTCTACACATTTATGAACATTTCTATGCAAACTTTTGTAAATTTTTTATTGAACATTAGCAAGCAATAATAACAACCTCCTCACACCTCTTACAAGTTCTAATAAAATTGCTGCGCGCTAATGAGGGGTCCACATGTATGATTGGACAACGACATGGAGAAATGCTTTTATTTTTATTTTATTCTTTTATTTTTATTGTCTATTTTATTCTCTTTAATTGCTACATACAATAGCAAATTTGTACTTGCTAGTGACTAGCGCCGCCTGTCAGTTTGTAGCTTAATAGATAACAAAACAAAACAAAACAATGTGCTTTTCTTCACACTCTGAAGCTCTTCAAATTGCGTACCTTTCGCTGTCAAACATTGACGTTTTGGCACACTGTTGAGCACTTGTAAGCCGCTGAGGTATTTATGCACACGATGAGTCCTTTAGTTTTTGTTGTAACAACTAAATTTGTTGTTGTATGACATAACATGTGTAACAGTTAAAGAGATGTCTGGAATGTCTGGAATGTGTGGAAAATTTCTGCTAGTTACTAAGTAACGATAATGATGAGGTTAATATAGAGAGGAGATTAGTTTTGTTGTGGTCCAATGACAAATAGTAGCGCCTTAAGGAATCTAATTTTTTTTTTTACTTACTTATTTTAGTTTCTATTACAATTTTAATTTATTTTCTTATTTTTTTTTTATTTTAGTTCCTATTACAATTTTAATTTGAATTAAAATTTAAATTTTAATTTCGATTTCGGTTTCGATTTAAATTTAAATTTCGATTTAAATTTTAATTTCGATTTAAATTTTAATTTCGATTTTGATTTCAGTTTTAGTTTTAACTGTCTTTTAGCTAGATACTAAGTATTTTCTGACGTCTTTGCCCCGTTTAACTACATCCATAAATCAATGGGTTTAAGTGCAAGTGTACTTGCAATGTCTTGTCATGCCATCCCATCGTGGCATGTCTTAACCTCTCTACTACCTGTATGTATATCACCGTTTGGCCTTATCCATTGTTCTGCTCTAGTAATGTCGCAATAGCTATTTGCTTGTTTTTTTCTTGTTGTTGTTGTAGACGCATAGACATGTGTTATATGAAGATAATAGTATTAAAAGAAAGAGAAATTGCCATTGTTATATTGCCAATGAGAAATGTGGTGAAAAATAATAATCATCAATCAATAATAACAACAACAGCAACATCAAGCACAACAGTAGCAACAACAATAGCAGCAGCAACTGACAATAACCAAGCCAGCCAAGCCAAAGTGATAGCAAAAAGTACAATAACAAAAACTATAACAACAAAAATAAAACAGTAAAAACAATGCCAAGGCCCCCATTGAGCAAACGCTCTCGCTGACTTAATGCGAACTTTTTATCTGCTCAAAGCGCTTCTCTTTTGCGTTTAGTGTGTATTTTTTTTTGCTATTTGTCTACTAACTTTTCGCTGTCACTGTTATAGACTGCGGATCTTTATGCAAAAAATTTAAAATGCTTTATTAAGTGTTATATTGATTCAAAACTATATATTCGCATTCCAAAACGAATTTTCTTGCTCTGTTTTTAATATGCAAAATATATCCAACTTATATGCAAGCTATATGCAAGTTATATGCAAATTAAAAATACACCTTTTTCATATAAAATATAAAATTTTAAGTGATATACACAATAAGTAAATACAGTTGAATGCAAAAATCATTTGTTGTATGCTGGAACATTTGTTCCATGCAAATAAATAACCCATTAACACCCAAAACAAAACTGTAAATGGTAACTAATTTTTATTATAATAATTTTTAATGTAAAGAGATAATTTTAGTTGTAGTTAAGACCACAATATACTACAATTGTTTTCTCCAGATTCTGAATGCCGAAATTGTGACGCTTATCGGTTAATATCAGTTTAGATATATGCTGAAAATGAACGCTCAAATTTGGGTCTTTAATATTGTCAACCCAATTTCGAAGCTTCAAACACTTTCTCTTCATTGCTTTTCCCATTGCAAATGCAGAAAAATAAAATGATAAGCTTGTTAAACGCTGAATAACAAATTATTATTAAAAATTAAGCCATTAGAAATGACTCATTGCAAAATATATTCCATAGAATTCTTCAATTTGAAACAAATTATAGGAGTATGAAAACGCCAAAGTGTCTGTCTCACGATAAAATATATATGCAAATTTTCAAGTTTTATGTAAATATGCAAGTTATATGCAAATATGCAAGTTATATGCAAATATGCAAGTTATATGCAATATGCAAAATATGAAGAAATAAATATGAAAATTTAGAATATTTAATTAATAACATTCATTTTTCTCTTTTGAACCATATCGCTATCTCTTCTCCTTAAAAATATGCAATTGCATAAAGATCCGCAGTCTAGTTATAACTTATAATGATGAACAGTGTCATGCCGTGTTGTTGTCGTCCGTGTAATAACTACAAAAGGTTGCCTTGTGTGTGGGTGAGAATTGTATCGCATTTTGTAAACAAAAACGTCTTTATTCATTTACGATTTTTTTTTGTTCCAAATTTAATAATACATATGCATGCATGCATTTATATGCGTACACACGTATTTACATGCATTATACCTAATTGCTTAATTTTCAATTCATTTTGCCATTTTTCAGTGGAAAGATTCAAGAAAATTTTCTCTTGGGTTTCGTCAAATCACTGAACAAATTTTTGTTCTTATTTATTTTGTACCTACACCTACTTTCGCTTATTTATGCAGCGATTTGCAAAAGGGAAAAGTAAATATTTATTTATTTTTTGTTTATAATTAACACATTATGCGGGATACTAAGCCCTGTCTAGCCAGCATTCGTTGGTTGATTTGAGTGCCGAGTCCCACTGACTCCAATTAGCGCTGATGCGCCGTTTTGTAACCACAACGGGTGACTAAACCAGTGAAAAGTAAAAGTAGAAAATAATGAACAGTTCGGAAACCAGAATAGGTCCCGCGACCTACATCCATTTCAATAGCCCCTCAATCCTGACGTCCTTGAGCTCCGAGAGGCTGTTGCAGAAATATTTGCCAAGGAACTTCATTCTGCAGTGCGAAGAGCACTCGCAAAGCAGGTGCTCCACCGTCTCATCCGTCCCAGGAAGACTGCAGCTGTCACACAAGGTGTTGTGCTCCAATACCAATCGGCCCGCTTGTGCACCATTGGCCCAATGTCCAGCAAATACAGCAGTTAGGCGGAAAATGTCCCTTCTGTCCATCTTTAGGATAGCTGAGGATCGCATCACATTATATGAAGGTCACAGACTTCTGCAGACCCTGCAGCTCGGCATCCGCTTCTATCTAGTTTTGCCTCTCCGAACCAGTGTCGAGAGATTCGGACTTTGATGAAACCCAGGGGCGCAAGAACCTGCGTGTCTGCGATATCAAGAGCCGAACCAGCCGAACAGGCCGGTCAGCTCATTAGCCATTGCCCGGGATATCGCGGTGCCCGGCGCCCATACCAGGGACACGCTATGTCGACTTGCCAAGCCCATAATCAACTGCATAATCAACTGCCCGACCAGGCTTGATGACACCTATACAGACCCCAGAGCCGTCAAAGCCAACATTACTTTGTTACAAAATGCCCTCAGACCCATCTAATGGGGGCAGTGGTTTTAGATGAGTGGGTTAGATAGGTCGTGAGTAGAGGTTCTGTGTATCATCTTAAGTTTCTCCGCTTGGCAAACATACTCAGTTTAGGTGCTGATCACGCAAATGTTAGGCTTGCTACAAGATCCTGAGTTTAGCAGCACCTCTTTTACGCCAGTCTTCTCTGACCGCTCTAACTCCTCAACTACGATAGTTTGTGCTTCGTACGTATGTTTAAGGTTGATTTATGTTTTTCTCTACCTCATTTGTGAGCTCTACTAAGTGACACTTGTGGTGTCTGGAGTAGGGTCAGGAACAGACAGAACGCTCTTGGAAGAGCTCTTTGCGGTAGCATCGCAGTAGGAACTCTTAATGGATATTATTATCATTACCACGGAAGCCAGTTGTATTTACCGGTATTCAGGGTACTCACGGTTTCCCCGACCAAATTCTGTCAGATTGAACCTCGTTTAGTTCACTTTATTGTTAGAGTCATTAAACATACACCCCCAAATTAATAGTTTGTTCACGTTCTCACTATAGTGCGAACTAAATACTAGAAACTCATTTAAGACAAGAAGAACAATAAGAACAATAAAATTCGAAGGGAAATGAATTGATTATGACAGATATTCATCAATCGATTTTTGAAACAAAAAACCGCGGAAAACTTAATTCGCTCACTTGACTGGTCCTTAATCCTATAAGCGTTACAAACATCCAAAGCTGTTCTATAATTTTCTTATGTTTATATATGTATAAAAAGACGTTCGTATGTATGCATCTGACACTGCTGTTGTAAAAAGTATTTTAACTTGACATCTCATTTCACCACAAACGTAAATTGTATGTACTTAATACCTTTATTTGGTATCTGACACATAATAACTTTAGTTTTAGCTTGACCTAAATTTAACATATACATAAATGTGTGTAAAGGTAAATTTAAACATGTAAAGCATGCATGTAAATATTTACGTACATATACCTATCTACATTTACATATGTACTTCATGCTCACTGAAAATATTTGCTAAAACCGCGTTAAAAGTGTGACACATTGTTTATAGAGCGCTTTAAGTTTTAGGTACATATTTGTTTGTTCTACAAGTGTAGGGTTTTTCCGAAATTAAAGTTTTTGTATAAACATTATTT
This sequence comes from Urophora cardui, assembly GCA_960531455.1. Taxonomy (NCBI): domain Eukaryota; kingdom Metazoa; phylum Arthropoda; class Insecta; order Diptera; family Tephritidae; genus Urophora; species Urophora cardui. Next base: position 131,544,491 of record OY482674.1, read on the forward strand.
TTTATACAAATTAGTTCACATCTGAAAAAAGCCTAAAGCATGTCAGTAACGTGATAAACAATAGTTTATTAAGATTTCTCACAGCTTGGGAAAATCAGAAAAAAATTATACATATGCTAAAATGAAGTACATATTTGTTAAAAATGTGCTTGACACGACAAATGTATAAATTAGTGATGGGCGAGTCCGAGATGTTTTATTCGATTCTCTCGATTGTTGAAACATCTCGAATGCTCTCGATGGTTTTCGTTCGTACTCGAGTCAAGTCGTAAATGGCCATCAGTCGAAACAATCGCTAAAACATCTCGGACTCGCCAACGATTCCTCTCGTTTTCAAAGCAACCCTACAACATCTTGGACTCGCTGCAAAAAATACACAATATTTGTTGTTGTCGCTTGAATATCAAAATTGCTTTAAAAAACATACAGAGTGGTACAAATCTATTGCCGTTGTTGCTACTCGTAAAATTCCTTTATTTCATAAGCGTCTCACTTCAGAAAATTTATTAATGTTTAAATAATTAGTTATTATTATTATGCACGACACTCTTTAGTTGTGATTTCAAAAATGCAGCGTTTATGTATAGCATATTTTTCAATTTGGTTCATTTATATATGTAGTTACCTCACTTCCATTAAAAATCCTACTTTCTTTATCAACAACCTCATTCAGTTTATTTTATCAACTAAAACATATCATCAAAACAACAGCCGGCCCGCCGACTCGGAACAATCGCGAAAACATCTCGGTTGTGTAGTCGAGATGTCATCGAAACAACCTCCGACTCGCCGACTCGGAACAATCGCAAAAACATCTCGGTTGTGTAGTCGAGATGTCATCGAAACAACCTCCGACTCGGAACAATCGCACAAACATCTCGATTGTGTAGTCGAGGAGCGAGTCAACTTTTGACTCGATTGTGATTTTGCAACGATGGCGATTCTCTCGATTGTCTAAACATCTCGGACTCGCCCATCACTAGTATAAATAAATAAAAATTTTAAAATTACCAAACTTTCAGCAAAATTCTCACACATCTCAATTTTTTTTTAAACAAAATCAAATATATAACAGCTTTTTCTTTTTTATGCTTAGTCGTTCTTCACTGAACGTGTAAAGAGATAGAGAGAGCTCGCACGTATCGCTAAAATATGCACTTCTCCATTCATAAATACCAATAAATTTACTGTAGGTGTAAGTGCTTGTTACCCGTATATTAGCGGATGTTTTACCCGACGATGGCTGCTAGGTAAAAATATGTATGTAACTAGGTATTTTTGATCAATTTGCTTATTAGCTTAATTTTAGTATGATTATTTATATTACATATGTACATACATATGCACGTATGTATGTATAACATACATTTCCCGACAAGGTAAATATTATTCAGAGCTACATATGCACATAGAAATGTAAACACGTCAGTCAAAGAACTAGAAAGATTTATAAAATAAATAGAGAAGCGTGTGCATTATAAATTTTTAAAGTGAACATTACAGATGTGCATGGCTTACATACTTAAATATTGCACCCGAAATCAAAAAAAGTCACAACGGAAAATCTTTTCTAATCGGGGTTTTCTAAAAATCAGTGCAAAGGTCTTATTTATGTATATCGAGTGCAAAAAGTTGTTATTCATCACATTGCGCTATGACTGTAAAATTGCCGTTATAAATTCCCTGCTATATGGTAAACATATCGCACACTAAATCAAAAAGCGTCACAACTCAAAATTTTTCGAAATCGGGTTTCTTCCATAAATTGGTACACAGAATATATCTCTAGCGGCTGCCAAAAAATCTTTTCCATCAGAGTCTTTTTTAACTGAGAAATAACTATTATACGTAGCCTTTTCCCATATCATTGCATATAAAAATTAAAAAGGTTTTTGCCTCTCCTGAAAATTTTTGAATTTTGAGTTGTAACGCTTTTTGATTTAGTGTGCGATATATGGAAGCCTATTGTGACACCACGTACGTATCGACGGCTGAGTAAAAGATCACCCTATTTAAAAGAATATTTCAAAAACGCCCTATTTCAAAAATAGTTTCAAAAACCTTCCTTTTTTTTGAAATTTTGAATTGTGACTGTGTTTGAATTAGATTGGACATACCTATGTATGTACATATAAACGCCGCAATTTTTAGCCAATACTACTCTTGTGACTTTTTCCAAATGTCTGCTGTCTTTGCTTTTGCTTTTTTTTTTTGCATTTCTTTATTTGCTTATGCATACTTTCTTTTGCATTCTAACCCAGTCTACGTTTGTTACAATTTCTAGGTCGCCATAGAAAGGTTTCATTAATTCTTAAGTATATATGTACATACATATTTGTACACACTTTGACCCGCAAAATACTTGCACTTTACGATTTTAGACATGAGTAGCTAAGCTTTTAAATAATTAACCAAAAAATGCTGGCGTAGGCGAACATAAAAATATATGGTGGTTAGTGTTTTTAGTGTTTTTATTGTTTTTAATTTGTTAAATGTTTATTTATAGAGCACACTTAGTAGCCAATTTACATACTAAAATGTATTCAAGCATTGCGCATTGCTCACGTAATTAATTAGTTGTTAACCGCTAGTTGTTGTGACGACGAAATTTACATACAGATGTACGTGGTGAATTGTGACGCTATGAATGGTGGATTTAATGCTGGTGACGTGACAAGTGACGTGACAAGCGACGAGACAAGTGTAACAATGTGATCTGCTGACAAATTTCTAATTTTAGGCACGTAAAAAGGATTTAGTTTGACATAAGATGTAAAGTAAATAAATAATAGCTTAAAAAACTAAAAAACACGCTTTAATCTTAAAAATCGTACTAAAAATTGAGAAATAATTTAATTAGAAACAAAATGATGAACGAAAAATAAGTATTTAAGGAAAAGCGTGGGGTGCTCAGTATGTCAAAAAATATTTAAAATCGGTGTTTTTTTACTAATAATTTTATTTTGACTTTTTTGAGATTTCATATATCGTACTCTTTAATTTCGCAACTAGGTATATTTTTGTACTAGTTGTACGAATCGAATATTTTCATGTTCAAATATTATTGAGCACCCCCACGCTTTTCCTTAAATACTTATATTTTCGTTCATCATTTTGTTTCTAATTAAATTATTTCTCAATTTTTAGTACGATTTTTAAGATTAAAGCGTGTTTTTTAGTTTTTTTAAGCTATTATTTATTTTTAACTTTTTAGTGAAATTTTTCATTAAAGGATGTTTCATGCGGACGCAAGAATAAAAGTAATAATTTAGTTAAATGTTACAACTTTTAGGATGGGATGAAGTTACATACATACATACATACATACAGGTGAAGCTAATAAAAGCGTGTTAAAAAAAAAAACGAAAATAAAATAAAATAAAATAAAATAAAACACCAAAATCAAAGAATAACATAATCTGAAACCAAGCAAGTTACAGAATTATTTGTTTCTATTTTTAAAGTGATGACAAAATACCTAAGCATTAATAGTAATTTATGCAAAACTTTTGTCAAAAACTTGAACATTGAATGAATTTCATTGAACCGTGTGTGTCTTGCGTGAAGCAAAAACAAAAACATTTAGAGTTACTGCTAATTAATTTAAAAAATCATACACAATCATACATACATACATCTACATAAATACTATGTGCATAAACAATAAACTGTAGACAACACAAACTTGTTTATATCGAATATAAATGAGAAAAACAAATATCAGCTAGAACATTAGCAAGCATTTAGTTAGAAAAATTTCGCTATTAAATGTTAAACAATTGTGCAAACAAATTATATGCGTGACAGAATAAGGGGAAATATGGAAATAGAAGAAAAGAACGCTTGTTCGATTTTAATGAACACTACTCAAGCTTAACACACACGAGACGAGACCGAATTTTTTTTTATTTTTATGACCATACAAATTTCGTATGAATTGCGCGCACCTGCAAAAGAAGTGACTAATAAAGTCGAATAGCGTTAATTTCGCTGTTATGACACTGTGTCACACCCTCTAAAATGAGTGTAAACCTTTTTGTTATTATTATTATTATTAACTTTTATGCGCACTTTGATTTATTATCAACTTTATTATCAAGTCTTTTAGTAAGCTTTCTTTCACTTCCTAATTATGTACAATGTACATACTAAAAAATCGTCTAACTTATTTGTGCCAGCAAAGAATGTATTTGATTGTCTTTGCCGTTATTGTTGTTATAACAGTACTAGTAAGCGCTGCATAGCCGGCACGTTTGGCACACAGATCGTCGTCTGGCTCACTTAATGGGAGGCCCAGGAATGAGGCAGCGTGCTTTGGGCTTTGGCGTCACCGCCTCTGTCTTACCTTGTCAATTCTTTTTTAACACGCTTTTATTAGTTTCACCTGTATGTATGTGGGTATGTAACTTCTAGCTGCTGCCTAAATATATGCAACATATTTACTAATGAGATTAGGTTACAACCACCGCTATTTTCCAACAGATGGCGCGCGTGTATTTATATTTTTAAAATATTCACTTATTATTTCTAATGACAAGTTCAACAGCCTTAATTTATTTATATATGTAGGTACCTACGCCTTAAAGTACATTCATGCCTTATCACTGACAATTTACTGAAAGGGCGTGTTCCTTTCAACGCGTCAAAAATTTGTATCGTCAGCGATTTTTTTGTTCTTTGACAAGTTAATGAACATTTTTTTTTGGCAAGTGAATCAGGGTTTTCTTTACTTTTCTTTTACCACAAAACAAACAAAATTAAACTAATTTATTTCAAAAGCCAGTCCATTGTTTTTTTTTTCTTTGATTTGTTTTGAAAGTGTTTTATACGCATCAGCGGTCAATGGAATGTGTTTATTTTTGGGAAGATTTAGATTTTAAGCAATTCGTTTGAAATAGAATAGAAAGGGAAATGTGCATGTATGTATGTATGTAGGTTAGGGTGGGGCGATTTACTAACCTAAATCGCGCCATCGAAATTTGGATTCCTCTCATTTTTCTGAGTAGAAAACTCTGCCACGACATTTGTCTAAAATTAATTTTGATGCTCCGGAATTTGGTTTTTATGGACCAAGACGAATTTTTGAAAATAAAAATTGGGCAAAAATCGACAAAAAAATATCCAGGCCAATATGCACATCGAATTGAAGTATAATTTTATGTTGAATCCAGATGTGAAATCCAAATTAAAATCGGATGATCCGTTTTCGAGATACAGCCTGATTTCCGGTTATGGAGGCTGAATGCCCAAAATCGTATATTTTTCCGATTATCTATTGTTGTGTACAATATATCTTAATTTTTTTTTGCAAATTTCTTAAAGATAAGTCAATACAATATATGAACAGTGATGCCACTAACATATTTTTCCTCGTACCAAAAAACGTACCAAATTGCTTTTGAGAGTACCAAACCGATTTTTTCGTGGTAACAGTCGTATTATACAAATGGTTTTTTTCATTTATTATTTTTTAATGGAAAATTAACTTCAATATATCGCACTCTAAATCATAAATTGACACAACTCAAAATTCAAAAATTTTCAGGAGCCAAAAAATTTTGTTTCTTTACAAGCATGGAGGAACAATAAAGGAGAATGCATAAGATCAGCTGACTTCTTCTTCAATCCTCGTAAACACACACGAACACAAGCATTTTTTTTGTTGACATATGCCACACACACGCACCCTAGCATTTCCATAGGGGCCGAATCTGTCAAATTCTTCTACATTCCTCTTTGCATGGCACTTCTGGCCCCACTATGTATGAAGGTATGTCGTTATGCATTCTCCTTTATTGTTCCTCCATGTTTACAAGTAATGATGTTGAAATGGCTAAGTATAATTGCTATTTTTCTGTCAAAAGGGACACCGATTGAAAAGTTTTTTTTTTTTTTCAACCGCTCGAGATATGTTCTGTGTACCGGTTTATGATAAAAAACCGATTTCAAGATTTTTTAGCTGTGTCACTTAATGATTTAGGGTACGATATTAATATTAGAAAAAAGAAAAAAGAGTATCTAAAAATTAACAAAAAAACAAGCGAAAAATTAACCAAGTTATCGCACTTTAAATTAATTTAACTTTTTACATCTCCATCACTCTATTTCCATTGAAAACTTGCCTGATACATGCTCTAACATGCCATCAGCTCATTTTTTTCTTCGCTAAGAGCAAATGCCACAGCACACAAAGGTCAAACTGAGTGACCTTATTCCCATACAATTTGTTTGCTAATTTTGACAACTACTTGCCAAAAAGCTCTAACAAAATACACGGTAATTGTTGGTGGCATAATGCTACGGCCGGTATAGTTGGGTCATGCTAGTGACCAAGAATTGTATCGATTTCATAACATCTACGGCTTTGGGATACCTATCGCGCGTTGGCGATGTAATTAATCAACATAATTACTGTTCTTTTAGTGTACGAACAAAAATATTATATATAAAATAAAAAATAGATGGAAATAAATAAACATTGTTTTCCCAAACCGTTGCTTTTAAGGAAAAAGTACCAAAATCAAAAGCAGCGTACCAACGTACCAAATCATTTTCAACGTACCAGTTTTGGTACGAAAGTACCAAATGTGGCAACGCTGTATATGAACGGTATTTTAAAATATTAATTTATCTTTCGGTATAGGAAAACTAGAATGCACTCTTTTTTCCTTGGCCCAAAATCGCGGTATGGGTTCGCTATGTTATAGTCATCCGATACCGATGATTTTCGCCGATCGCGCTTTGTGTCCAATAAATGCTCCAAATCTAAAATTTCAGAATTTTAGCTGCAAAAATTGAAGAGTTATTCGTAGACTTATGCTTCTGAAATTTGCTTTTTGCTTCCAGTAGTACGCTATGGTGTATGAGTAACCTTGAATTTTTTTTAGAGTTGACTAAAATAAAAAAACAAGTCTCAAACAGCATATGTCTACGTTTAAGGGTATAACTCTTCAATTTTTGCAGCTAAAATTCTAAAATTTTGGATTTGGAGCATTTATTGGACACAAAGCGCGATCGGCGAAAATCATCAGTATCAGATGACTATAACATAGAGAACCCATACCGCGATTTTGGGCCAAGGAAAAAAGAGTGCATTCTAGTTTTCCTATACCGGAAGATAAATTAATATTTTAAAATACCGTTCATATATTGTATTGACTTTTTAAGAAATTTGCAAAAAAATTAAGATATATTGTACACAACAAGAGATAATCGGGAAAATATACGATTTTGGGCATTCAGCCTCCATAACCGGAAATCAGGCTGTATCTCGAAAACGGATCATCCGATTTTAATTTGGATTTCATATCTGGATTCAGCATAAAATTATGCTTTAATTCGATGTGCATATTGGCCTGGATATTTTTTTGTCGATTTTTGCCCAATTTTTATTTTCAAAAATTCGTCTTGGTCCATAAAAACCAAATTCCGGAGCATCAAAATTAATTTTAGACAAATGTCGTGGAAGAGTTTTCTACTCAGAAAAATGAGAGGAATCCGAATTTCGATGGCGCGGTATCGATTAATTCCCCCCCATACAAATCGCCCCAACCTAACATACATATGTACATATTTGTGTTTAGCCAACAGGGTATATAGTATACCAGCATTCGCATGTTTGCCTTGAATTTCATGATAAGCTTCCTAGTGCTTTCAGGAATTTATTATCTTCTGGGTTGGATTGAATTTTCCAACAATCTTGTATTGCTTTCCACTCATATTTTATGTACTATTTTGAGCGCGAGTTTACGCAATCATCGCTTTTTTTTTTTGTTCTTGAGAATGTTCGGTTATCAGTTCACTGCTCCGCATCCTTGAGAAATCTTTTATATGGCCCAAGTAGATACGCTCTAGACTTCATTACGTGTAACTTATCTGGTCACCTTGTAATGAGTGTTATCGGTAGTAGAAATGTACTAGTAGGTATTTAACGCAATTATAAGATAATTATACCTACGCTTTGCCATTCGTATTCTGCAATTTTTAGATACCATTCCTCGCTAAAAGAAAATGTGCCCTTTGATAAATCTAAAATTCAACCATTTTATTAAAAAAATCAATTACGCCACGAACGCCACTTGATTGCTCTCATACATACATACAAACACCGTTGTCCAATTGAAAGGTTAATTAATTAAAACAGCTGATTCAGCATACCAACAAAAAAAATTGCTTACGAATAACGCACACAAAGCACAAGTGGCACAAAAATAAAAGCGACAAAAAACGATAGCAAAACAAAATGCCAAATAAAGATGGCAGCATAAAGGAATAAGCAGAATATAAAGCAAACGTGCATGAAAAAGCATCAACGCAAAAACAGTGCTGCCAATTAAACAAAAAACACGGCAACATGTAGCGGCGCTGCTCACACGCACAAGCAGACGCCATGCAACGAGTGAACCACACATTCTGTCACACTCTCGCACATGCAGTCACATATGTCACCGAGGCCTTTGGCTTATCGATTTCAATTGAAAATTTTTCCTGCAAAAACGGCTGCTCTTTTCAAGCAAAAAAGAAATTTCAATCAATTTTCATGTTTTATTTGTATTTTCAAGTATTGAAAATAATGTAAAAATTGCAGAATATATTGTGTATGTGCAAATAAGTGTAAAAATTGTTTTGAAAAGCATGTAATTTTCACAATATGTGAATTTTGTGTGGTACATAAACTCTTCTACGCCGTCAATGAAAATCTTGCCAAGTGCGTGTGTGTGTGCACAGCAACCAAAGTGAAAAATAGCAAAAAAAAACTCAATTTTAATTAGAATACATATTGAAAATAATAAAAAATAAATCGCAAAAGTGTATTCTTCATTTCAATTAACAAATTTCATAATGGACGACACCTCACAGAGTTCAGCAACTACACCAATGGCGGCTCGTGAGAATATGCCATTAATAAATCGCCCCAGACGACGTTGGTATTTATTCAGGTGAATCATTGTTAATTCTTTGTAAATGCACTTTTTAAATGTGATTTCTTTATTTTTTACTTATGTATGTATAATTTTTTGTTTGCTTTGGAGTTTCGTTACATTTTTGTAAGATTGAATGGCTCGAGATTGAGTTGGGCCAAGGTTTATCATGGTTAAACCATGAGCTGGGCGAAAAAAAATTGCTGGTGACACAATTTTCTACAAGGTTCTTTCGTTCATAAAGGCAATATCGCAGCTCTGAAAAGTGTGTGTGCGTGTGTGTATTTGATGCTTCACTATGGAAATATAATAGAGTAGCTACACCACTCCGCAGTTGCTATGAAAGTTGTTTTGCTTAGAAGAGATTTGGAGAAAGCTGGTGTAATTGTGCATGAGCGTGCACGTACAAACCTACATATATAGATGTATATTTAATAGAAGTTGCTCTATTGCTGTAGCTTCTCGGATACTTTTGTATAGCTAACACTGGACAAATTTCACCACTATGAATCTTTTGTTGGACGTAATACAGTTTTGAAGAGACAGATTGCAACTGAATTGCTTTGGGAAGCTGAAGGGATTCATGCTTGTTATGAAAGTTGTACCGCCAAAGACAAATTCACAAAAAGTTCTGACAAGTAGATCCGAAGTGAAATCCCTTGGCGGACAACTCGACACCCTCGTTCATTAAGTGCTGCTCTTTTTTCCTTCCACTGAATACTTACCCGCCGGAACCGTGTCAAAAGCAAAAAGATAATTCTCATATTTAAATCAATCTAAAAATATCGTTATGTATTTTATATGTATTGTTGTACATAGGTACATGCATGCATGGTATATGTGCGCTTCATCTGCACTCGCTCTCGTTCCATGACATCATATATGTAAATACAAATTGAAAGTTTAAAATTTCCATAGCCGCTTTTGAGCTCAAAACAAATTCATTTCAGCAACATCAAATGCTTTTTAGTATTTTTTATTAGAGCTGGTTCTGCTAATTGCTATTGTTTAATTTATTTATTTAATTTTTTTTTTTTTGAATTTGCCGTTTTTTTAAATCTACATACACAAGTGTTGTGATGTTCGAGACTTGATTTCGCTCGACAAAGCAAATTCATCATTCACGGCAGCAGCGTATTCGATTAATACGAACATGCATAAGTACCTACAATTGTTTATATGTTAAAACTATTTGATTTACTTCGTGTGCCTTCCAGAATACTATGTAGTTGGAGTTACATTTCCAAACATCGCCGATATTCACATGTGATGGTAGCTCAAATCAATGCAGCGATACGAAAACATGCACTTTAGTAACCTCTGCAGTGTCCTTGGGATTCTCTAATAATGAAAATAGCTTTGAATGTACATACGTATGTATATAAGCGCTGGTTTAATCTTAAATAGGCGCCAGTATTTATTTTTAAAATCAGAAGTGGAATATTAACATCAGCGTTATCATCAAACATATTTTATTCTTATGCTTTGCTAAGAATTAAATGCAGCGTGCCGGCTTTAACGCAGTTGAGTCCTAGGTACTGAAACGAACCGAAGTAATCAAAACTTCTGTGCATTTTTTATCCTGTTTTTATTAATATGATCATTGCTGTTTACTAACCTACCTCGTCTTAGTTATATTACAAACTAACATTTGTTTTCTGCTCTGAATCGCAATCTCGCCTTTGCAATAGTTCATCAGCATAATAACTGGTTGTTTATTTTTTGCTTTTATTTTTTGTTTTTTCTTTGTGATTGACTATTTTGCATTGCTTCATTACTTTTGTGCTTTTATGAACTTTTTTGTTCTATTATGAACTTTTTTGTTTTGCAATTATTACTTCCATGTACATGCATTTGTCAACTTTTTGTAGCAATTATTACTTACAAGCGCCTTTGTGATTCTATTTTAATTTATAGTGGCGATCGCTTGTTAACTTCAAGCGGTTCAATTTATACCCTACTTATAGCGTTAGTGGCGTGCAATTAACGTTGTTCAATGTTAATTTGTTGATAGTTTCGAAATTGATAAAAAACTGGATGGCTTAGAGTGGGTTAAAGCTTAACTTAAGTCCGTTTTCATTCGAGCCTTTATACTATAGTATTTGGTGCTTCTGGGAGGCATTTATTCAACTTTTCTAAAACCAATTTGAGCTCTACATGAGATATATTGGAACTATTCTCAGATACATTACAGCTTTTTTGAAGCTCATCCGGTCTTTTGCGATTTTTTTGGAGTTCATCGTACAAAAGGAAACTTAAAAGTTTTAAGTTAAAACTTACTCTTTAACCAAAATCTACCTTTATATTTGCACATATGTATGTATGCATGTATATATATATATATATATACAGCTGCGGTCAAAATCTTAGTAGTGCACCCACCGTAGATAAAAAATCTAAAAAAAGTTGGATTTTTTATACTAAATGTTTATTTTGGATTTTATTACAATAAACTACTACTAATAACAGATACATCATGCAGAAGAACTTAGTAAGTTAATTATTTGTACGGTTTTAAAATAACATTTTATACCTTGCCCTCAAAATATCAACGGTCAAAATCTTAGTAGTGCGATTTTCTTTAATAAAAATATATTTGAACTAACTATTTATTCAAAAGATTTTAATTGTGGATTAATAATAAAACTATAATTAAGTGTTTAGTACATCGTAGCGTATCCTTTATTAGATATAACAGGAGCGCAACGCCGATGCATCGAGTTTACGAGTGTTTCCCATTGTTCGCTAGGAATTGCTTTCCATGCCCGCTCTTCCGTTTCCCGAAGTTGATTGTTATTTGTGGGATTGCACTGGGCTACTCTCTGCTTTACGTCGCACCATAAATTTTAAACTGAATTGCGGTCTGGAGACTGTGCAGGCCCTTCCATGACCTCAACCCTATTTCTTTCAAACCATTGTTTCACTGATTTGCTCGTGTGCTTTGGATAATTATCTTGCTGGAAGACCCAAAGCAGCGCCATTTCATCCCGGGCATATGGTAGCATAACCCCCTCCATGATTCCAACATACACTGTGCGATCCATGATCTCCTTAATACAATATATTGGCCCAACTCCATAGAACGAAAAGCAATGCAAATCATAATACTTGTTTAATTGTCTTATTAGTGTGTTTTGGGTTATACCGAGTTAATAGGCCGTCTTACATATTGGCTCGCTCCTCTGGTCCCACACAACATGATTTTAGATTCATCCGTCCATAGTTTACATGGAAGATTAAGTATTATGATTTGCATTGCTTTTCGTTCTATGGAGTTGGGCCAATATATTGTATTAAGGAGATCATGGATCGCACAGTGTATGTTGGAATCATGGAGGGGGTTATGCTACCATATGCCCGGGATGAAATGGCGCTGCTTTGGGTCTTCCAGCAAGATAATTATCCAAAGCACACGAGCAAATCAGTGAAACAATGGTTTGAAAGAAATAGGGTTGAGGTCATGGAAGGGCCTGCACAGTCTCCAGACCGCAATTCAGTTTAAAATTTATGGTGCGACGTAAAGCAGAGAGTAGCCCAGTGCAATCCCACAAATAACAATCAACTTCGGGAAACGGAAGAGCGGGCATGGAAAGCAATTCCTAGCGAACAATGGGAAACACTCGTAAACTCGATGCATCGGCGTTGCGCTCCTGTTATATCTAATAAAGGATACGCTACGATGTACTAAACACTTTATTATAGTTTTATTATTAATCCACAATTAAAATCTTTTGAATAAATAGTTAGTTCAACTATATTTTTATTAAAGAAAATCGCACTACTAAGATTTTGACCGTTGATATTTTGAGGGCAAGGTATAAAATGTTATTTTAAAACCGTACAAATAATTAACTTACTAAGTTCTTCTGCATGATGTATCTGTTATTAGTAGTAGTTTATTGTAATAAAATCCAAAATAAACATTTAGTATAAAAAATCCAACTTTTTTTAGATTTTTTATCTACGGTGGGTGCACTACTAAGATTTTGACCGCAACTGTATATATATATATATATATATATTCAGTAGGGTTAAATTAAAATTCAGCGCTCAGAATTTATTTATCTTTTCCTCCCTTTCTTGCCACAATTTGTATGTTTGTTCAAGTGTATGTATGCACATATTTTTGTTTAGTTCTTTTCATCACGCTCAACACCTTTGTATGAATAATAATTAGTAGCTTTTTGTTGTTGTTTTTTTGTAATTTTTCAAGTTTTACTTTATTTTTAATTTCGTTTTGTTTTTGTTGCCATTTGCCATAAACAAACAACAACGGGCTAATTAAACAGCCAAGCAGCAGTTGCCCATAAGCCCAACCAAATGTGTCGTTGCTAAAAAAAATCAACTTATTCGATTTGTTTCATTGTCTTGCTGGCTTTTTGTTGTTGCATTCTTTTATATACATATTTACACAGATGTATATATTTATATAGGTACGTAGTATATAACTTTTATAGTCGCACATAGGTATGTACATATTTTATTTTCGTACTACGTTTGATCGGCTCGTACTTGACAATTTAGTTTGTTTTTTACCTCGCAATTCGATTCAGTTAAATATTGGCTTAGCTTTTGAGCGGTGACAAATATATTTTTGTGAATTTTTTGTGAAAGTAATGCAAAAATGTCGGAAGCGAATAATGTTGATGAGAAAGCGTGCAAGGATTTGGAAAAGTTAAAGCCAAGAGCGAAATTTTTTCTACTTTTATATTTGTAGGTTCAAATACATACATATATATTTTCGAGTTATTAAATGGTGTATTTTTGGTTGTAAAATGTGTTCTATTCTAAGCGCTTCTGGTAAAGAAAGTGAATGCTGACGAGGCGGCAGGTCTTTATATGGAGTGAGAGTTGAATGAAAGTATTTAATTTGCAGCAAAAAATGTTTCTTCATTGGTCAATGGCGCACCTTTGCGTGGAATTAAGTTAATATTAAAAAAAAATGCATATGAAATACACTTTAGAAGCTTTGGGTTAAAACATTTGGGATATAAAGTTTATGCACAAAAAGCGCAAAGGCAACCAGACATGGTCCACCTAGTGCTCAAGTTGAGCAAGTCGAGGAAGCTTAGAGGATTTAGTTTACACGGTGGCGTATCAAATTGGTTTTTAAAATTTGAATTTTAAAATGAAAAAAAAAAAAAAAAAAAAAAAAAAATGTCATATGGTTGTTGTTGCATGCTTTTGAACAGAACAGAGTTGTGCCAGAACAAGCACGTTCGTGTTGGTGAAATCGCATAAAAACAAAAAGATACGGAATAAATAGAAAAGTGAAGAAGTAATAGAAAGGGAGAGGTAGAAAGGCGACTATTACTAATGTCTCGCAACAATAAAAACAAAATTGAAAAAAAAAAAAAACACAAAACTTTAGTAGCTGTTTATTGCTAAGTAGGCGAACCTCTGTGTGATTGAACAACGGTAACAAGTTTTAGACAACCTTTAATTTAACAAATATAATAAAAAAGGAGCATAAAAAGAAAGAGATTGGGAAAATTTGTGCATAATTAAACACGACACGATAAAAATTTCTTTTTACGGTTGGTAGGGAGGGTCTATCGCTTATATGTAGTTCAGGAGACACTCCCTGTTAAAGTGGTAGAACATCTTTTTGCGTTGGCGGCTTTTGGCTGCGCTTTAAAAAAATTACTCTTAGTCGGCAGAATTCTCTTTCTGAAGAACTTTAATATTCTTTTTTGTTGTTTGTTTTTCTGACAGGGTAGGATCATGATACAAGAAAGAAGGTAGTGTAAACGTCAAATTTTTGTCGCCATATTAACCACCTGACAATTATATGGATTATGACATTTCGTGCTGCCATACTCAGTGCTAAAAATCCTCCATTTATGTTATTTTTTATTTCCATGGTAACCATGGTATCGATTGCAACAAAACGAATTTTTTTAATTTGAATATTGATATATATATATATAAATACCTACGTATATTTACGTATTAAATTCTTCATAATATCAGATCACAAATAATTATATAAAAAATAAGATTTATTCTTAAAATAAGTTGCGGCAAGTTTGTGGAATATAGTACATACTACAATCCCACTACACATGCTGTGAATTTCAGTGAAAAATTTCAGTGGTTTAGAAATTATGAATATTGGCGAGACTTATGTACTTGTAACCGAAAAAAAAGTGCGGTTGATGGCATGGTTATATGTAGAGCTCTCGATTTTTTTTTAACATTTTCGAGTAGCCCGAACAATTGTTGTTCAAATGCTCGTACAGTTATTTGTTTGTTCATTACCCGTATGTTTGTACGGGCATTTGAACAACAAACGGGCTTCAAACAAAAACGATCAGATCGAATTGCTCGATACCCGGGTATCTAGGGCTCTAGTTATATGCAAAATTTATTAGTAAATAAAATATTTAATTTAGATGAAAAGTTAGTAAAAAGATTTTTTTTTGCGAAGAATCTATTTCAGAATTAGGTAAATAATAAAATAAAGGAAAATAAAATTAGTAACGTAAGTAAAATCTAAGGAAAACTGCAACATAAAAATTTAAATTAAATTTACATTCTTATATAACTGCTAAACAATTTTCTTAATAAATATATTTTTTAAATGTGGAAAAATTCTTGTATAAAACATTGAAACCAAATATGTATTTATATATATCGTCGATCCGGAAGAAGAAAGACGCATGCCAGTAATTTGTCGAAAAAAAGGCGCATTAAAAATATGTCGGGGAAGAAAGACGCTTTACAAAACATGTCGACGAAGATAGACACATTAAAGATATTTCGACGAACAGAGATGGATTATAAAATATTTCGACGAAGAAAGACGCATTAGCATTATTAACTGCGAAGAAAGACGCATATGCATTAATATTGACAAAGAAAAATAAAAAATCGAATACATCTTTCTTTCCTAAAAAATATTTAAATGCTTCTTTCTTTATAGTAAAAAAAATAAAGCGTCTTTCTTCGTTATCAAAAAAAAAAAAAATAAGAGTTTTTCTTTCGAAAAATATTTTTAATGCGTCTTTCTTTGAAAAAAAAAAAAGTTTGCGTCTTTCTTCCTCAACAAAACACTTTGCGTCTTTTTTCTTCTATAGCGACGATATAAAGAAAATCAAGAACTCTTACCTTATTCATAAAAAATCGAAAAGTTTTCAAATATTGAAATATAATGGACGTTTTGATAATATTTTTCGACTTTAATAACTGCATAAATCTATTTTATTTTTTATGAATAACTTATTTTTTATTTTCTATGGAAAGCTTTTTTTTTAAATTTTTTAAAATGTTAAAATATACTCATTACATCGGCTGATTGTTGTCTTTTATTTGTTTTGTTGATTAGCATATGTGAAAAACACCATTTCATTTAAAATACCCAATATTTTGTTCAAATATACCCTCAGCCAAAAAATTTTGATTGGGCAACGCTATCCTAAATTTTTGACTTAAAATAAGACGTCAAAAATCCATATTATAATCAAAAATGACAATGTCAAAGTGAAATGGAACTACCTTGTTTGTTTGTATCATGGGTAGGATTGTGATGTATTTATTATGATTTATTGATATTATGATTTAATAAAAGTTGAAAGTGTTAAAGTGTAAAGTGAATTATCATACATAGAATAGATACAAAAAAAGATCAACTAGCAGCAGCCACAAAATATACAAACAAAATATAATAAAAAAAATTTCTCACCGGAAATCAACGCCTCAACACTCACTCACTCTGTTTTTCTCTATATATTTCTTTTTATTCACAGCTGCTGGCGCAAATGGTTTGCACCGCGTGAATTACGCGCACGCACCGTCCATTTGGGTCGTGCAACCACTGAAAAATTCCCACCAAACGAGATACGCAATCAAAAATACAATGTCATTACGTTCCTGCCGCTCGTACTCTTCGAGCAATTTCGCTTCTTTTTAAATCTTTACTTCCTGCTCATGGCACTATCGCAATTTATACCCGACATACGCATCGGCTATCCGTACACCTATTGGGGACCGCTGAGTTTTGTATTGATGGTGACGATTGGACGTGAAGCGGTCGATGATTTGCGTCGCCATCAGCGTGATCATGAAGTGAATTCACAAAAATACAAGAGGCTAACATTGAATGAGACACCCGGTTATGAGATGGTACCATCGTCGAAGCTTAAGGTGGGCGATATGATAATTGTGGAGAAGAATGAACGTGTGCCGGCCGATTTGGTGTTGTTGCGTACAAGCGATAAGAGTGGTTCGGTTTTTGTGAGAACCGATCAATTGGATGGTGAGTAGATGGTGAATGAGAGAGGGTTTTTTCGTTGGTGTCTTGAATATATATAGTGTGGTGTATATTTTTAGTGGTGAATATGTGTAGTGTGGTATATATATATATATATACAGTGTTATGCGAATAATCTTATGTGGAAAATATGCATATCGATATAGTGTGGTGAATATAGAATTGTATATAGTGTGGTGAATATATGATTGTATATAGTGTGGTGAATTTATGTTGCCGCAAAAATGTGAATACACGAAAATTTTTATAGTTCTGTTAATATATACTGTGGTGAATATACTGTGGCGAATATATACTTGTGGTGTATAATTTTGCTGTGGTGAATAACTCATCAGCAATTTCCAATGCATTATTTTCTATTTCAAATTTAAGGTGAAACTGATTGGAAACTACATCTCGCCGTTTAGTTAACATACAGTGTGGTGAATATATAATGTGGCAAATATATACTTGTGGTGAATAATTTTGCTGTGGTGAATAACTCATAAACAATTTCCAATGCATTTTTTCTTATTTCAAATTTAAGGTGAAACTGATTGGAAGTTACGTCTCGCCGTGCCGCTCACCCAAAAGCTCAACAAGGATGCGGATTTGTTTCATGTTGATGCTAGCGTTTATATTGAGAAGCCGCAAAATGATATACACTCGTTCATTGGCACTTTTTCGATGGTGAGTTTTGTATAGATAAACTTTTTTGTTTTTTTTTTTTTTAAACTTAATTTTTCGCCATTTTTCTGCGCAGGACGGCGGCGATGAAACTGGCCTTAACGTCGAAAATACCTTGTGGGCTAATACCGTAGTTGCTGCAGGCAACGCAACCGGCATCGTTATCTATACGGGCTGTGAAACGCGTAGCGTTATGAATAACTCGCAGCCACGTTCAAAAGTTGGCTTGCTCGATATGGAAATTAATGGTTTGACCAAGGTGAGTGAGTGAGTGCGTGCGCATGACCTTGCGACGTGGGCTGTGCGCCGCTGCAGGCAAATACAAATATTTGTGCTTGTTTAAGGTCAAATTTATGTATTAATATTTTCATATGCAATTCAACACACTTTCAAAATTACTTTCTATTTTGCGCTCGTATTTATTGCTCTTTTTCTCCACCTTTCAGGTGCTCTTCTGCGCCGTACTCGGCCTGTCTCTGGTCATGATGATGCTCAAAGGCTTCAGCGGCCCTTGGTATCGTTATATGTTTCGTTTTGTCTTGTTATTCTCCTACATCATACCCATTAGTTTGCGTGTCAATTTGGATATGGGCAAAGCATTCTATTCATGGCAAATGCAAAATGATCCCGAAATACAAGGCACTGTCGTGCGTTCCACAACAATACCCGAAGAATTGGGACGCATTTCGTATGTGTTGACAGATAAAACAGGCACGCTCACACAAAATGAAATGGTTTTCAAAAAGATACATTTAGGCATTGTATCACATGATAATGATACGTTCCATCATATTGGCGATATAATGAAAACGCTTGCCCCAACAATATTAGCGCAAAGCGCAGCCGGTGGCAACAGCGCTGGTGTTGCTAGTGAGCAACCGGCACCATCCTTAATGCCCAGCAAGCCAATGTATTCGGGCAATCGTATGCGTCATCCGGAGGGTTGGCGTGAATGGGAGGCCGTCAAGGCTTTGGCCTTGTGTCATAATGTAACACCCATTACCGATGAGGATGATAATAAATCGGTATCGACTTCGTCGACTTTTACATCATCGGCAGGTGGGTGGCAAGAAATTATGAAAAATTGAAATTGAGAAAAGTGTGTTATAATTTTTTGTCTTTTGTGATTTTTCTCCTTGAACAGGCGGCTCTACTTCGCCCACAAAATCTGTGATAAATGTTGAAACAAGCGCCGCAACGGAGCATCAATATCAAGCCTCATCACCCGATGAGATTGCTTTGGTCAAATGGACTGCCGAAGTTGGCTTGACGCTGATAGCACGTGACATCAATTCGATGACTTTGCAAATGCAGACAAGAAACAAGTCCAAAGGCGACTCGACAGATGGTCTACTACAATTCCAAATACTACAACTCTTTCCCTTCACCAGCGAAAGCAAACGTATGGGCATTATTGTACGCGATTCAGGCTCTGGTGAGATAACATTCTATTTGAAAGGCGCCGATGTTGTTATGACCTCCATTGTGCAATACAATGATTGGTTGAGTGAGGAGTCGGGCAATATGGCGCGCGAGGGTTTGCGCACGTTGGTGGTAGCCAAAAAAGTGCTCACCGAAGAGCAGTATAATGATTTTGAGACGCGCATCAACGCAGCACGTTTGAGTGTGAGTGATCGTGTGGCCAAAGTGGCGGCAGTTATAGAGTCTTTGGAGCGTGAAATGGAGTTGCTATGCTTGACGGGTGAGTAACTAGTACCATTGATAGATTGCTTGCTGTTTGAGTTTACCAAACACATCCTTTTCCATTCTTAGGCGTTGAGGATCGCTTGCAAGATGGCGTACGCCCCACACTCGAACTCCTACGCAACGCTGGCGTACGCGTTTGGATGTTAACGGGTGATAAACTGGAAACCGCATGCTGCATTGCCAAATCTTCGCAGCTAATTGGACGCAATCAGGGCTTGCATGTCTTGCGTTCAGTCTCCACACGCACTGAGGCGCACGTGGAGCTGAATAATTTCCGCCGCAAGCAAGGTCATGCTTTGGTGATATCCGGTGAATCACTAGAAGTTTGTTTACAATATTATAGACCCGAATTTCTTGAACTCGCCACCGCCAGCCCGGCCGTGGTGTGTTGTCGTTGCAGCCCCACACAAAAAGCGCAAGTCGTACAACTCATACAAAGTCATACCGGCAAGCGTACATGCGCTGTCGGTGATGGTGGTAATGATGTTAGTATGATACAGCAAGCAGATGCTGGCGTAGGCATTGAAGGGCGTGAGGGTAGACAGGCTTCGCTGGCCGGTGATTTTAGCATACCACAATTCTCGCACATCGCTAAGCTGCTGCTGGTGCACGGCCGTCGTTCGTATAAACGTTCGGCGGCTCTATCACAATTTGTCATACATCGTGGTTTAATTATAACTACGCTGCAGGCGGTATTCTCTGCCGTTTTCTATTTGAGTTCGGTTGCATTGTATCAGGGTTTCCTCATGGTTGGTTACTCTACCTTATACACAATGTTTCCCGTATTCTCTTTGGTGCTGGATCAAGATATCACCTCGACAACGGCTGTCACATATCCCGAGCTGTATAAGGATTTGTCGAAGGGTCGCAGCTTGAGTTATAAAACATTCTTTATATGGGTGCTAATTAGTATATATCAAGGTGGTGTGATTATGTATGGCGCTCTCATATTATTCGAAGATGAATTCATACATATTGTGGCGATTAGCTTCTCGGCATTGATTATGACGGAGCTAATAATGGTTGCGTTGACGGTGCGCACGTGGCATCGGTGAGTGTTTAAATTATCGGTTTTTTTTTGTTATTTTTCACTTGTAAAATTTTTTTGGCTTCCTTTGCAGTCTCATGGTATTAGCTGAGCTCTTCAGTTTGGCTCTATATTTGATTTCATTGGCTGTTCTACATGAGTATTTTGGTGAGTCGTTTTTAGCACAAACGTGTCTTCTTAAATAAAAACTAATTCCTCTCTTACTCTCTCTATCAAACCAACAGATTGGGAGTTCATTTGGTCATATGATTTCCTTTGGAAGGTCTCCATTATCACTCTTGTATCCTGTTTACCTTTGTATATCATAAAATTCTTGCGCAAGAAATGTTCACCGCCGTCGTATTTAAAATTATCGTAAACAAGTTGTGTCGTAAAAAAGTGTGAATGCTATAGTGAAAAAAAAAAAGAAAATTGAAACGAAAAATTACACGTTTCTTTGTTATAGCACATATATGTATGCCATTAAGTAATTTAAGCGCTAAGCTGACACATTTGTGTCTCTTTTCATTGTATGTTTCTTGTTTTTAAAATAAATTTTTTCTAAATTTATATGTTTTTAAAGCTATGAGAAAAATTCAAAGTTTAGAGTTCGAAAACAAAGTTGAGAAGTCACTGTAGATATATTCGTAATTTTGCAATTTTTCGAAATTTAATTTTTTTCGAAAATCGATTTTTTTTTGTTTGAAAATCAATTTTTTCTTTGAATATTTAATCGTTTTTTTTCGAAAATTATTTCTATGTTATTTCCTTACATCCGTAGTTAGTTCTGTTGAGCCTTTAAAAAATTTTTCGAAATAATTTTTTTTTTCGAAAATCCTCTGTGAAACTCCCTTTTTTTCTAATTAAAAAAAAAAAACTAAATTGCTTTCAAAATCCTTGTTTAAAGCAAATTAAATTTTTTTCGAAATTGATTTTTTAACTTGAAATTTTCGAAAATTTAAGAAGAGAGTAAACTATATCATTCGTGGATTGAAAGCTAAGATCGAGTTCTTAAGAGTTCCAAAATAGAATTGGAAGTCATGTCGCAAATTATTCATTTTTTTTTTCTAAAATCGTTTTTTTGAAGTAAATTTCTTCTTTGAAAATTATTATTTTTTTTTTTCGAAAATTATAGAATTGTAATTTCCACACAATCGCTGTTCTGTTAATCTTTTCGGAATGGATTATTTGAAAGTCGTCAATATTCCCTTTGGAGCTTTTTTTTTTTTTCAAATAAAAAATTAAATTGCTTTCAAAATCCATGTTTTAAGCAATTTAAATTATTTTCGGATTAATTTTTTTCAAACTAAATTTTTTCAAAAATCAATTTTTTAACTTTTTAGTACTCCAATTTATTTCGAAAATTGCAAATAAGTGTAATTTTTTTGTTTTCTCGAAAATCGTGTTCTTAAAGTTTCAAAAACAAATCGGAAATTTTCGAAAATCCATTTTTTTCGAAAATTATAAAAATAATTTAAAAGAATTGGTTTTTAAACTAGGTATTTTTTCCAAAAATAAATGTTTTTCCACAACTTTTGCTTTGCAATTTTCAAAAATTGTAAGTCTAATTTTCTTTCCTTCGTGGATAGTTCTAAAATTTTTTTCGCAAATAATTTTTTATTCGAAAATTAATTTTTTCTTGGAAAATCCGTGGATAGTTCTATCATTACTTTCGAAATTATTATTTTTTTAACTTAAAATTTTTTCGAATATAAATTTTTTTAATAACTTTTACTTTGCAATTTCACATTCGTAAATCTAGTTTATTTATAAAAAAAAATTCTTTCGACTTCTTGAATAGATTTCAGCAAATTCAAATTTTGAAATCGATTTTTTTTCAACACAAAAATCTATTTTTTTTTTTAAATTAAAATTTAGCTATTTTCAACAAAATTAATTTTTTTTTGAAAATCGTTGGTTAATTTTTTTAGATTCGTAAACAAAAAAATATTTTATACCATTAGTGTTATGCACATAGTAAACCTTATTTAAATTAATTAAATGTGTATTTTTATATTTTCGTTTTTATGTTATTGAAATTAATGTCATGAATTATTACTTTGTATTATTGTTATAAATTTCCAAAAGAAATAAATAATTGCTTTTATGTACTATGCTAAACTAATTTGTATGTGACAAAGAAGAAATTGGTAAAAATTTTTCTTTTTTGCTCGAACACATTTGCCAAGTGAACGATTTAAAAAAAAGTTGAAAGTTTACAAAGCTACAAATGAAAAAAAAAAAAACTAAAAAATAAACATATTTGTAACCCTATAAAAAATAAAAATAATCAGACTGTGTTGTTAGTTGGTAGTTGACCTTTTAAAAAATGAAAATGTCATTCACAATTTTAAATAAAATATATTTAGGTACATACATATATATGTATGTATATGTATGTACACAATAACGTTTAGTAGTGATTGGCGTGTATTTTTGTGTAAGAGTTGATAACGATGACGATGACGAGGAGTGGCGGCTAATGGAGCGTAATGTTAACTACATATTTGCAGTTAAAGAGGAAAGGTGAAAATATTGTTAAAAGGAAGAAAATTAGGTTAGCTGAATTGATAAAGAATGGATCCATATACATACATAGTAAAGTAGAAAATAAGTGACAAAGTAAAATTGGTAAATAATAAGGTAATGTTCAAGTGATAAAAATATTTTTATTCATTTAAATTTTTTTTACACTTTTTTTTATAATTTTTCATCTATTAAAATCCTCTATCTCCATTAAAGCTTGTTTCTAAAATTAATTTTTAATTTTCATACGTTTTTTAAAAAACATTCGGCACGTTCCAAAGCATAAATTAAAAAAATAAATAAAAAAAAAACCATTTGATAAATATAAACGTTTTATGATAATATCATAAACTCTTCAAAGTGCGAAAATAATAATGTACTATATGTTTGTATGTATGTAATTAATAAAAAAAAAATAAAATAAAATAAAATAAAATAAAGTAAGCAAACGCATTAGATTTTGTAATATAGTTAATAAAAGTGAAAGAAAATAAAATAAACAAAAATATTTTTAGTTGCTTAAGCTAATAAAAATTATGTAAATGAAAATAAGTCAGAAATTATTTTCGCAGGAAATAATAATAAACAAAAATAAAATTATTAACTAATAAAATTAATATACATACTTTTAATCCAAAATATATGCTCCCAGAATGTGTTTTATTAAAAATTTAAATTGATTTTTTTTTTTTGCTTAGTGGAGTGTGGAGTCTTCTTCCGTTTGAGTGGCAGTTAAATTCATGATTTAACTCGATTTTCGACTACCACTCAACTTTAGTGTTGGTAGCAAAAGTGCACATTGTCAGTCAAACCCCAAAAAAGCTTATGGAAAAACTTACATACATACATACATATGTAAATGTATGCGTATAACTTATACATATGTATGTACATTAAGTATACAAAATTCAAGGGAAGGACATGTGCATTACAATAGTAGTTGTAGATATTCAAGTTCATCTACTAGTTCGTTCTAGTTAAAGTTCTAGTTCACTTTCTAGTTCACCCCTATTTCAATTTCTAGTTCAACTCTAGTTCACTTATGCCAATTTCAAAACTAACGACTCACATATACTCACATACATATGTATGTATGTACATACATTTCACCACAAGCTGATGTGTTGATTAACTTCTCAATGATTAAACTGCATAAACAGGTTTCGAGCACCAAATTTGAGTGGTAGTTGAAAATGAGTGGTAGTTGAAAAATGCCCATCCTTGCTACAAACCCATCAATAACAGCATTTAATTTCATCTGGCAGCACTGCGCGATGCAACTTTATTTTTATATACATATATTTCAACGAATTTATATGGTGTTACTCGAAAACTAGGTACGTACGGCGCTTAAATTTAAGCATTTCAGAACCCACATTCCTTCCCCTACCACCCCGTAAAAGTAATTTTTTTTTGGGGGGCGTGCGGTGTTATTAGAAAGCCAACGCCATGCGCATTCTTCCACGGCCGCAAATATTTCAATCAAAATCAAAGATATCCTAGATTCTCTAGTCCAAAGATTGCACCAAGTTGGTGGGATCCTCGGGCACAGAACCTCCAAATTGCTGGAATAGTTACATAAATATCTATGTACCTATATACCTTTCCTTGCACCTTGTTGCAGTTTGCTATCCAAAAAATAGTAAACGCAGCTTTAATAAATCTACATATCGGCGGCTGAGAATAAGATCGCCCTATTTCAGAATTTGTTTCAAAAACTCCCTACTTCAGAATTTGTTTCATTGGGAAAATTTTACTACACCTTTTTCAGTTTATATTCAGAAAGTTACAATTTATATTCAGAAAATTACAATTGATATTCAGAAAGTTACAATTCATATTCAGAATTTCCATTTCATATTCAGAAAGTTGAAATTCATATTCAGAATTTCCATTTCATATTCAGAAAATTATAATTCATATTCAGAAAGTTACAGTTTATATTCAGAAATTTACAATTGATATTCAGAAAAATACAATTGATATTCAGAAATTCCATTTGATATTCAGAGAGTTGCAGTTAATATTCAGAAAATTACAAATGATATTCAGAAAGTTACACTTGATATTCAGAAAGTTACAATTCATATTCAGATAGTTGCAATTCATATTCAGAATGTTTATTTCATATTCAGAAAGTTAAAATTGATATTCAGAAAATTCAAATTCATATTCAGAAAATTACAATTGATATTCAGAAAATTACAATTGATATTCATAAAATTACAATTGATATTCAGAAAATTAAAATTGATATTCAGAAAATTAAAATTGATATTCAGAACTGTACGAGTGTAAATTTTATATTGTATACATTGTATGTGCTGCTCATGGCAATTCCCAAGCTCTGCGTAATATGCAGAGCTTCAATTGATGGTAAGTATTTCAACTTGAGCAAGGTTTTTCAGAACCTTTTTTAACAATTCATTTTTTTTTTCAGACACCGAAAATATTGAAAGGAGCACTTACAAGTCTTACTCCTTGACGGACAGGGAGTGCATTGTCAATGCCGCTAACAAAGGGGAGGATTGGCCAACCCTAGCCAAATCGCTGGGCATCGCCTACAAAACGGCCTACACTTGGGCTGTAAGTGGAAGACTGGAAAAACAAAGTGCCGGTGGTAAAAAGCCGCGAAAGCTCACAGCAGACCAGGTTGAGCAGGTGCTAACCTGGCTGGAAGTTAATTGTAGCCTTACCCTCTGCTAAATACTTAACATAATTTTTTTTACACTTTCTACATATATTGTTACTAAGTGAATATTTTGCGTTGTATGAAAAGAATTAGTGTTCGTTGCCGTGTTTATTTGTGGAAAGGTTTTTCATTTCTGACTCTCTTTCTCCCCGGGGCTGTCTTCTTCATCCTCTTTCTCTCCCTCCAGGTCCAATCAGTTTTTCCAAAAGTCCGACATACATAAAGCCTGCATCCACGTGAAGCTATACAATGCATCCGACATGTTAGATTTTCCTTGAATGCAAGGTAGGTATAAAAAAATACCTGAATACCTGAATATCAATTTTAATTTTCTGAATATCAATTTCAATTTTCTGAATATCAATTGTAATTTTCTGAATATCAATTGTAATTTTCTGAATATCAATTGTAACTTTCTGAATATGAAATGAAGTTTCTGAATATGAATTGTAACTTTCTGAATATGAAATTTAAATTTCTGAATATCAGTTGCAACTTTCTGAATATAAAATGGAAATTCTGAATATGAACTGTAACTTTCTGAACATTAACTGTAATTTTCTGAATATTAATTGTAATTTTCCGAATATCAATTGTAATTTTCTGAATATCAATTCTAATTTTCTGAACATGAACCTCAACTTTCTGAATATAAAATGGAAATTCTGAATATGAATTGTAATTTTCTGAATATGAAATGGAAATTCTGAATATGAATTTTAATTTTCTGAATATCAATTGCAACTTTCTGAATATAAACTGAAAAAGGTGTAGCTGAAATTTGGAGCTGTCAATGGCTCTCTTCTGCTATTTTTTGACTCAAGAAACGATTTGCCAGCCGAAACTTGGCTAACTATTCATAACTAGCTAATAATAAACGGACCTAATAACGTCCTATTTCAGACAATTATTCAAAAACGACCTATTTCAAAGAAAAATATATAGAATTTTCTCTGAATTGTGTACATATGTATATTTCTTCTTCCAGCTGCAGAGGATTGAACGAATCCCTCAACCTTCACCTCTCTTTTCCTAGCCTCAACCAACGTTGCAGTTGCAGCTTCACCATTACTGAAACAATACAATACTATTCATTGGTTTATGTTTATTAAGTTTTATTAAATTTATGTGATCTGTTAAAAAATATTTCACAATGGACCGCCATTGTTTATATACTCCATTTCAACCGGATCGATCGGCTTTCTGGCGTACCGTGGTGGTAGTTCCCAATCTTCTATCGCATTATTGGACATCGATTTTCCACTTGGAGTAGGGCTAAATTCCGATGACGTAACTGTATCAGATTTGTTTCCACCCTTTCGGAATTTTATTAGCGGTATACGCTGTCTTAAAACAAAAGACAGGAATCCAAGTTTGACCATTTTAATGTAGCAAAAATCAATGTTATGATTTTTTTGTTTAATAATTTGTTAACATCAATTTATTTTAGGAATTTTGTATATAATTTATTTTTATAACCAGACGAAAACGTAAACAAACCCAGAACAGCTGACTGTAATACAGTGAACCATTCACAGTGCACAGTGAACCATTCACAAAGGCACAATGTTCCCTGTTGGAACATATAACCACAGAGGTCGCCATGGCTTTTTCTGTTTTGCATAACTATTTAATAGAAAAGTGCTCGAATTATGTTGGCATCCAAATTGATGTGGAAGGCAATCTAATTCAGTCGGATGAAGAAATACAATGATCTTTGATTGAAATTTTGGATAAACATTCAATGGAAATATCCACATCTACATTTGAAGAAACTTGAAGAACGCTTTTGTTTTGTTTGTAAATTTTTTTAAAATTATACAACCAACAAATATTTTATTTATTTTTATCTATGATAATTTAACAGTAAAAAAATCAGAGTTGTAATTATTATAGGAGAAAAAATAAAAATCAGAAAATAATTATTATTGAAAGAAACATATTTTAAAAGTCTTTCCATAATAGTTATTTCTGAGATATTTTTTTTAGTCTTTTTGTAATTATTATAAATGAGAAATTGTGTTTTATATCTTCAAAGACTTTTATATTGAGACAAATTTGAAAAAAGTCTTTGAGTAATTATTATCCGTAACAAATTTTTTTTTGTGTCTTCAAAGACTTTTTTATTGAGACGAATTTCAAAAATATCTTTAAGTAATTATTTTGAGTAACAAATTTATTTTTTATATCTTCAATAAAAATCTTTCAAGAATTATCTAAAGAAGGATATCGCAGTAGATAAGCTGATTGGAATTGTGTATGTATACTAAAAAGTGTGAATGTCAGATAAAACGAATTGGCAAAAATTTTACCTTGAAATTCATTTCTCTTCACATTGACATTTTTAAAGAAAACACACACATAAAAACGGAAGTAATATAACCTCTATTTGGATAAGCCTTGAAATCTTTCATACAATTTCAAATTGGAAATTTGCTTGAATTTTGAAGTACTTATATGAAAGTTATTTTTATTTTATACTAAAGGTTAGTATCGACCTCTCAAGAAACGCAAAAGTTTCATATAAAATGACGTACAAGAAATGCTCAAGAAATTTTTCTTTTCAAACTTTCTTGAGCGAGTATCGACCTCTCAAGAAATTTAGTACACTTTTTTAATACTATTTTCCAACGTTATGCGAACATAGCAACACAGGTTTTGCCAAGAAATATATCATCGAGCATTTATTTCTTAAAGAAATTTTGACGTTTGTTGCGTGTTGAAAAAAGATCGTGGAAATCGTTAGTGAAAATGGCAAAAAAGAAACGAAAAATAGAATGCACAATTTTTCTAATGAATGCAAGGGCATAGTTGGCATCGATTTCTCATATTTTATTCCATTCCGGCCATCAATATACCACAGTTTACCAGTAATATAAGGTTGTTGTTGTTGTAGCCACAAAGACACTCCCCGAAGGTTTTGGGGAGTGTAGGGGATGTGACAGTCCTTTGCCGGATAAAAACGGTACGCTCGGGTACTAGTCCCTTCTGACACTAGCCCGACTGTCGTGCGAACGATTTTTTTGGCCATAATCAACCTTCTAGGCCGGTGGATTTTAGTCACCTCTTACGACAGGCATTCCTTACCACGGGTATATTCTAAGCCCCCTAACCCGCTGGGGGTCATCCTCGTCGCTTTCGATGATTTCCTAAAATAAGAACAAAATAAAACTATTGAAAACATATATTTAAAGCTTTTATTTAATATTTTTTAAGAACTTACTAATTGCTTATGTTTACAAAAAGGTTTATTTTGTTTACGTTTTTGATGCCCTTATTCATTTCACTTGGTATTCACGGTGAATTACTAAACGTCAAAATTTCTTGCCTACTACTATTTTTTACTCAAGAAATAAATCCAAAAATTTCTTGAGCTGTTTCTTGATAGGTCGATACCAGCCTTTATATGAAAGTTATTGAAAATTTTCTGAGACTTTTTTGAACTTTGTCTCAATGAAAAAGTCTTTGAAGATATAAAAAACAATTTGTTACTGATAATAATTACGCAAAGACTTTTTTCAAATTTGTCTCAATATAAAAGTCTTTGAAGACGTAAAAAAAATATATTTGAAATAACTATTATGGAAAGATTTTTAAAATATAAGTTTCTGAATAATAATTATAGAAGATTTGTATCATTTTCATCAGAAAAAAAATATTTACAAAAGACTTTTATGATTCGGAAGGAAATTTGTGAGACTTTTTTATAATTTGAAAATGAAATAGTAATTATTCTACATCTCTGAAAAAAATTCCTGCAAACTAGGACATAAAGTTACAAATTATTAAATTGAATACATTTTACAAAGACGAGCTTCTCAAAATAGAACGAAAATGGAATTAACTTCCAGATGACTTGGACAGCGAAGACTTAATCAACGATATTCAAGTAGGATTACTTTTATTAAAAAAAGGTAAATTGAATGAGAAAGGGAGTATTGGAAAGAACGGCATTGGAGCAAGTTTTTTTTGGCTCTGGCTCCGATATTGCCTTCTGCAAATTTATATGTACGTATCAACAAAATGAGCATATGTCAGTAGCTAGTGCATCTTAGCTTCAGGTATGTAACAGGGCAAAGGTTAAGCTCCACTCCGATGCCCTGTTAAAAACAATAGACAAGCGACAGTATTACCACTGTACAAACTATTTCATTATTTTATTTTTTAAAAATAAAGTAGTAGTATTATTATTATATGCGATGAAAATAGTTTACCAGTTCATAAAATATATAAAAATACAGTGTAGTAGCTCTGCTATATATTGTCGTTTGAATAATGATAAAATGAAATGGCGTGTCCCATAAAAAAATAATCCGTTGGGTTCGAAAAGTGCCTTCAACTTGCCAAACTAGGTAATCATGCTCGCTTTTCCTCTTTGGTAAAGTTTTCAACCCTATTTTGTAAATTTTTTTCCATTTTCACAATTTCACAAACAGCACGTACATATTTCTTTTAGAAATATTTGATTGAAGATATATTTCGTTGCAAAACCTGCGTTTACATTACGTTGAAAAATAGTAGTAAGAAATGTATAAACTTTCTTAAGAAGTCGATAGTTGCTCAAAAAAATTTCATGAGGAAAATTTCTTGAGCATTTCTTGTATTGTAAGTCATTTTACATATGTATATAGATATTTTGGGTTTGTCGTAAGGTCGATACTAAGCTTTAGAAATTTTAAACTTTGCATTACATATATTGCTTGGACCTCACTCGAACTCCTATACCCAAGATATGTATAGAAAAGTCCCTACCAGACAGCTGAGCATTTTATAAGTATTGATATAAGCATTGTCAATGAAAAGCTGAGCATCTCCTCACATGCATTATACGCCATCACTTTTTTACTAATTATATACTCACAAAATCAAATAATACTCACCCAAATCATCGTTTATATACTCACAAAGTACTTTGCGCATGCAACAAAACTGTTTAATGTTTACATCAAAAACACCTTGCAGCAAATGTCAAGGTGCAGAAAAAAGGTTATAATAAACTATTCACAGCGAATGCCAAGAGTGGTGAAAAAAGTCCTCGTAAACTATTCACACTGAATGCCAGGAGTGCTGAAAAAGTTCCTCATTAACTACTCAAACCAAATTACAGTACCCATTAAACATTGAAAAAGAAATTATCAAACGTTTGAGAAAATATTGTTTCTAAAGTTGAGAATCAGCATATATATCATTTGAAAATAAACATATTTTCAAATGTTCATCAAACATTGTTTATCAATTTTAAAATAACTTACAACACATTTGAAAAAAAACTTGTTTCGCATTTTGTACCATTTCACGAATTTCAACATGTCAAGGCTTGAAGGAACGAAGAAATTGTGTGTGTTTGCCAATTTCAGTCAGCGTTCGTTGTTCTACTCGAGCGGTCTTTTAACGGTTGAAATGATTATGGTTGAAAATGATTGTGTGTAATAATGATTCTGTATATCTTATTATTATTTTATTTGTTTGTGGCTTTTTGTGAAGTTACACCAAATTTAATAGAAACATAGTTTGTTTCTCATATTAACATACTCATGTAACTGTACAAAAGGCACCGGAAAAATTCACCCGCACGGGTAAATGAAAAGCATCACATCAGAGTACAAATATATAATACATATGTACATATGTACATCTATTTATTCCATTCGCTCACAACACGAACTCTCACTCTCACTATCGCTCAAATTTTCTGCACTCTAGGGTACATATATGTAATACATACAAACATCTATTGATTGCATTCCATTTCGTACCACCTTTGAAATAGGTTTGAGAAAATGAAATGAATCAAATTGAGAATCAGCCCAAAATCCCATACTAAAAATGAGCCTTTTTGTTTGAGAACGCTATCAGGGGAAATTTGAGGTGCATTTGATAACAAACGTTTGATATTTGACAATAGGGTTACTTCTCAAATGAACCTCAAATTGAAAATGAAAAAAATGTTTATTGGGTATGACCAGTCTATGGAAACATAAACATTGATATTTCTTTTCATATAATTTTATTTTAAATTTTTATTTATTTCAAATTTTCATTATATTATTATCACTAATTACTATTTATATACATATATGTATGCATTTATGTGTGAATGTATGAATCTTTGTTTTTTTTCTGGGTTTGGTTTTATTTTTCACTTATTTCTTAACTATTTTACTGTACTAAATTTATTAACTTAAATGTTGAAAAGCATATACAATGCGTATGTACCTACTAAGTATTTCATAAATCGTAAATATATAAGTTTATTTTGCATACTTAGCTTACTCATATGCTTTAATCTGTTTCTAGTATTTAAATCTCTTTTACATACTTTTTTGTTTTGCTTTTTTTTAATATTATTTTTTCCTGTAACTCATTTTACTCTAAAGTTTTTGCAGATTCTAAGCGAAATTTTTCATTTAGAACAGTGTTGCAATAAGTAGTTGAAAGTTGAGAAAAATTTCAGCAAAGTAAAAGTGCTTATTAGATATTGAAGTGTTGTATTTTTTCTTGTTGTTTTAGAGATACATACTACTTGTATAGTAGAGCATTCCGTGGAAAATGGTAAGGTTTAAATTTCTTGCACATATACCTTCCAGCGTTTTAAAAGCAAGTAACTGTTTTTGTTTAGCAATTCAACACACAATATTGTTACACTGAAAACTTTGTTTGTTAACATTTTGGTTTGTTTGTAAACTGTAAAAATGTATACGATTACGGAACAAGTCAACGATGGAATGCTCCAGTACATGTGTACATATCTTCGTAGATGATCGCAAATGATTCTGAAATCTTTATTTTGTAGATACATATGTATATAGTTTCATATTTTATTTTGTTTTTTTTTTATATTTTTTTTGTTCTTTTTTTCATATTTATTATATTATATATATTATTTATAACTTTGTAGTTTTTTTATTGTGTAAATAAGTTAGGAATTTTGGTTGAAGTTCGTTTGGCATAATTTTAACTAAATTTTGAAATAATATATTCTTATTTTTTGGTTATTACTTAATGGTTATTGAGCTCTTAATTCTTGTTTTAAATTTCTTATATTATTGTATGTTTGTATATGGTGCATGTCATGGGTTTACTGAGCAAAGATTTAGTTTTTTTTGTTTTGTTTTTGTTTTTCAAAAAACTTTTCGGAAGTTGTTGTTTGCTTTTCAGCTGTTATTGTTTTTATATTATCATATTTTGATTTTGTTACATACATATATGTAAGTATATTTTTATATATATTTTTATATATTTTCATATCATATAATTTTAGAACAAACAAAAAAAAAGGTAAAGGTTTATCGAATTTTCAAAGCGTGTTAGAAAACATTAGCAGATAAATCACCTTACGAAATTCATATATCCGTGCGGTTCTCTGAACCAGACAATTGCTCATGGTGAATTACCGCCAAACGTGCTCCAACACGATGTTTTGATGTCCGATGTTTGCTTTTTAAGCTGTACTTTTTATTACAAAAGAATGCTATTAAATTATATGCTTTTCCATTTATTTATTTATTTTTTGTTTGTTTGTTTTTCATAACCTTTAAAGCTTACTATTACATATTATGTTTAACTATTTACTAATTTTTTTTTTGGATGTACTATATATGTATGAATACATGTATGTGTATGTCCTTATATGAGTATATGATTATGATTGCATGTATTTTCCTTTCTTTGTTCAAAACATTGTTTCTTCTTCGTCTTGGTCTTCCTTTTCCTCTTCGTCTCCTTCTTCTGCTTCTTCTGCTTCTTTGCCATTTTATTCTTTTATTCTAAATATTTAGGCGTTACATACATATGGACTTGTACAATGAATTTGTGGTTGTTGTTTAATGGCTTTTTGTTGTTTATGGTTTTTTGTGAGGTAAACATTTTTTGTGTTTTTGTCCTTTAAATATTTAGAATTTCTGTCATTAATTCGTTTCTTGTTAATATTTCATACTTATGGTAAATTATGCATATGCTTTAAGCGTTTAAATATGTTTGTATGTACGTAAATTGGAGGGTGTGATTGATGAATTGATAGTTTGATATGTTGTGAGTTAAAGAAATTAACCTAGATATCTATGTATTATAAAAATAAAATCGTTTCCATACGAAAAAATCAAGCAGTGTAGTCCCAATCTATTCTATGGTTTGTCTTGAAAGTGATTTTTAACTTAATTTGCTTCTTTTGCTGTTGCATTCCTCCTTTTCACAAGCATAATGTATAAAGAGGTCTGAAATAGAGTTCAAAGTACTATATATATTTTTTTATTGTTGTTGCAAGTTCAGAAAAATTCAACAATAAAAGACTTAAAATATAATTTTCGTGCTGAATTACATACAAGTTATAGTAAGATGTTGTTATAAACATTTTTATTAGTTGTATAGTGTAATTTCTTTATTATGCATTTCCTTAATACTTTGCTTAATACTTTTGCGTGTTTTATTTAATATATATTTAAAAAAAAAGTGAACTGACCAATTGTATTTTATTTTAATTTTAGTAATATAATGAATACGAGGAATTTTTCGCCTACACTAAAACAAGTTTTCCTTGAATTTAAAGTTTAATTTCCGTTAAAATGTAGAATTTGAATTTTGTTTTGATGGATGAACTAAGTTGTACATGTCTACTTCTCTATTGACTGTTTAACTAAACAATTTTTGATTTCTGATACTTTTGTTTTTGTTATTGTTGTTTGATGGTTTTTATTAATAATTTTAACACATTCCCTTGACGAGCTTCAACGGTTTACAGTGGGGTTGCTTTTGGCTTTTTAGGGCCGTTCACAGTTAAATGATTAGTTAAAGTTTACCACAGATTAGCAAAAGGGTATCTATAGAATTTTCTGTGTTTAAGTTTAACCAATGAATTAACTAAATTTTTTTTGCAGTGTGTTTATGTAATTTGAATTTTGTGTAAAATAAAGTGCTTAATTTTTTTTCCAATTTGATCACTTATTATTTCCTTTGCAATGTTCTCTTTATTTCCATATATGCAATCGGTTTCTTTAGTGTACTTAAAATATCAGTAAAATATATTTACATAAATATATTTTTTCATGTTTTTAGTGGTTGGTTTTTATTCTGTTTGTAATGTAATGTAACATTTTTAGTAGGTACTACTTTATTTCATTTCGATTCTCTATTTCGATTTGGTTTCCTGGCTTGTCCGACAACATAGGAATACAATTTATTGTGGAGCGCTTAATCGTCATACCATTTTGAATTTGATTTCAAGACAGGAGGTCAAACAAAAATTTATGCAACAAGGCATGATAAAAAATCGTTCCACAATAAATTAAATAAGTTGATATTTGTTATACAAATGTTGTTTATGC
Source organism: Urophora cardui (assembly GCA_960531455.1). Classification (NCBI taxonomy): domain Eukaryota; kingdom Metazoa; phylum Arthropoda; class Insecta; order Diptera; family Tephritidae; genus Urophora; species Urophora cardui. The sequence continues at coordinate 131,579,622 of OY482674.1, forward strand.
CCTATTTGACAATGTGACATTTCTAAAGTGACATTCTAAAGGAATTTACTTGTAGTTGCTGTTTACATAAAATAAATTAACCGAAGTGATGTACCTAAATAATTATAATGGTTTTGTTTTTATTGTAATTAATTTACTATTAATTTACTTACTATTACCCTCATAATTGCTTCATGTAGAGCTTTGCAGTTTTTAGTACATCTTTTTAGTTTTCATTTATTTTTTATTAGTATTTCAATTTTTTTTTATTTTTAGTATTTATTTAATTAAAATTTTTTTATTTTTGTTTTAGTTTTTATTACTAATTTTTATTTTTATTTTCATTTTCATTTTTATTTTTGTCTTTATTTTTATTATTTTAAAACTAAATTAATTAAATAATAATAATTTGTAGTATTTATTTTTAATTTTATTTTTCTTATTTATTTATTTTTATTATTTAATTAATTTTTATTTTAATTTTTTATTTTTATTTTTATTTATATTTCTTTCATATCATTTATTATTTGTTTTTATTTTTATTACTTATTTTTCTTTTTATTATTTGTTTTTATAATTTATTTTTGTTATCTATTTTTATTATTTATTTAATTTTAATTTTAATATTAATATTATGTAATTTTAATTTCTTTATTTTTATTTTTATTTTTCTTTTAATTTTTATTATTGATTTTTATTTATATTTTAATTTTTATTTTTGGCTTTATTTAAGAAAGAATAAAGTTTTATTGATTTTTATTATTTTTTTAATTTTACATTTGTTATTTGTTTATTCTTATTATTTATTTAATTTTTATTTTTGTCTTTATTTTTGTTATTTACTTTTATTATTTTTTATTATACATTTTTAATTTTATTTTATTTATTTATTTTTTGTTTGTTATTTATTTAATTTTAATTTTAATATTATTTTTATTTTTAATTTTTTAATTTCATTATTATTATTTATATCATATTATTTGTTTTTATTTTTATTTTTTATTAATAATAATTTTTATTATTTATTTTTATTTTAAGTTTTATTTATGTATGTTTTCAATTAAATGCCTTAACCTTTGCTTATTTTAAACACTGTTCGCCTTCTTTATTTGCTTTGTTGCGCAAATTCTGTCGTATATATAAATATATGAATTCAATAATATTATATACATACACATCTGTATACATATATATGCAAGGTTGTTTATATACTTCAAATTATTCACTACCAAATTTTTAATACATTTTAATTTTTTTTTAGTTTTTTTATGAAATTGTTTTTAAATGTTTAATACTAATATGCAAATAATAATGTTAATTTTTTATTTATTTTTTTAGATTTTTAACAGCATTTATAACTAGGTAAGTTTACTTATTTTATACATATGTATGTATGTAAGTGTTTATATATAGATATCTATGTATGCTCTTTTTAATTTATATTCACTTTAATCTATATTCACCTAATTTTACATATATTTTTTTACTATGATTTCTAATGTTACGCCCTTGAAATTTACATGCTGTTTAAGCATATTTAATTATTTTGCTATTATACGTATGAATATATGAAAATCTAGCGCTTATTGATGTTTTTTGTTTGTTTTTGTTTTTGTTTTCTGTTTTTTTTTCTTCAATGTAATACCTTTTTATTGCAATGAATTTACCATTGTGTATACATATGTATGTTTGTTTGTTCAGTATTATAACGTTTACAACTTGTGTGTTCCTAAAAGCCAAATAAAAAATAAAATGGCTTTTCAGCTTCCCATGTTAATGTTTAATATTAAACATTTCTGTTTTTCTCCTGTCTTTGTTTTTTTATACACTCGTTTGTCTTAGTTTCTTTAATCACTTGCGTGCCAAAACACTGCAATTTTGTTATAATGTTTGGTCTATTTTTTCTTACTATTTCTTTGTATAATATGTATTTTTATTTTTGCCTGTTCAGCTACTAGTCCTAATTACAGCAGTTCCTACATTCAAGCGCTAAAACAATTTTTTTTTTTACATATATTTATTTCTTTCGAAATTATTTCTAAAGGCCTTTTCTATATGCACATTTTCTACTACCCATTCTAGTTCCTAGTTTCATACATACATATGTACAAACATATGTACATACATTTGTATATACAGATACGTATCGATATATCTTAACACATATTCACTTATTGTTTTTCACTTTTTATATGCCTAAGTTTCCAATATTTAACCATTTGCAACAAATTTATGCTATTATTTGTAATGGCAGATTTTTCACTAAAATTAAAGCTTATAAAAACTTATAAAAAAGTAAAAATAAGATTATTAAAAGCATCAGCAATCAAATAGTCTTGAATATGCTTAATTAACTCGCTTAGACTACTTAAAAACTTAGATATAATAGGTTAATCCATAGGAGACTTCTTATATATGTTTGTATATTTGGTTGTTTCTAGCAAAATCTTTCCTACCCTCTCCAATTCTATCTGTTTCTATCTCTTACTTTCTCTTTACCCTCGCTATCTCTCTAGGTACGTTGTTCTCTATCTCTTTCTCTATTTCAGTTGCTATGATTAGCTAGCACGTTACGTCGCGAGTAATCGTCGGCGAGTTCGAGATGGCTTAGCGATTGCTTCGATTGCGATTGAAATCGTATACGAATGAAAATCATCAAGACATCTGGTACTCGCCCGTCACTAACAGAACCGTTTCATACACACAACTTGGCCGAGTTGATATCACAAGCGATCTCGTCACTTACGCTTTATAAGCGGGGCGGTAATCTCTCATACTGGAAAATATGCTGTCCCTGAAAGTCTCTTTTCTGAACGGCCGCCTATGTCAATTCAGGGATATCGATGTGAAAGGTTATCAGAGTTATTCAAAGAGGAGGACTAATCTGTGATGTGCGGTATCACAAGGGACCTTTCTATAGTGTGCCGCTGCTGATACAGCCACTCCAACCTAACCTAATACTTTTTTAGGCCTTCAATGATAGGGAAGAAGGCTCAATAAATACTGTTTCTTACTTATTGTTTAAATTGACCTATTTTTTAATAAAATACTGTTTCGGCAAATTATGCTTTTTATGGAATAAAAACAATGGTAAATTAAAAAATCAAATCAGAAGTTGGCATTCTAACTCAAAATGCTAAAAAAAGCTTACAGCAAACAAACAAAAGAAGCTAAAAGCGTCTTAACTCTTTCAGTAAAAACGTCCAATATATTGGACGCTGTTTATATGTACTTAAAACTTTATTTTCTCACATAATAATAATAATACAATGGCGCTATTATAACTCTGACGAGTTTTATGGCCGAGCTTCTCTCCCAATTCGAGGTGTGCTCCTTTTGTTTTTCCTACTAATTGGGTGGACCTACAGTTTTATGCCGGCTCCGAACGGCGAATGCATTTTTTGTGAGAAGCTTTTTCATGGCAGAAATACACTCGGAGGGTATGCCGCCCACTGCCGAGAGGTGACCGCTGCTCTTAAAAAACCCAATAATTGGATTTTTACTAATTAGAAAAATTGTTTTGGTGTTTGGCTCGGACCGTGGTTTGAACCCGAGACCTCTGGCATAGCAGGCGAGCACTCTACCCACTGCACCACAGCGGCCACACATACTAAAGCTTTTATTGATTAAAAAATGGTTGTTTTCCAAAAATTATATTATTCTTCTTTAGATCGTTTCTTTATTTTGATTTTCCGAAAATTATTAAACGTGTTTTTACCTAAATTTGAATAATGTTTATATTCTGTAAGATAGTCGTGTAAAAAACGATTAAAAACTATTATTTATTGCTGGAATTTAACTTAGAAAAAAATCCTGAGTGTTGCTACAAGTTTAAGAATATTTTTTGTGTAAATAAGAAATAAAAACTATGAATTGTTTCTCGAGGGGTTCTCAAAATATACATGTCCCTTATATTGGACAATAGTACTCAGAGACTGTTAAAATGCGCCAAAAGTTTATTACTGGATTTTTTTTGTACCAGCTTTATTATATGCCTGCTTTTTATTGAGGATATGACTTCTTGGCATGTTTCGACAGAGGAAGAGATTCTTGAAGCTGGATTGAGAAAATAGGAAACATATACCAAATTTTCAAAATGACTCAACTGCTATTCAAAATGAAAATACGGTACTTTATGAAGTACTTTGGTGGGGATTTTATGCCAAGCTCCACAAGGATCCATCAAATTCGCATATTTTTGGATAAGCGTTGGAGTTTACCATTATCTTTTCAGGAAAATCTTTGCGTTGGTGGACAGCTAATCCCCTTCAAGGGAGAGTTCACCAAAAAGCAATATATCTAGGGAATCCTAGTCCATGAGGTACATATAAAGGTCTTTTTGTGTTAAAAGCGGAAAGTTCTTCGGATTTTACAGTTTACGAAAGGTCTTCAACCCAATTGGATGCACCACTTGTGTAATCCGTTGGAAGCGAATTAGCCACTACGTTATAGTCTAATAAGCACATGATTGTTGAGGGCAAAAACGGCATGCATTTTCCTTCGATATTTACTTCCATTATTTCGCCCTGTTCGATATTTTGGTACGACAGGGGGCGAGGGCGAGTACCGACGGAGATTTAACGATGAGCTGTAGTAAGAGCTTTACGCAGACATCGACATTGTTCAGCGAATCAAGATTCAGCGGCTGCGTTGGGCACGTCATGTCGTTAGAATGGATGAAGGTTCTCCGGTCAAGAAAGTATTTCTATCGAAACCCGCTGAACGCAGAAATGGGAGACCTCCACTGCGTTGGGAAGATCAGGTGGGCAGTGATGCTGACTCCCTAGGTATTCCCATGTGGCGCCATGCTGCACAAAACAGAAACAGCTGGCGCGCTTTATTGAACTCGGTCAGAATTGTCTAGACTTTTACGTGTCAATTAAGGAAGGAAGGAAGGGGAATAAAAGCTGCTGGAACAGCGCGAATAATCGTTTTAGCCAACCGCCCCTTCCGGATCCTAGAACAATGGCTAAACAGGGACGTGGTTCTTCTGCTGAATGTTACAATACGAATGGAAAGGTAATATTTTCCAAATGGTTCGAAAACAAAGTTGTGAATTTAGCTTCGAACTTCATCGGAATCAGCAAACGGAGACAAAGGTAACTGGTGGGACAAAGAGAATAAAAAACTACTTCTATTTCATCCTACATTGAGCTACAGAAAATGAAAGTAAACCGAAACACAGATAATTCGATAGAATGGTGTAGTGAAAACGTCAATTAATGCAAAATGAAAGAATGTTTAAAAAACATATTTATTTTTTGACAAAATTGGAACGTTTTTTATGCATAAAAACTTAAAATTAGGTTAGGTTAGGTTAGGTTTTTTATAAAGACGAATAAAGCTAACAAATGACTCTTGAAACAGTTCTTATTTTTACAGCTATTGGGAACCGCAGTCCAATATATTGGACACGTTATAACGGTAAAACCAAGGGACTTACAAAAATTTTTCTTGAAAATTTGAAATCAGCGACCCAAAATTAGTCAGAATACGAATTTTCAGATTTTTCTCTTCACCGGTTGATTTTTTGTACTGAAAGGGTTAAATCAAAATGAAAACAATTTAGGTACGAAAAATATAGCAAGAGCTAAGAATTTAATAATACGTGCCGAAAAATCATTTCTTACTTTTTAAGGACAAAAAAAAAAAAACAAATTAAAATCTTATCGAAAAATTGCTTTAAGCTGGGTATCCACATCATAAGAAATTGCTCAAGAAAAAATTGGCATTATTTCTTAAGTAATTTTGACGTGTCATTTTTTCTTCAAGAAATATATACAATCGTATATATTTCTTGGCAAAACCAGCGTTGCCAACCCCATTTTTTGACGTTCTCGAGAACGAAAGAAGACACTGAAGATGGCGCATATTAGCCGAAACCGGTTTGTCTCCGAACCAAACTTGACAAGGGATGACGGAAAATCGTTCCACAATACATCATATTCCTACCCTGTCGGAAAAACAAGCAACCAAAAAGTTAAAAATATTATACTTTAATTAGTTGGAAAAAAAGCTTAAATTTCGAAAAAAAATATTAAGATTTATTCGAAAAAGGGCTTTAGGAAAAAAATTAATTTAAAATTTGTTGAAAAAAGGCTAAGTTTTGAAGAAAACAAAATTAAAAGGCCTTAAAGCTGGGTATCCACATCATAAGAAATTGCTCAAGAAAAAATTGGCATTTATATCTTAAGTAATTTTGACGTTTGATTTTTTTCTTCAGCAAAACCAGCGTTGCCAACCTCATTTTTCGTCAAAAATTGTAATAGATTTTCTTGTGAAGTGGATACTGCCTAAAGAAAATTTGACACAAGAAAATTTCTTGACCATTTCTTAAGCGTTTTTTTATATGGAGTTTTAGCATTTCTTGTGATGTGGATACCCGGCTTAAATTCTGAACAACTCATGTATATTGGAACGATTTTCAGTCATTACTTGTCAAAAAAAAAAAACAATAGGTCCGTTTATTATTAGCCAGTTATGAATAGTTAGCCAAGCTTCGGCTGGCAAATCGTTTCTTGAGTCAAAAAATAGCAGAAGAGAGCCATTGACAGCTCCAAATTTCTGCTAGTAAAATTTTCCCTAGCTGAAATTATTTGCTGCCAAAGTAAGAAACAGCTGTTGAAAAAATAAACAAACGAATACTTTTTATTTTATAACTTTAGAAATTTTCTCAATTTTTGAAATAGAAATAAAGAAAATTAAATGTTTTTTTTTACAAAAAATAACCATTAACAGTCAAAAATAGCATTCAAATTACTAATCGCTAATTTTTACTATTATTCCGTTTCTTGATTTTCTGTTCGTTTCGCTCTTTATGAGCGCAATTCTTTCCGTTATGCTCACTTGACAGCTAGCTGCAAGTTTAATAAGAAACAAACCTAATATTGACAAAGGATGACGGAAGATCGTTTCAATATATTAAAAAATTAAAATCATTCATATTTAAATTTATTATTTCAAAAGCTTTACGCTTCGAGGAAAAGGCCTTAAATATCAAAAAAACTTATTTAAGTTTATTCGAAAAGGAGCTTTAAGTTTGGAAGAAAAAATTTAAAAAAGGCGTAAATCTCGAAAAAAGATATTAAAATTTATTCCAATAAAGATTTGAGCTTTGAGGAAATAAAATTAAAAAAAAGCTTTAAAGTTCGAAAAAAAAAAAATTAAAAAATCCTAAAATGGAAAAAAAAATATTAAAATTTAATCGAAAAAAGCTTCAAGTTAAAAAAAAATTTTTAAAGCCTTGAATATCGAAAAATCATATTTAAAGTTCGAAAAAAGTATATTAAAAATAAGTCGAAAAAAGCTTTAAGCTTTGATGAAAGAAAAAAATCATTAATTAATAAAAAATTAATTTCTGTAAGCAAAAGAGCTTCAAGGCAAAAAATGCAAAAACAAAACGCCATTAAATCTGCATTCTCAGCAATTCGTTGCAACAACCAACATATCTGGTTCCACTATACACTTACTTATGCTATCTTATACAATACATTGGTTATACAAATTTTTACTACGTAACCACACTTAGGCCCCATACCGCATTTTGTATAATTTTCCTTTATTTTGATTGTAAAAACTAACAAAACTTTTTTACCTAATACATACTTTACCAACATTATTATTGCCTTTGATATTTGATTTCGATATTGTTTTTTTTGTTTTTCTTCATTTAGCGCTTGCAATCAGTAAGTTTCTGTTCAGCTACGCACTTAGCTAATATAAACAGACCCGACACCTTTGCCTAAAACGTCCACCAACCAACCAACCATCCATCCACTACGTCAACAAAATACACTGCGCCACAGTAAAATTCGCACCAAATAAAATGCACCTAAACTACTACATACAACAACAAGAAACATTAAGCATTTTACAGCTCAATGTTACATACATACAGACAGACATCTTTATCAACAACAGATAATCATCAGTTAATTCAACAACATTTCGTGCATTCCGATTTGACTTTTTCCGCAGCGGCCAATGCTGCCGCAGCTGCTAGTTCGGCCGCTTCGGCTGCTGCTTGGGCAGCTACTTCGGCTGCGGCTTGAGCTTCCGCTAGAGCGCGCGCTTCCGTATTGGCACGCTGTTTGGCCGCCTGACATTGGACACAGTGTTTCTCCAGAAATTTCATGGACAAGTGGAACGTATAACGGTGTCGGGTACAACGCCTTTACATTTTATATTCCATAATTTTATTTTGATTTAGGAATTGTTCACGCTGTGCGGCATCTAAGTGGGCGACAGTACGACTCATGCCGGTAGTTGCGGTCGCGGTCGCTGTTGGTGAGGCGGAAGAGTGTTGCTGCTGTTGTTGCTGCTGTTGTTGTTTTTGTAGTTGTTGCTGGTTATGTTGGTGTTGTTGCTGTTGCTGCTGTTGCTGTTGCTTACTTTTGTTATTATTTTCCAGTTGGTAATAGTCATCCGTGCTAAGCACACCAACATTAACACCCGCCACCACTGGCTGCTGCTGATAACCGGAATATTGCGGATAGTAAGGTGGTGTGTTATACTGTGTACCACCGCCACCGCCATGAGTTTCAGCAGCTCCGCCACCAGCGCCACCACCTCCACCACTACTCATCATATTGACCGTTTGCACATTACCGCCAGACTGATGTTGTTGTTGTCCATGCTGCTGTGGGTGGTGATGATGATGATGATGCGTACTTCTCGGTTGTTCCGAATGCAATACCGGATATTGTTGCTGATGCGAATACTCCTGTGAAGTACCGCCAGCACCGCCACCACCTAGACGCGCCGATGTGTCGTCATGCAGTCCCTCGCCCATGTCGCCGCCATCGCGTTGATGCGCACCGCGTATACATAGTTTGGTAAAAAGCCAGACGCGTGTCCGGTAGAGTAGATAGCAGAGGAAATGTACCACAAAGATGAAGATGATGCCACAAACGGTGACGATTATCGCTTTGCCTGGTTTGGTCCAATCCAACATGGCATAGATGTAGACATTGTTTTTTCTGGGGATGAGAAATTTTAATTTGTGAGAAATTATAAGTAACTATTCGTAAGTAATATTCGGTATTCGATATTTGGTATTCGGTTTTGAGTGTTCGGTTTTAAGTATTCGGTTTTCGTATTCGCATTCATATGCAAGCAACGTTATTTGATATTTGGTATTCGATATTTGGTATTCGGTGTTAGTATTCTATATTCGGTGGTAGGTATTCGGTTTTCGTATTCTTATTCTTATTCTCATTCATTTGCAATATTCGGTATTTAATATTTAATATTTGGTATTCGGTGTTCGGTGTTAGGTATTCAGTATTCATATTCGTACTCTTATTCATACAATTTTCAGTAGTCGATATTCGGTAATCGGTGTTAAGTATTCGGTATTCGTTTTTTTATTCATATGTACTATTTGCTACTCGATATTTGCTATTTGATATTTCGTATTGGCTACTCGGTATTCTCTATCTGCTATTCGATATTTCGTATTCAGCGTTAGGTATTCGGTTTTCGTTTTCGTACTCGTATTCTTTATACATATGCAATATTTTTCTATTTGGTGTTCGATATTCTGTATTCGGTATTCGATATAGGCTATTCGAAATTTCATATTTGTCTTCGTATTCGAATTCGTTTTCGTATTCATAAGCGTTTTCCTATTCGCTGTCCCCATTCATATTCCTATTCGTATTCCCACTCATACCCGCATACATATTCATCGCTCTTCAACGACATTTGCACTCACCTGTCTGTGCCACCCGCTAGGAAATAAATACCAGTAAATATACCATAAGCCAAGCCGATGCCAGTCGTAAAATAAATATGACTCAATTTGATCGGATGACCCACAATGGCTAAATCGATGAGCATAATCACCGAATTGAACACATGCACCATTATATTTAAAGCATCGATTTTGTGGATTTCTAAAACAACATAAAAAAAAATCAATAAATCTCCGTAATTCAACACATTCGACTCTCCACTCCCAAAAAAAAAAAGAACAACCACTCACCCGGATCATGCACCATCAGCCAATAAACAATCGTTATAATAAACGAATACACTGTGGCGCACGTGTATAGCACCCAATAAATATGATGTAAGCGACTTTTACGCGCCTGTCGCACTACCTCGAAATCTTCACGCTCCACCATCATGCCCTGCGTCACAATCCACGCCGCCAACCATGCTTGCACCGTGCAAAAGAGTAGACCCCAATGTGTTAAATAAATCCACCATTTCGCATAATGATTCTCGTATTGCTCTTCGGTACGACCGATATCGAGTAGAGAGCAGACGAGTGCGGCAAGGCAAGTGATTGCCGTTAGCCAACGGTAAAATAGATAGATGATGCGTACCTGCGTGTTGCGTTGCCACTGTGAAGTAGGAAAGAAGAAGAAATTTAGTGCATACCAAATAGAAAATAATCCTGAAATCGATAGAGCTCTTCGAAAGCTATTAAGAGTGACCCTCACACTGCGTCACAGAAAAATTCGCACCAAATAAAATGCACCTAAACTACTACATACAACAAGAAACATCAACCATTTTACAGTGACCCTCACACTTTGGAGTATGACTTTCATACTAGAAAAGGTTAGACACAAACTGCTGATAGAATTAAGTAAAGCCATGTGAATCCCTTAGTAGTGGGCTACATAGGGAGGATGGTAATTGGGCACGTAGAGTAGCATTGACTTCGAGTTCTCGTTAATAGGTGTCAAGGTATTTCGTGAGATTGACTCTAAAACTGTTAGCTTTGATTATAAAACTGTCGAGAGTGGCTTCCAAACTGTTTAATTTACATAATATAAAACCAACCCTGAGGATGTTGAGGGGCACAGAGATTTCAGTACATTCCCAATGTGGAATTATTCTCTACCTAGAACATCGAACTGTTCCGATTGACTCCGAAGCTGTAGTAAATTAATTCTTATTTAGCCCGTACCAACTGGGATATAAACGGCCTAAAATCAACAGAGTGGTTCTCCATCTGTCGGGCTCACGCTAAAACTCAGTAATTCTAGAATCTCTGAGACTTTCTCTAATTTTTTTTTATTGAGAGAGTAACACCTAAACTCTTGTTCTTAGTAAATGGAGTCATTTAAGACCTGTTCAAGCAACTCAAAATCCAAACTGGGAAGGTTTGCAATATATTTATTGATTGGAAGTATTCTGTACATATAACAGAAAGTGACTATCAAACTGTTAAAAGCGACTTAATTGTAAAATAAAATATAATAAATATCTGTTTTGACAAAAACTTTAAACTCGATTTTCTCAAAACTCAAAAAAAATTATACGCTATTGTTATATTGAGGGGATGATTTCTTGGTTACAATTATTCTGTTCATAGAGCAGAATAAGTGACTTTCAAACTTTTCTGAGTGACTCCTAAGCTTTTGTAAAATAAAATAAAATTTAATTAACGCTATTTCGAGTTGGAAATATGCCGCTCCTGGAAACAAAATAATAACTTTAAAATCGTTTATGATGGCTCTGAAACTGTTTTAAGTTACTCTAAAACTGTCAACATTAGCTCTCAAACTTTTAAAACCAACTTAAAGCTAAAAAAAAAACACACAATTACCTGACACAGATAGAAATTATGCCGGTGCACATGCTCCGGCGTAAATTTGGGGAAACAACTATTCCACAAACGGCTAACCATCATTCTCTTTTGGCCGACACACGATGTCGGATCGTCGGTTATGTTATTAAATTGATCGCAACTGTCGTCGTAACGATGTGAACGCGTCGTTGCTTGTATTTGATGACTATAAGGATTGGATTCGTATAGCTGGTGGTGTTTGTATTGTTGTAGCTGACGCTGTTGTTCTTGTTGATCCTGTGGTTGTTGCTGTTGTTGCTGCTGTTGATAATACTGTTGCTGCTGCTGATGCTGTTGTTGTTGTTGCTGTGATGACGTTTTGCCGCTACGCACCGCCCCACCCGACGACGCTGCAGACGGATACAGAAATCCGGTTGGTGTCGGTGGCGGTGTTGCGCCAGGTATTGGCGAAGCGCTAGCAATACTATTCTCTGGAGCAGTGATAGTAACTGCCGGATAGGAAAATGGTTGCAATGATCTCTTAAATACAGCAGGTGATAATATAGGTTCTTCTTCTGCTGCCGCTGCAGCAATATAATCGTCCAAATCTGTGGTGCTGCGTGCGAGATCCTCAAGCTGCTGTAGATTGCTGTTGTGACGCTCAAGTCCCCAATCAAATTCAAGTTCGAGCGCACGCACAAGTTCTTCGTGTACGACGTCTGTGTCGTCTGGATCGCGTACCGATAAATTAAGATCAGCAAGCGCGTCGACGTCGTCGTCGTTAAGGCCACCACCACCCAAGCCAATGTCGAGGGCAAAGAGGGCAACTTCGTCGTCGTCGTCGTAGTTGTCGTCGACGAAGCCGAGATTGCGGTTGAGATCGACGTAGTTGTCGTCAAAGCCAAGACCGACACTGCTGCCGGCGCCGCCGCCGCCACCGATGCCCACTTCAAGATCGTCGAAGTCGAGATCGAGATCAAGATCGAGCCCAAGATCAAGTTCAAGTTGGGTATCTGCTGCGCTTGGTACAAGTGGTTCGTGTAGTAGAAGATCTGCGCGCGTTGATACACTGCCGCCGCCGCCGCTGCTGGTACGTGTAGCAACGTCCAAGAGATAATCGGCAGCAAGACTGCTGCCACGTCGTGAACGTGTCGCTGCCGATTTGTAAGCGTAAATGCCAGAATGCAACGATGCACGTTCGTAATCGTAGTCACCGCCGACGCTGGGGTTGGCTGCTGTCGCCTTCGATGCGACTGGACGGCTATCGAAACCGATTCCGCCCAAACTCAAACCCAAACCGTATAAACTGCTGCTGTTGCTGTTACAGCTAACGGCCGCTATCGATGTTGCTGACGATTGAGTGCCGAGTAGTGGACGCGTATAGGCCGCTGCTGATGCTGCAGCGGGTGAAATACGTCCGTAGAGGGCGCTTAGACCGCCGCCGCCGGCGATTGTAGAATTGGCTGCAAGATAATTACTGCCACAGCTGCCGCTAAAACTACCACCCGCACTCGATTGATAACGTCTGTAGTTACGTCCGATGGGTGTGAGTCCACCTACGCCACTATCGCTGCCGCTGGTGCCCAAATATGCGCCAGCATATGAACCATACGAACCGTATGGGGAGCTGTGATGGCTCGGCGTATGATGCTGAGAGCCGGCGTAGTTTGTTGTTGGTGCCAGTGGTGCAGCTGCGAGCGCTGAGGCTGAGGCTGTAGCTGTTCCTGGCGGCGCAGTTAAATAATTGTATAAGAGTTGTTGCTGTTGTAGCTGTTGTTGTTGCTGTACTTGTTGTTGTATTTGCTGCTGTTGTTGCAATTGTTGTAATTGTTGCAGCTGCTGCAATTGTAATCGCTGTTGTTGCTCTTGTAGTTGTTGTTGCTGTTGCTGTGGCGATTTTTGTTGCAGTTGTTGTTGTAATTCCAAAAATTGCTGCTGTTGTTGTTGCTGCTGTTGCTGTTGCTGTTGTAATTGCAATTGTAGTTGATGTTGTTGGATGAGTTGTTGTTGTTGTAACAAATGATGTTGCTGATGATGGGAATGTTGATGGAGATGCGTCGAATACGATGATAACGTGGATGATGGTGCAGGCGAATGGGCGGTGGGTGTGGTGGTGCTGCGTGAATTGTTGGTGGTGCCGGTGCCGGTGATATTATAATTATGATTATAGTTGTAGTTGTAGTTGTAGTAGTTGTTGTAGTGCTGTGATAATTGTTGTTGTAGTTGTTGATATTTCAGTTGTTGATACGGTAGTTGATGTTGTTGGTATTTTTGTTGTTGTTCTTGTTGTTGTTGTTGGTACTTTTGATAATGTTGTTGCTGTTGTTGTTGTTGTTGTTGCTGTTGTTGCGGTATGGGGCCACTAGTTGGCTCTGGACGAAATAAAAGCTGCGCGTAATCCAATGTGATGGCGTGTTGTGGTTGGATGGTTTGATGTTGTTTGTATGGAGGCGTTTTAACTGTTTATCTATAAACGGTTTTATGAGCTTAATTAACTAGTTAATGTTACTTTTTTATATTATTTAACTTTGACTTCGTATTTTATTAGTTTATTTACACTTTTCCTTGCCTTTTTTTAAGAAAATTACTTTTACTTTTTAATACTAATTTTTTTATTATAAATTTTTTTAAATTTATAATTTTTTTTAATATTAATTTTTTTATTATAAATTTTTTTTTAATTTATAATTTTTTTAATTATTAACTTTCTACTATTAGAGATTTTTAAAGTTTTTTTATTTATTGTTTTTTATTTTTAATTTTTTTGTTTATAATTTTTATTATTTTTGGTAATTTTTAATTTTTTAATTTTTATTTACAGATTTTAATTTTTAATGTACAGTTTTAAAATCTATATGTAATTTTCTATTTTTTAATATTTCAATTTGCTAATTTTTATATTGTTTTTTTTTTATCATTTTTTAAATTCTCGTCTTGCAGTTTTTCAGTTTTTTAATTATTTTTTAAATCTTGTTTTTCTTAAAACTGAAAATTTTTTTTTAATTTTTGAAATTTTTATAAATTTTGTAAATTTTTATCATTTTCTTTTAACATTTTAAAATTTATTAAATTATGAGAATTTTAACATTTGTAATTTTTTCTATATTTCAGTTCACTTACATATTTTTTTTTATGCCTCACACTTTTTAATCTCTTTTTCTTTAATTTCTTTTTTAAATATTTATTAATTTTTTAGTTTTTTAAATTTTCAAAATTTTATCTTTTGTAAGTTTTTCTATATTTCACTTCACTTATCGATTTGCTCTTCTATAGTACTTGTTACACTCTTTCTTGCACTCATTTAATCAATCTGCTGCTTTTTCTCTATCTCTCTTTTATATTTTTATCCCCCTCATCACTCTCTCTCTGCTCTGCTTTTGTCCTTTGTTTTATGATTATGTGCGCTGAGTGCACCAGACAAGTGTAACTACAAAGAAATAAAGAAAAAACCAGAAAAAAATAAAAACAAACATTAATTATTTGTTGCCTGGCAGATTAAATAAAAATTTCGTAGAAATTATTCGTGCATTCGCATGGTTGTTGTTTATTTGTGTAACACACGGCGTATACGTAACCATTTTTTTTTGTCTTGGTTCCTTATTTGTGGTTTAACAAGTAAATAATCCTTTTAAATGTTGCGTATACGCCATGGCATACGTTGATTATAAAATGTGTTCATACATATAAGCTGTTATTTAACCTATAAGAGCTCAATGCACGCACGTGTTTATGCATATAATACATGCAGAAGTTTATTGTCAATTACAAACAATTTCATATTAAATACATACATACACCTTTTTTAGCGGATTTAATTGTTATGCTTGCATAAGAATAAATGCTTTGGTTGCTTATATAAATAAAGCAAATACTTTTCTTGTTAAATAATACATATACATGCTCATAGGTGAGCCATTCACGCACACACATTAGTGCATAAACGAATAAATAATTAGTAAAGGAAAGGAGAAAATTTTCAGCAATGACATTGAAGTTCCACGAAGTTGCTTTTTACATGTGATACGAAAATTTACTCAATATTCGTATAAAAAAATTTGAGATTAATAACACTGGTCGACAAGTTTTTGTTACAGAAATAAACTTCTACTTTTGTAAAGGATTTCGGTGCGCTGAATCCGAATCTGAAGTCAGATTTTCGCTTATACGTACAGTTTTTGAGATTTTCATGTTTAAAGAGGCCAAAAACGCGACTTTTGGCTATATTCACTCCTCAATATCTTTTAAATTACTTACTTATTTTAAAAATTGATTAAAGGTATTGAAAACGCGGACATTTCTCTTGAAGAAACCGTTTTAATATTTCAGATATCTTTCTTGTAACTTGCAATATTGCATATTAAGCTTCATTAGTTTTGGAAAATTTTCTCCATACAAAAATAATTAAAAATGTTGAAGCACGCTTTTAGGCAGTTTATTATATTATGGACGTATGTAATTGGCTTTGTAAAAAAAATTGTTCTGCTGAGCAACTACAAAATTTGATTGCGCCTATAACATGCTACAAATGCTGCCGTTGTTTTCGACGAGAAATACCTTATTGTGCAAAAACATATATTACTACATACCTAAATTAGATATTCGAAAAATTAAAACGTTGTCTTCAAGAGAAATGGCCGAGCTTTCAATAGCTTTAATCAAATTTTAAAATAAGTAAGTAATTTAAAAGATATTGAGGAGTGAATATAGCCAAAAAACGTGTTTTTCGTCCATTTGGGCATGAATATCTAAAAATCTGTACGTATCACAGAAAATCTGACTTCAGATTTGGATTCAGCGTACCGAAATCCTTTAGAAAAGTAGAATTTTATTTCTGTAACAAAAATTTGATGAAATTTTGTCGACCAGTGTAATCACTGATTATTTATCCAAAACCCCAAAGGTGTGGTTGCGCATATTTTTCAAATGATTTCAAATGAATTTTTTTAGTATTAAATTAAACTTTACGCCCTTCAATAAAACCGAAAACTACTGCCATTGGCCGTTGCTTGGGTTTGTAAAGTCAAAGCATTTTCGGGGGCGCGTTCGCAGCAGAAGCGCAAACAGCGCGTGTTTAAGGGTGAAGGCTTGCTTAAGGTGTTAAGTGAATTTTTTTTTTAGAACGAACGAACCAAACAACACAATTTTTGGTACATTATTTTTCCCCACCACTACTTTCATATAAAATTCACTACATTAACATGCAAAAGTAGCAATATTTTACTTTGAACTTGAATGTTAATAAGCGTTATAATTGGAGCGTTGTTATGCATTTAAATGCAAGGCTTACAAAGAATTAATTGAATGCAATTTTAATCGATACTCAACTCATCACACAAACACCATTCCCAGTAATAATTATTTTCCTGTACAATTATTTGCGCTAATTAAATTGCGCGAATTTTCTTTGTTTCTTACTAGTTAAACTCTCTATTTATACACATGCAAAGTTATGCGCATTTTTATTAATATTATTTTTCTATTGATTTGTATTTCTTTGAATAATTTACGTAAATGTGAAAGATATGCAATCTGCGCGTCCAAAGTGTTTTGTTGCAAGAGTAATTGCACCTTAGTCATAAGAAAACATCTAGAAAACTGTCGAGTTTCGACAGTAGGCAGCACTCTAGTATAGATAAATTGATGAAATTTGCTTTTGAGTGAGAAAATTTTTTTGTTGTTTCTTGCGCAGCGCAAGTATGAGTAACAAAAGGATAAAGTTTGGTAAGTTGCCGTGCGTATTGTTCTTCACTGTTCTCTTGATTACAGCTTCTACATATGTTTTTGAACAGGATCCCTAGTATTTCAGCGTAAGTATTTACCGTACGGCCGGTGTCCTGTAATTTTGTTGTGATCTAAAAGAGGTCCTTTCTGTACCTTATGATTAGTTCGTTGCTTTTTGTGACATCATAAGCCGGCCACAGAGCAAGGTTATTTTAACTGTTATAGAGAGGATAGGTTAAGGTGGTCATCTCTAAGCGTCAGTTCTAATCTTAACTACGCATGACATGGTATGCGCAACTCCTTAGTCTATAGTATGTTCTAGGGAGTGCTAGGCGGTTTGTAGCTGGTGGCGTTTAGATGTTTGCCAACTTGAGAGTTGGGAGTGGTAAATTTAGCAGCCCTCGCCGTGGAATCAGCTTAAGCCTTCATATGAAATAAATTACAGTGATCTGCGAGTCTAAAAGACTTTTCCTACCCACCCGCTTCGAGCAGAATACTGCAGCAGCATCCCAAATCCCCTTCATTCATATTTGTTGCGTTCTTTCGAAGTTCTTGCTGCCATTTGTCTTGCTTAATAATGATGTGAGATCATTTACTGGGGCTGTTCGAGCAGTCGTTTTGTCTTCGTATTTTGCTATGAAGAAATAGCCGCTGGTTTAATTATACTGTTACTCTGAGTACTCAGTGGTATTTTACTAGGCTATTCTGGCAACTGTCTTTCGAAAGACAACTATTTTTCCAAAAGACAAAAAAATAATTTTCTTATCGCGAAAGAGAGTTGCGAGAATAATCCTATTAGTTGCAAGCTCTGCGTTGGCGTATGCTGTGCATACATACATATATTAGTTTTCGATTTTGCAATAAACATCCCTTTATTATAAAAAAAACGAGCAACTACTCTTAGACTAGTACAATTTTTTTTTACTTTAATTTACATTATTTTATTGCTCAAAAAATACCAAAAAGTAAACTAATCCAAAAAAATTTCCAAAAAAATATACAAAAAAATCTCCAAAAACTATATCATACCCGTCAACTAAGTCAATTTTCTGCACAAAAATATTTCAAAGTGTATGCAATTTAATTAATATGAAAACAAATATTTTTTTTTTATTATACAAAAAAAGCTAAGCCCTTAGAAGTTTTCCAGTGATTTCATACAAGAGCAGCGAATTAGATATGTTGAGCGGATTTTGTTTCGCTGTAATAAAACACAAACAAAAAAAAAAATAATAAAACAAAAATTATAAAAAAGTTTAAAAAGAATTGCATAAATTTTTTGGTTGCTTGTTTTTCCGACAGGGTAGACGAAGAAGACACTGAAGATGGCGCATATTAGCCGAAACCGGTTTGTCTCCAAACCAAACTTGACAAGGGATGACGGAAAATCGTTCCACAATACATCAATTGCATAAATCCTTCAAACAGCTTAAAGCAAAAAATGCTATGACAACTAGAGTTACGAATATTATGCTAGACTTACCAATACTACTAACAACTACATTCGTTAGTCAGACATCATCACCCATGTATACTTATACCTTGACCATTATCTTCGCTGCATGTTATTCGCTTTTTGCAGCACAGCTCAGCTACCAGTCATCCCTATTGTTTTGGCCCTCATCAAAATTTTGTATGCACTAACTGAATTTCAAATGAATTTTTGTACAATTTTTAAAATGGGTAAGAAGAGAAGAAGAAGCATGTAAAGTTATACCCAATAAGCACTGCGGCGAGCATTCGAAAATTATCTTAGACAACCAACATGAGTATTAGCGAAGTGGGCGCGAACTTTTAAGCGACCATAACTTTCCAACTTAAAAAGTATATTGAAAAAGCATTCGAAAAGAAATCGAAATGTTAATATAGCAACAAGAGGAAACAGGACATTCCTTTTCCTTCGAGTAACGGCTGGATTTCAAATTCATATAATAATAATATAATAATACAATGGCGCTATTATAACTCTGACGAGTTTTATGGCCGAGCTTCTCTCCCAATTCAAGATGTGCTCCTTTTTTTGATTTTCCTACTAATTGGGTGGACCTACAGTTTTATGCCGGCTCCGAACGGCGAATGCATTTTTTGTGAAAAGCTTTTTCATGGCAGAAATACTCTCGGAGGGTATGCCGCCCACTGCCGAGGGGTGACCGCTGCTCTTAAAAAGCCCAGTAATTGGATTTTTACTAATTAGAAAAATTGTTTTAGTGTTTTGCTCGGACCGTGGTTTGAACCCGAGACCTCTGGCATAGCAGGCGAGCACTCTACCCACTGCCCCACAGCGGCCAGGCCATTCAAATTCATATAGAAGGAAAAATACACCCAAATGCCGAAGGCTCCATTTTGCTGGAGTCGAATCGAATACCTAACTAAATGTTAATGAATGTGAAACTTGAAAAATAAGTATATGTATTCGTTTTTTAAACATTTTTGTATTGTTAAGCAAGCCTAATGTTTACATTAGCCATGGGTAATGGCGCAATTTTTTTGGCGCTGATACAATAACGCCAACGCCAACCGTGGCGCCAACTCACGGTACTGGCGCAATAACACCTTTAGCGCAATTGTCATCGAATAATCGATAAATAACATTTTTTCGCTTGTTACTGTTTACCATCCCCGTTTTATTTCTTTTGGCGCAATTCTGCCTACATATACGAGGGCACAATTAATTTTAATTTTCATAATCATTTGGAAAAATATTCCGTATATATGTGAAAATATGCTGGAAATTAGAGTCACTTAGATCACTATCAAGCACACATAATTGTGACGTTGTCATACGTATACATATACTATGATGCTGTTATTGGCGTTGTGGTTGCGCCATTTTACACTAGCGCTATATTGGAGCTGGTGTTAGCGCACGAAATTGAGTCAGTGTTATATTGCAATAGCGCATCATTGAGTTGGCGCTACATTGAGTTGGCGCTATACTGAGTTGGCGCTACATTGAGTTGGCGCTACATTGAGTTGGCGCTATATTGAGTTGGCGCTATATTGAGTTGGCGCATTTCCCAAATCGGAGTTAGCGCAATAACACCAGGGTTGGTGTTAGCGCAATTGCGCCGCGCAGCGCAGTGTTACCCATGCCTAGTTTACATGCACATATAAAAAATATTCATGTACCTACATACATAGTATGTACATTAGATCGTATCGCAAAAAACCTTAATCTTAACCTCAAAAATACTATTTTTCCTGATTTTCTAAAATAAGGGGGTCAAAATAACCCTTTATTGGCGGTGCTAGAGGGTTAAAATGTTCTAGAAAATTATTTGCCATAAAACAGCAGTATTTCATCCTCAGATGAAATATTTGTAAAATGAACCTAAAGGACCAAAGAAAGCGAAAAACATATATTCCACGGAATGTTGAACGTGTTTTATTTCGGGTTCTACTGAAGCGATCGAAATACTTGTTTTGCAAAAGATTGCATTAGGGTGGTATAAACTAAGTACTGCGTAGTACTACCACTACTGCGTAGTACTACTACTACTACAGTATTAGTGACCCCAATGACGCCCATAGAGTTAATAATATTCCATAATATAAGGCGCCCTTTCAAGCCAAAGACATTGGTGTTTTAAACTTAGAGATCGGACTATAAATACCGAAGATATGAGAAAAATAAATTTTACCGACATCTAGCGGCGTCAAAAAAAAATAAAAAACTTTTCCAGAAATGTTTTCCAAAAAGACATCATATCCGGGGGCGTACGGCGAACTTTATTTTTGCGTCCCTATAAGGCGTGGCGGCCTAATGTACATATGTGTTCTTTATCTGCAAAAGTTACTACTCTGAAAAAAAAAACGTTGTAAATCTAAAGACTTTCGCTGTTAAATCAACTACTTTCCGTAGTTGAAATGTGCCCAAAAACGCTCCGTTCTTGTTTCAAAGGTGCGAGCGTTGTTGATTTAAGTCAATAACGGAGATTGTTGGAAAAAAATTTCACCTAAAAATAAATTTTTGTTTGCATTTTACTCTTCATCTTCTCTCCGCCCGGGTCCCAACTGCAAATATGTAGCCTCCGCTTTTTCTCCTATTCTTCTCTCCTCCTTCTTATCATTCACTGGTTGCTATCTTTATTTCTTATTCTGATTTTTCTTCTTTATTTTATATTCTCCTCCGGATTCGAACCATGACATCAACCTGAAATTCTATCCAATCATCACATAGTGGAACATTCAACATTATATTGAATTGTAGTAACCTATTTATACTTCCATTTCCTAAAAAGGAATCCATGAATTATTTGAATCATTGTAAAAACAAAATTTAAAAAAATTTGTTCTCATTAGTTTTGTTCTCATTAGTTTTGTTTACAACGGAAACTGTTGGGTCAAATACTTTTGCCTTTAAATCAACAACGGGGAGAAAATTGTTGCTAAAAATAAACTTTTTTTTTTGGATTTTTCTCTTCATCTTCTCTCCATCATTATTTTTTTGTTGGTTTTCTCACAAAAAAATATTTTCTCACAAAAAATTTTTTAAAGGCAAGCAAGTTTTTGAATCAACAACGCCCGTTTTTGAATAAATTGTTGGATCAAAAACTTTGCTGTAAAAACAAATACTTTTGCTGTTGAATCAAAGACGGAGATTCAACAGCCGAAAGTTGTTGGTTTAACTACGGTTATTTTTATCAGAGTATTAACTTCATGAAATTCTCATAAAATAAGTAATTCGTTGATATTTCTCATGTTTTCAGAACTTACTTTCATAGTGAAAATCAATGTGTGTACATTTGCCAGATGATACACATGCTATATGTACATATCCACATGTTTTAGGTGGGTGTGTGTACTATGTATGTATGTATGTAGAACTGTTGCCTTGTAATTTTATGCAAGTAAATATTAAATATTCATTGAAAGTAAATTGTTTAGAATGGAATAGTTTTTACTTGAAGCAGCAACAACAAAAAAAAAATTGCATTTCAGATACCTTTTGTATATTTTGTGTGCTTGACTGTGCTGATGACGTTGCGTATGAGTAACTTTTCAACAATGAAAGTGGAATATGTAATGTGTTATTCATATGATACCTATCCTACTCCCGCCAGAGGCCACTGCTGCGGAAGCACCGGCCAAGTATCTTCTTTCAACGGACAGGTATACTGACCACTACCTTGGTCAGGGTTTCTCAGTTAAGCTAATATTAACTAATTAAGCTTCCACAATGAGGGAAGAGCAGAATAAGCGATGGTGAATGGAGAGAGAGGATAAAGAGAATTGGGCCAGAGGAAGGAAAATGCAAAAAATTTTTTGTGGTTTTACTAGTCATAAAATAAGGGGAGAAAATAGTCATAAATATCAGACTCTTACTCAGGCTCATAGTATGTATGATGAATGAAATTAGGCTCATAACGACCGAACACCTTAAGACAGTGGCGCACACAGAAAAATATTTTGGGGGGGGGGGGTGGTTGGTTTCATATCCAACGGAAAATTAAAAAAAAAATACTCAAAACTCGTCCAGACAATTTTTACTTAAATCTATGTATGTTTGGGGAGTGGACCTACGTATGCACACATTAAAAAAAGGCACCCTTTAAAGCTGAATTCATTGCATTTTCTCTGTATTTAAACTAAAACTATTTTTGCGTCATGATTGCAACTGAATTCATATCGTTCATCATGTAGCAGCTATATTGTAGCTTTGGTGGAACGAATTGGATTATGGTGAATTAAATATTCGTTAAGTCCACATCGTTGCACACTGCTCAGCCCCCATAGACAAAAGTAAGAAGTGTTGGTGTTTCATAAAGAAATTTCTGACATGCATTTGAAAAAAAAAAATTTCTGGAAAAAGTTTGTGTAAATAAGTGTATTATGATTTTTGCGATATTTCAATTTTGAGTGCTAAAAAAATGCGGATAACTATGGAAACGCAAGAAAAAGGTATGTTTCATGATTTAGCGAAAGAAAACAGTGAGAACAATTTATTTTTAGCAAAATACAAGATGAAGAAATCTTAGTTTTTCTATGAGCGTAATTTTCAAGCATTAGCATTTTCATTTAAACTTTTAACAACTAAGGACCACTCTGGACCAGGTCTTATAAGCAGATTTGAGTTGTTTCAAGTCTTCTCTTGAGAAGCCTGTTTATACATTTTTCCCTTTTTCTTAAAATATCATATTGAATGTAGCTAGGCTTTAAAAAATATTGTTGCCCAAGATGCTCCTTTTACGTATTTTTCTGTTTTCGATAAAACTTTATTTTCGATAAAATCTGAGTAATTGAGTTTTGTTCCACTCTCCATACAATTTTTTCTTTTGATCCTGCGAAATATCGCTGAAATATTTTTTTAATTGTAACTTTGTTATTTGACATCGGATTTTTAAAATTCAAATGTCATTAGTTTAGTCTTTGGAAGCTCTATATATCCTTCTAATGTCCTTTTGACCTATGAAGTAATTTTCACATAGTTAAGTCACCTAACTAAGTTTTTCATCCAAAATATCCTTTTTGTTTCACAAGAAAAAAATCGCCAAAAATAAAGTATTCATCGGATCTCTCTGATATTGCACTTAAAGTCTTTGCAATTAAATGGGCAAATTTTTAAAAGAATAAAACTTTCCTGATTTTTACAACTTTTTGTAAAAAACTTACTTTGAAAATCAAAATTTTTTCAAAAACAGCAAAAAATGCACAAAATTTTGACCAGCTATCGCTCAGCGAGTTTTTACTAGACCACTACAAGTTGTATGTCATTTGAAGCGTATTTCAATTGCCTTTCAAACGAGATACTGCTTGTGTTTATCGCATTTTAAACTCCAGCGAAAATAATTTTTGAATGAAGTGATAATAAAAACACAAAATTACCGTTATCTCAAAAACCTAACCATACAAAAAATTAAAAAAAAAATAGTTCCAAGCTCAGCAGGTGAATTCCTTTCCTCCCCCATTCCTGGTTTTCTTGTTTTTTGGCTGTAAACTAGCATTAGTGGTGGTCGTGGATTACAATATATATGCTTTTAATTTTTCTGAAAGATGAGTCGTTTAGTGGGACACCAATGTGCAAAATTTGGTTTCGGTAGGTCCATCCGTTTCCAAGAAACTGAGTTTTGTCCCACTCTCCATACAAATGTGACCAGTGTGCGTTGGTGAATTATTTTAAATTAAAACAAACCTCAGCTAATATCCACAGCATACTTTTAGGGAAATGTCTCCACACTGCTTGTTTATAAACATAATCAGTAGATGTTGACAAACATTGGAAATGTACATCCACGAATATTCATAGATTTTACAACATGTATTTACACAAATATTTATGAATGTATCATCTTTTATAAAATTATTATTTTTTTGGTGTGCGCCAATGCCTTAAGAAGAGAAGAACATACATTTCGGACTCCAAAATGAGCTCATAATGGGTGTTAACCCTGCAAGAACTGTGCAGGTCATTTGACCGCTCATATGACCGGCAGACATGACCAAAAGTTTTGGGATATTTCCTATCACATTCTTAAGGGCATCGGGAACTTTTGTGACCGTTTCATTCATCACGTTCCCGTATATGTATTTTCAAATTCCATTTTATCCTTATCTATCTCATTGGTTTTGAACTTGGCTAGAAACACATACGAGTGAAAATGTGTTGGTAATATTATATTTTTGTAATAGTGTTAGTACTTTCGGTCACACAATTCTAGCAGGGAACGCTCCGGTTTAGGATATATTTCTGACTCTTTTTTTGTGACTCCGAATGTTTACTGGGTAAAGAGTAAATTTTCTACCTCCGCTCCGTATATGTACTTACATACATAATATACTACAATGGCACTATTATAACTCTGACGAGTTTTATGGCCGAGCTTCTCTCCCAATTCGAGGTGTGCTCCTTTTTTGTTTTTCCTACTAATAAAAATAATACTAATAAATATGTACTTACATACATACATTTATATGTCTATGTGTCAGTAAACCGTTATTTATACTATTGCACAAGTTTTGAATTAATATTTAATTGTCTTCATTTATTTTAAGTAACAGAAGATAATTTCTTAAATTCAGCACGCACGTGTCTTTTACATATAAACAAACAAACATTCATGAACATATACATACATATATACATGTAAAATGCCAAGTGCTATGTGTCTGACTAAACAATAGAGAGAGTTCGCTTAAAGTCTATGAAACTATATTTACAGACATGTGCAAGTTAGTTCCACGCAAAACATGCCAAATTCGGAACAATCGTTTACAAGACAACTGTAATTGCGTTAGCATTAGGGTAGAGTTTTTTTTTTTAAGGCGATATATAGCATGAATATTCTTCTCCCTATAGCCAATTCACGAAAACTGATAAATTACTCTGTGACATAAATTAAGGGTTGTTGTCTGGGGCGGAATAATTCCCACACAGATTGAAAGACCACTATCTATATAGTAAAACCCCCAAAACCATTTTGCTCCCTGTTATTAAGAACCTAAAAGTAATATTGGCAGTATTTAGTGGCATATGACTTAGTTTTTGCACCCATATGTATGTCTCAGAACATTGTTTTAAGGAATGATATGTATTTTTTTTAGCTTAAAAATATAACTAGTCAAAAAATGTTTTGCTATAAATTTGGCACAATCTAATGTATCCTGAATGCCGGCACACATCAAACAAAAGTTTTTTGAAAGTAAGGCAAAAGGACAATGTAGAAATAACCGCTTGCAAAGTTATAAATACATACATACCAAAAAACATGTACACAGATTTACATGCAGAGATGTACATGAATAAAGTTTGCTAGAAATTTGTTGTTGTTGTTTTTGAGTTGAATAAAAAACTTTATGGAATTTTCGCGCAATAAATAGAGTTCAAAATATGTACAAACATGCATGCAGACATGCATAGATACATATACTAATATGCATGCATCCCATGCAAATGTATATCTACTTGCATATATATACATCCATATATACAAACTCGGTTCTATATACAGAAATCAATGCTGACTGTTGCTGACGTCATTCGCTAAGCACAACAATGTTTTACCTCGTAACTTTGATTGCAAGCGCGCCCCTGTGCTGTTGGCAAGTAAGCAACAACAAAAACCAAAGCGAACAACAAATAACAAACAACAACTACAACTACAATAAACCAGCAAGAATGCTACCTAGCACAAACTAATTGAAATCTCAATATTAAATACTTGATAAAGGACAGACAAGACAGACAACTGACGACTTTGCACAATCAAATATTGAATGCTAAAAATAAAAATAAAAATTTTATTTATGTTTTTATATATTTGCATTTAAATGCAGATTTGTTGAAAAGATTAAAGTTTTAGAGGTAAATTTTTGAAGTTAACTTCTTAGGCGGCGATACAGAGTTTTTATGGAGAGTGAAATTTGAAATTTGATGCAACGGAAGTTGGCCCCGGAAATAGCAGCCATTTTAACTGATTTTTAATTTTTAAAAAAATCAACCCTGATATCGCGTGGTTCGAGAACCTACAACCCCTCGCTTCCAGACCTGACACTCTACCGCTGCGCCATCACACCACCTGCGTTGGGTATGTCAAATGCTGCACTTAAACTGAGCTAACAATTACAACTCACTCACGTATGTACATATACGTGTAAGTACATAACAGCGCTGTGGTGAAATAAGCGTGGTGAGAATGTTAATAACACAAGCAGAAATTAAAGTACACCGTTTGACACAACTAGCGCAGTAGCTCAGCTGTAAGATAGGGGTGAGTAATCACACGATTTTTTGGGAGTTGACACATAAGCTCTGACTCACTAAAAAGAGTCGACTCACTGAGTTGGCACGATTGTGCTACAACACGTTTGTGTTACAGCACGATTGTGCTACAGCTCATATTACTTTCGTGCTATTGTCAACCAAAAAGTGTTACTGTGTGCTATCAGAGACTGTGTCAGTGAAAGGGTCGCTCCGACGATGAATTGATATTTGTACGAGAATGGCATATAAATCAATAATAGAATTGAAGTGATAGGTGTGGGTGGGCAAATATATGGAAAATTAATTATTTAATTAATGTCGTTTTTGTTGTTGATTGTTGATTTAGACATATGTAGCTCTGAGATATATGGTATTTTGGGATTTTTGAGATGTTTATGAAGTACATATATTGGGCTATCTGATGGATAAATAAAATATACATATGTGTGCCAATATAAACTTAGTTGATAAGATCAATTACAAATTTCAAATGAATGTATCTTTTTATATATGCACGATATACGATAATGGGTTAGAGTCCAAAAGTTGGGAAAAATCATTTAGTTTCTGAATATCATAACCAAATTTACCAAAATTAAGGGGAACAACCGAAAAAAACCCAAAATAAGTGTCCATACAAAATCGGGTTAGTGTCCGAAAGTTAGTACAATTCATGCAGAATACACCTACATACACCAAATTTGCCTAAATCACCTGGAACAAATGAAAAAATGCATAAATAGGTGACCACCCCAATACCAAAAACCACCTAAATACACCAAGTGCCATATAAAGTAAGCATTAGAGATGAGTGAAACTGCGATTTTTCGATATCTGTGATTTCGGTGATTGCTATTTTTAAATCACTGTGATTTTAAACTGCTATTGCGATTTCATGGACTGGTATAAAATCATCAGTTACCGGTAGAGATTAATTTTGCGTTTTCTGAGCGATATATCCTGTCTTTCTTTTATGTTAACAAAATGATAGCAATAACAACGTATTCCGCAGTAATATCGCTGTTTGTAAATATTTTTCAAAGACAAATCGTAAATTCAATAATTTTTTTTTCTTATATTTCTATATATCTGCGTATGTGGTCTGCTCAAAAGTGTAAACAAAAAGAAATTTATAATGCTTTTGCGATTGCGATTCACATAGGTGAACTGCTTACTTGCTACATCGATAGCAGTTGCCAATAAGTAGTGAACTGCTACTTTGAAAAAGTGATCGCAATTGCGATTTGTGATTTTTTATTCACAGTGAAAAAATCACCGTTTGCGATATATCGCTCATCACTAGTAAGCATGCACAGGGTGACACTTAAATAAGAGGCGAAATCGAACGTGCCAGCGGAGTCGAGTGTGCTACTGAGTTAATATGCTATAAACGTCCCAGCGGAGTCAAGTTTGCTACTGAGTTGACGTGCTATAAACGTACCAACGGAGTCAAGTGTGCTACTGAGTTATCATTTTATCGTGAGGTGAGCTTGAGCGTGCAGCTCACTGATGAGAGTTGACACGGAGTCATGACTCAGTGCTGAGTTACCCAAGCCTACTGTAAGATGCTTGGCTTCCAACTTAAGTTAAGGTGGTTCAAGTCCAGGTCGAGCCAATTTTTTTGTTCCTTTTTTTTCTATTAAATAATTTTCTTTATAATTTTTCATTAAATAAAAGTGCCACCCGAATATCGGGGATTACAAACTAGTTAATTATTAAAATAAAAACGACCAAACAACCAATATAAAAACTAATCGGATGAGCCTGCCGATAAACAAAATCTAATAACAAGAACAAGCATTGCCTTTTCTACAAATAGAACCCAGCAGTATTTGAGGTAAGGAGGTGCATATTCTGTAGAATATTCACTATGAAAAATAACCTGAAACTGAGTTCAAAATTCATTGCTGAAAAAATAACTGAAGACGCAGTGAAGACATCAGGTGTATTCTAATATATGCTATGGAAGTTCTCCCTACGTATTCAGGCCTTTTTTCATACAGAAACTCTCCCTTCTCGTTCTGCAGTTTTCAGGTAGTTGATTTTCGACGCCACCTTTATATAAAAACGAAAGAGAAAGTTCAGATTTTATAACTACATCTCTACTGAATATTCAGTAGGAAATATGTGCAGTTTTCCAGCTGATAAATACTGCTGGGAATTTGTACAAACAAAAACACACAACCACATGTATGTACATGCGATAGTTTTCATTGCAATGTCCCTGCAAAAAAGTGTGCGATTAATCCCGATATACATAGATTTGTCCCGGATTGATTTCTTTCGGGAACAATCGGTCCACAATTAGTCCCCGATTGTTCCCGAACGGGTATAAATGTAGACAAATTGTGGACCAATTGTTTCCGAACGGGTATAAATCTAGATTGATTATATGTAGAAATTTTACAAAAATATTCAATGTACATATGTATTAAAAAACAATAGGTAAAACTAATTTAACACGCTTTCTTTTAATAACAATGATGAGTAATAATTTTGACAAAATTTTACCAAAAATATCCATTGAAAAATCAATTACGATTATACACTGAAAACTGACTATTTAAAAAATTTTAATTTATTGAATAGATTCTTTTACAAAAGTAAAACTTATTGTATAATCTTTATTTAAATAGGCATGAACATTTATAATTTTTAAAGATTGTTATAAAAAATAGCCTTGGCTAGCAACTTTGGAAAATTCCTCACATATATTTTACACTCGCATAATGCATTCTCAAAACAATAAATATTTGGAGAAAATACTTAATTTTTTTTAAAAGATTTCACTACAAGATGAAATCTAATCAAATAAACTCTTCTAATATATATAACAATTTATAATTTTTAGACATTTTCATAAAAAATAGCCTTGGCTTAGAACTTTGGATGAAAGCGATTGATCTACATTTGTACCCATTCGGTATGTTAGTGATTAATCTACATTTGTACCCGTTCGGGTATACAAGTTGAACAATTAGTCTCTTCATAGGACATGCTCGAACAAATGCGATCAATTCGCTCCATATAAAGGGATGTAAAATTGTATTAGTCGCATTCTCCCTTCCGATTGATCCTGGACAAGTCTCGGATTAATCACATTTTTTCAGGGATGTATTTTCAAATTCGCTTCTCATATGATATGTATATGAAACTTGTTACTTGTTGCTTTCGAGCCAATATAAATTGAAAACACAATTATTTGAAATATTGAACAAGATGTAAGAAGTTAACTTCTATCACGTGTACTATGCTACACGCGGTTTTTTTTCTGTAAATATGATTGCTTACTCTTGAAACTTGAAAGGCTGCCTTTTTGGGAGGAGAAAATCATTTAAATGGTGTATTAAAATTCGCTGCGTGGTTCAATAAATCGAAAGATGTTTTATTGAAACTTTCTGATTGGTAAATAGCATTGAGTTCAATTTAGGACTAATTGACCTACCCTACAAAAAGTGGTGTAAGCAGTCTAATCAAATAAGGCGTGTATAAGTTATCGCTTGAATCGGACGAGGAATTTTAACGTTTCAGCGCGACTTGGAATTTTTTCTTTTAATAGTTAAAAAGCCGCAAGGCTTAAGTTGTGCAAGAATTGTGAACTATGCAGCTAAACAATTAATGTCTTTTTATAATTTTTTATATAAGCCTTTTTATAAGGTAATTAAACTATATAAACGCTTATTATAAGTAATGCTTTAAGCCTTAATTTCTATGGCGAATAAGGCTGAGTGAGGTTTTCTATCATGATGTATTGTGGAACGAATTTCCGTCATGCCTTGTCAAGTTTGGTTTGCAGACAAACCGGTTTCGGCTAATATGCGCCATCTACAGTGGAAAAAAGACATTGAAGATGGCGCATATTAGCCGAAACCGGTTTGCCTCCAAACCAAACTTGACGAGGGATGACGGCATATCGTTCCGCAATACATCATATTTCTACACTGTCGGAAAAGCAAGCAACCAAAAAGTTTTCTATCATATTTTATTAAGCAAAAGGGTTTTCTACGGTATTTTCCTTTCTTATCAATATCTATATTTGCTTCTACGGTATTTTCCTTTCTTTATCAATATGTATTTAAGTATATTTGCTTAATAATATAATCTTCAGTTGCAATATTTCCAGCGAAATCTCTGCCAGTTCGCATACAAAATGTAGGCACACAAAGACACGATTTGCCCATTTTTCATTTATCAATTCTCCGAATTTCTGCGCGCTAACAATTGCTTACGCTGCCAATATCATTGTCAGTGAATTTGATAAATGAACAGGTGTGAGCAGAAATACCGCGGCAGCTGAATTTAAGTTTTCATTTTCTTTTTGAGGAAAGCGATAGAGCATGAGCGAACTTGTGCAGCGATTTATGCGCTATTACTGTTTTTTGCTGCCCATCCATGGTCAATTGTTGTTGCAGGTGTAAATTGAACACTTCCGCGCTGTTAAGTGGAGTTTCAGTAGAAGTGAATATTCTGTTTTCTTTTTTTTTTTTAATTAGTGAGGTATGGTGAAAAATATTTACTTTTAAAAGGAATATTAACATCGCCAAAAGTGTGCAATTTATATCGGCACGTTTACAGCTAGCGGTGAAGTTTAATTTTATTTTATACGAAAATGATGCTGATATTGAAGCCATTGAAAAGTGAGTAGTAGGAGCAGTAGTAGAGTCCTATGTGGGCATCATGTGTCAATCAGTTGCTGATAATAGCGATAAATGTGATATGTGTAATCCATTCACAGAACCATTACACTTGAAAGGTGCTTAAAAATTGTATTTATTAACAAAATAAAAAAATTAAAAAAAAAATTGTCGCATATTTCAAGGCGTCACATATATGTAGTGCATATATCAGAGGCGGCCGCTCATTCCAGGCCGAAAAGCCCGGCTTGCCTAAGTTCATTTCATTTTGCGAATTTCTTTAAAATCTGGTTATTTTACTCTTAAAATATGTGTACTATTTAAGTTCTTCAATGTATTTGCTACTTAAGTTCTCAAGACGCATTAGCCCGCCAATCAAGAAAACAAAAAAAATCAGCTAGTCTCTTAGCACAACCTGCGTTAGCCAGCGCTGAGCATGCTAATACAGTTCCTTACATGGACTTCTAGGAGGCTCTGAAAACAGAATAACATAGCTTCTTTCGCTTTCCCTAAGGAGAAGTCAATTGCTTATTTTCAGAGTTCAATTAAAAAAAAAAAAAAAATAGGAAACCACTATTTTATTTTTCACATCAAATTTGTATGCGAATGAGAAGCCATCTTTGGCATTCAACAAAACAAATGAAACATTTCACGAGTTTTACTAATCCGACTTCAGTTTTTCAAACACTGCCTTAAAGCTAAGATAAAGCACACATCGTTGCCGCAGTGTTGGTAGAAAATGAACGTTAGTGATTGGCGATTTCGCTCAATAAAAACGTGGGAATACACAACTTTTGAACTTTTTATTGGTAGAGCCAAATATGGCAGGGAAAAAATGCATAAAAACGGCTACATATACATATGTATATGCATGTATATACGTAGTTAATACATACCGTTAATTGTAAGCACAAATCGAATTTTACGTATACGCCTAGTGGTACTCTGTGTCTGCCACTATGCAATAAAAAAGACAGTCAGCAAAAGGCAGTAACAAAAATCAAAAAGAGACATCAAAAGGCAAGGATCTGCAGCAGCAAGCAGAAAAGAGCAAAAAAGCAACAAAAAAAACAGTAAAGAAGAACCAGAAGAAAACAACAAAAAAGTGCAAAAACGCGCAGACAATGCCTGACACGCAATGAAAACGAAAAAAGTTGCAAAACTGCAGTAAAAAAGAAAAAAAATGCAAAAAAAACACCAAATAGACAAAAGGAAGCGAGGCTAGCAAAAATTCGGCGCTGACAAAAACAAACAAAAAGAAAAACAAAAACAGCCAAATGAGGCCATGGCAAGCGTAAATCTTTGACGACAGTTTCACTTTTGCAGTTTGCTGCCTAACGAATGCTTTTCTTGCTTGCACGCTGCTGCTTTCAACTGCCTGTCTGCCAAGTAAGCTGACAGTGTCAGTAAAAATGCGCGTTTACAAGAAAACAATTTTCGAAAAAAAAGCAAAAAATTTTTTTTTCGATTTTTTTTTTTTTGATATCATTGTTTTCAATCTTTTGGCTCTACTTCACTTTAATCTAATTTTCGTTTGTGGTAGGATTTTAGTTATTGAAGCGCGTGCTATGCATACTGAATTTATGTTGCACAGCTGCTTCTTAGATGCTTTTCATCGCCTTACGGCTCAACGTCTTTTACTTTAATGAAACGCAAGCGCATAAAATACCCTTTTTCTTTCAGAAGTTCAGTAACCCTAAATGCACCACTGGGGTGCCTAAGACCCAGATTCCCGCAAATTGCGAAAAGGTTGGCAGTAAGCCCCCTAAAATAATGTACATATTTTTGTAAGACATTTACAAAAAAAATTTAGGGTCACCCTCATAACCTACGTAAAAATAAAATTTTTCTTCATATATTTGGCATTTATTGGCAGATCTTGAAGTATTGATGCAAAAGTATTTTGTCTCGTGAAGGGAAGTGAAGTTCGTTACGGAAGATCACACTGGATCACAAAATGAAATTTTTTGTCTGTACTTTGGACGTGACTATCCTATCTATATGTAAAATCGGTCGCTGATTCCGAAAATCGGGTTCATTTTTAATTCTATGGGAAGGTTTTTGAGATATAGGCAATTTACCGTTATTTGGCCAATGGGTCCACTTAATCCAGTACATCTCTTTAACACAGTGAGTTATCTTCCTTAGTGTGACACCAAACGAAAGAAAATTAAATTTACTTTTCACGGTTCCTATAACATTTTTCTCTAACTCTTATAGTTTCTGAAATATTGACGATTAAATTTTAATTTTTTCGATTTTTTACGATTTTTTGAAGAAAAAATTGACTTTGTCAGACAATATCTTTAAAACCAATGTCTTCACCTTCGGTTTTAATCTTTTACGTGAAGCTCCATTCCATTAGCAAAAAAATAAGCTATCAACGAAGAAAATCCATGGTAAAATGGAAAAGTTATAGGCGATCAAGTAAATACAGCCAAGTCGCACAATGCCTCTACACGGGTATATTCTATGCATGTTATACCCGTAAATGCGCTTGTATCTACTGCGCTGCCAATGTGCTGCTACTGCAGATGTGTAGGTATTGGTACAATACGCATAGAATGTATGCGTGCAGAGGCATTGCGCGACCTGGCTGTATTTACTTGATCGCCTATAACTTTTCCATTTTACAATGGATT
Organism: Urophora cardui; assembly: GCA_960531455.1. Classification (NCBI taxonomy): domain Eukaryota; kingdom Metazoa; phylum Arthropoda; class Insecta; order Diptera; family Tephritidae; genus Urophora; species Urophora cardui. The sequence continues at coordinate 131,613,822 of OY482674.1, forward strand.
TTCATCGTTGATAGCTTATTTTTTTGCTAATAGAATGTAGCTTCGCGCAAAGGAGTAAAACCGAAGGTGAAAACATTGGTTTTAAAGATATTGCCTTAGAAAGTCAAATTTTTTTTTCAAAAAATCGTAAAAAATAGAAAAAATTCAAATTGAATCGTCAATATTTCAGAAACTATAAGAGCTAGAGAAAAATGTTATAGGAGCCGTGAAAAGGAAATTTAATTTTCTTTCGTTTGGTGTCACCCCAAGGAAGATAACTCACTGTGTTAAAGAGGTATACAGGATTAAGTGGACCCATTGGCCAAATAACGGTAAATTGCCGATATCTCAAAAACCTTCCCATAGAATAAAAAATGAACCCGATTTTCGGAATCAGCGACCGATTTTACATATAGAAAAGATGGTCGCGTTCAGAGTATTTTTTGGCTGTAGAGCAGTGTCATTAGCCCTAAGTACATCATTGGGGTGGTTAAGACCCAGATTTCCGGAAATTTCAAATAAGTTCACCGTACACACCTCAAATAATAATAAAATTTTTTTAGAACATTTCCGAAAACCGAATTTTAGAACCATCCTTACATCCGTATTATTATATTTTTCTTCATATCTTCGGCGGTTAATGGCGTATATTGAAGTTTGATATATCTTTTAGAAGTTCATTAACCCTAAGTGCACCATTGTGGGGCGTTTAAGAAAAAGATTTCCGACAATTTCAAAAAAAATTCACCATAGGCCCTCAACGGATGTAGTTTTTAAAGACATTTCCGAAAAACAATTTTATGACCATCCTTACAATTACATTTTTATGCATATCTTCGGTATTTATTGGCGGATCGTGAAGTTTTTTTATATCAATCTATTTGCCTGTAGACGGAAATGTTTCTTTTAGAAGTTCGTTAACCATAAGTGCACCATTCGGGTACTTACGACCCAGTTGATCAGTTGCTACCACCCCAATGTAGCTTTTATATGCCAGCCTATTAAAGGTCATCAACAGTCATTAATCTCTACGAAAGAAGTTTTGAAATTAATCCATTACAACCCGAAATAAAACACATATTGATTTTAATTGGAAAACCAGAACGGAAACAAAAAATTAAATGTGTTTTAAGAGTACTTCGGATAAAGTTAGTACAATTTCTGGTAACTTAAAAAAACCATCATTATTTACCCTTTGAGTACAGTTAAACGACTGAATGCTATATTGTCCGCTTATATACATATCTACATACATACATATCTACATATAAATTCACAACATTACGCTTCACAAACCCGTCGAGTATTGAGCGAGTCCTTTGAGCAAAACTATTTTTTACTTATTATTGCTATTTTTCCATTTTCTGTATAAATAAAAGCAAACATTTTTCTAAAATAGTACATATATAAATAAACAATCTCTATGGTAAAACTGTGCAATTCTGCATAAATTCTATAGCCAATCAACAAGCATACATGCGAAGTTTGAGTTTTTTATATTTGTTTTTGGGTAAACCGGCAAAACTAAGCAACAAAAGCAGTGGAGCAGTAGAGCAGTGGTGCAATGGAGTACCTAGTTGCATTTCAAAAAATAAAGCTCAACTGCTAAGTGTGTTCAGTGAAAAAAAAATATACTACAACACGAGTACTTACATAAATGCATACATACATACATATGTACATTTATGGCGCAAATTCATAAACACAAAACATACATATATATCTATGCACTTTTGCTTATTATCTCAATGCATTAGTTAGTTACACACTGTGGTGCAAGTATATACTTATATACATACATATGAGCACCTTAAAGCACAAGTGGTGTAACTTTAATTTTTTCTTGTTTTGAGATATTAACGGGCGAGCGCTGTCAGCTAATAGGGGGCGGAAACATTTACTGCATAAGCTAGTTCGGCTAACTATGCGGTTGCTATGGGAACTAGCACCGTTAGTGCATTAAACAGTACACATTTTCCCTACACAGTAGGTACCATGCCGAATTAGAAAAAAAGAACGAAGGTTGGAGTTACACCACTTGTGCTTTAAGGGGTTCATAAATGTATGTATGTATGTACATGACAGCCCACATGTTTATGCAAGCAAATAAAATAGTGTTTAGAGAGTAAAGAAAGGCATGGAAAATTGTAAAAGCGACTAGACATTCATATGTATGAGCTTGCCAGAGGGCATGCATAAGCACATCATATATAGTCATATGTGTACATGTGCGTACATAAATATGTATAACCTATGCATTATAAAAGAGAGAATTCCAATAAGGGATGCGAATACCGAAGCACTTTTCTTTAATTAATTAAAATAATAGTAAGACAAAATATTGCAAGCGTCGAACTTGAAGTTATCATTTTCTACATCAGATGTAGGTCTTCTTCTTCTTAACCGTCTGGACGATTTGGGCGAGTGCATTAAAACGCGCCAGTCATACGTGTCTGCCTGGCGCCAATTGGAAATACCATGGGACGACGAGTCAATGTTCAACTGATCTTCCCAACGCACTGGAGGTCTCACTTTTCTTCTGTCTTTAGCGGGTCTCGATAGAAATACTTTCTGGGCCGCAGCACCATCATTCATTCTCACGAGATGAACTGCCCCACGCTGTCGCTGAGCTTCAATCTTTCGCACAATACACTTGCTAAAACCTTATATGCGATATTCAAGAGGCTTATTCCACGATAATTGGCGCATACTGTGAAGTCTCATTTTTTGTGGATTGGGTAGAGTACACCTAAGTTCCAATTGTTGGGCATGCGCTCGTACGACCATATTCTACATATGAGTTGCAGCATGCATCTTATGAACTCTTCGACTTCATGTTGGAATAGCTCGACTGGCAAGCCGTCACACAGTGCTTCGTCCCATAGGCAAAATTAAGATAAAATAAACTGCGTAATTTATTCAAGTAATATATATTTTTGTGAAGCTAACATATCACCTGAAATAAATATATAAGTAGAATTTATAATCTCATGCTTTTGTTGCCAATAGAGGTCGCTAAAGTCAGTACAATTTTGAGGCAAAACTGTTTTAAGGTAATACGATTTTTAATGTGTTACAAAAAAAATTGCCAAAAATTCATTTTAAATCGGATAACTCTGAAACTTGCCACATTTGCTTACCATTATATGCCCTAATAGCTGAAATAACTTTTGATAAATGATTTATTTCAGAAAGGTGACTAGTTCCATCGAAACATTTGCGACTTTTTTATTGGAGTTCAAAAAATTACTAAAGTTTGATAGAGTCAAACAAAAAAATAAAAAAGAACGACTATTTTTTATTAGCGAATTTGGTTAACTTTGAAGTGTTCTAGTAAAATCTGTAAAAAAATTGCATTGTTTTTTGCCGGAAATGTAGAAATTGTACGATTTTGTAAAGCCATATTTTTAAAATTTTAAAAAATTTTGCAGAACCTTATATATATGGTATGGAAAAAATTTAGCAAAATTAATGTATGTAGTTTTTTTTCTCTCATGCTATAGGAAATTAGCCTAATTATGCTAAAATATACAGTTTTTATTAATATGTGACAAATACTAACAAAAAAACATACATGTAATACTAACTTTTTTAGGTGAGACACATAAAATTTTACAAAGTTTGACAAAATTTAAAAAAAAAACAAGAAAAAACGACTATTTTTTTATTTTAATTTTCGATTCTATGCTAGGAGGTCTTGCTACCAAAAAAGAAAAAGTTTCAAAAATTATGCCGGAAATCGCTAATTTAGTACTTTATTTAACATCCCAAAAATTTTATTTTTACATGGAAAAATTTTATAATAAAAAAGTATTTCTGTGTTAACTCTAATAATATTGCGCTTTTTAAAGTTACAATTTGATATGTGCCAAAATCATATTGATATTTTGCAATAAAATAGTGCATTAAACTATAACAACCAACATATTTTCTGAACAAATTTAAGAGTAATTTTCTTTAGAACCATTTTTTGCAATAACTAACGGGAGTAGTCCATCCTTGATTTTAAAAGGATAATTATATATGTTATAGTAAGTTTTTAATGTATTGTGATTACATGTTAATACAAAAATTACTTTTTGTAAAAAATGATATATGGGAGGTAGTCATGTCCTTGCACTGAAAAGGACGAAACTTCTCACCTAGTTTAAAAACATAATTCTATAAACATATACCAAAATTCATTTCATTCTGTTTGAAATTGAAGTTGAAATCACAATTTTAAAATTAAGGATATATGGGAGGTACTTATATCCTTTCAAATAAAAGAACGAAAGTTATAACCTAGTTTAAAAGCATAATTCTATAAAGATATGCCAAATTTGATGTCATTCTGTTTGAAATTGAAGTTGAAATCACAACTTTAAAATCAAGGACATATGGGAGGTAGTCATGTCCTTGCATCGATTTGGCCAAAACTTCGTTTTTTTCTTATCTCTATTATTTTATGCCTGTACACAAAATTTCATTGTTCTGCGATTACTCCCCTAATTTTGCCGATTCACTATATTGAGACGAAGCACTGTGCGTCAGTGCCTGCAGCCTTATTATTCTTAAGCCGAGATATTTTTTTTTCGCACTTTCTTATGATCGGGTAGTGGAAAATGCCTACCATCATCTGCTATTAGGGATTCCGGTAGTACATCTTCTTCTTCAGCAATTTCCCTGTTACCGTTATATATCAAAGAGGAGAAGTGGTCTCTCCACAACTTAAGTACGCTCTTGACGTCAGTTATCATATCGCCGTTATCATTCCGGTAGGAATTTGCCCCGATATTGAAACCCTCAGTCATTCAACTGACTTTTTAATCAAATTTTCGTGCTTAATTCCTACCCGATAGCATTTCAAGCTCTTCACACTCGCGCCTTTCAGCCTCTCTCTATTCTTCTTTCGAAAAGGGCGCATCTCTTCCCTTCTCGCAGTTCGACAATGCTACCATACGTTTCGCGTTGCGCCCGCACACAATGTAGCCCTTTTCTTTCTTTCCGATGCATCGTGGCATTCCTTATCGTAGCAGTTTTTTTTCAGGCTCGCTGGTATCCAATAATTTTCTTATCGGCGGTACGAAGTGAATGCACAATATATGGTAAAATGTCTCGCCACTTTCCTTCTTCTTCTTCTTCTTCTTCTTCTTCTTCTTCTTCTTCTTCTTCTTCTTCTTCTTCTTCTTCTTCTTCTTCTTCTTCTTCTTCTTCTTCTTATTCTTCTTAATAGAAGTTCTAAACGAGTTTGACCGAAACAATCAAAGATTCCCAGTTGTTCCTAATTTGTGATAACTGCTACCAATTAGTAATACCAAGTGAGGCCGGTCAAATGATCTAACACTGATCGTTATAGATCGTTAAGCTTTCCTATAAGCCACCAATCATTTCGCTGCTTGCAAATTAGGACTTCCCAGCAAACATTCGGACTCATATTTTAGACTCATATCGGACTCCGAAATTATGAGGCTCATATTTCAATCATATTTCGGACTAATATATGAATTCAAAATATTGAGGCTCATATTTCGGACCCATATCGGACTTCCAATTTATGAGCGCTCCTAGAATGTTTGCTGGGTTTGAGCGAAAATTTGATTACCCGAGTATGTATTAATGAAATCCCGAAAACTAATATGTATCACCATCACCAAAGACACAACAACACAAATATTTGCATACATACTGTTGTGTACTGTTCACATAGTCTTTTATTACTGAATTCATAAGTGAAGTTATAACAAGTATAAAGTAAGATATGATAAGTATGGTAAGAATAATAGTGTATGGTGAGTATAGAATATCGGTGTGAAGGAAAGTAGATAGTACATATAAATACCCAAAGGTATATTTATACAACATCTTTCCTTTACCCCGATATATAAATTAACTTAGATTTTTCAGGATTGTACATTTGTATTTCTTATATGCTATTTCTTATATGCTAGATGCCGATGTAAGTCTAAGTATACATTGTACTGCAATAATTAAATTAATTGCAAATACTAATTAAGTAATATGTTTACATATGTCAATCAATATAATTTCTTTAAAATCTTTTAATTATGGTTGTATTCAAGCCTAGAGGGAGGGTTTACTTTTCTACCTTTCCTTGTAACATAATTAGTTTCATTTTCTTGAGATATTTCTGCATCACTATTCGAAATAGTAGGGCTTTCCCTGTGGTAAGGTAAGTTTTCTTCTTGTTCAATAGATGCCTTTCTATGCGTTTCTCTCGTTTCGTCGTTTCTTTTTGTTTCGTTGTCGATCTCGTTTTCTGTCTCGCTTGCCCTTTTATAAATATGTTCCCTATTCCTCCTATAGATACCCCCTTCATTGTCTTGGATCATATAAGAGCGAGGCTCTTGGCAGTTTTTAATAACGACGCCTGGAAACCATGTCGACTGGGGTGTTTTTTTGAACATTATATTTTCTCCCCTCTCGATTGGTTTCAGATTTTTTGTATGTTTATTATAGTACTTAGCTGCCGCCTTATTTTGAGCATTTGCTTGACGTTTGTAAAGACTCACATCAATCAGGGTCGGTTTCAAATTTTTTGTGCACGTTGGAATTCTGCCTCGGAGATGACGAGACATAAGTAGCTGAGCGGGACTTGGCATATTACCCTTTGGTGTGGTACGATAGTTTAAAAGTGCAATATATGGATCAGATTTCGAGTCTTTACACTTCGTCAGCATTTTTTTTACAGTTTGAATCGAACGTTCAGCTAGACCATTGGATCTAGGCAAGTAGGGACTCGATGTTTGATGTTCAATGCCCCATTCAGTACAAAATTTGCAGAACTCTTCTGAATTATACGGTGGACCATTGTCAGTTATTAAAATCTGCGGAATACCATGTCTAGCGAAAATAGACTTCAATTTTGTCTTAACTTCATGTGCCGGAAACCCTTTGTTAAGCCATTCAACTTCTATAAATTTTGAGAAGTAGTCAACTACGAGCAGATATTTTTTTCCATCAAACTCAAAAATATCACAACCGAGCTTGAGCCACGGTATTTCCACAATTTCATGAGCTTTCAGTTCTTGTTTGGCATTGGAATTTCGAAACTTCATACATATTTCGCAGTTGGAAACTAAATTATAAATGTCATTGTATATGTTAGGCCAGTACACGGTTTGTCTGGCTAAACTTTGAGTCCGCTGAATACCCATGTGGCTTTCGTGTAAGCGACGAAGGAGTTCTTTTCTGAGAATATGTGGAATAATTATTTGATTATTTTTTAAAAATAGACCATCGATATAACTTATGTCATCTTTTACTTTAAAATATGGCATAACCTCTTTTTTTACTTTAGCTTTTTGATCTGGCCAACCGTTTTTTATATATTCTAACATTTGCTTCAATACTTCGTCATTTTTACAGCATTGTTTGATTTTTAACTCTTCAGCTTGTGAGAGTGCAATCTCTGAAACTACCATATTACAATGCAACTTCAAATCATCATCAAAATCATTTAACGCCTTTTCTTTCAACGGAGCCCTTGACAATGTATCAGCAACGAACAAGAATTTACCCGGTTTATATTGGACTATAAGATCATAGCCCTGAAGACGTAACATAAACCTTTGCAATCTTGGAGGGATTTTGTACAATGGCTTGTTGAAAAGGGACACTAAAGGCTTATGATCCGTTTCGACCACAATAGTATGCCCATAAACATATTGGTGAAATCGAACACACCCAAATAATATTGCGAACAACTCTTTTTCGATTTGTGCATAATTTATTTGTGTTTCTGTCAGGGACGCCGATGCATAAGCAATAGGATTTCGTTCATGCGATATTGCCGCGCCGACTGCAAATTTCGATGCATCTACCGATAAAGTTATCTTTTTAGTTGGATCGAAATACGCCAAAACAGGAGCTTGCGTTACTTCGTATTTTAATTTCTGAAACTCATTCTCATGTATATAGTCCCAATGCCAAGATATTTCTTTTTTCAAAAGTTCACGCAAATGTTTGTTCTTAGCGGATAAATTTTTAATAAATGCGCCCAGATAGTTTATCATGCCTAAAAATCGTTGCAACTCCTGAACTGACTTCGGAGCATCCATTTCTACAATTGCCTTTATTTTTTCATTATCAGGCCTAATTCCATTTTTGTCGAAATAGTGACCTATGAATTTAATCTCCTTCTGTCTAATTTTTGATTTTTCTTTATTAAATTTAATACCAACATTTTTGGCGCGTTCCAATACCATCTTTAAAGTTCTATCATGCTCTTCGGCAGTTGCGCCGTGTATTAGAAAGTCATCAATATATATAATTAGCCCAGGTATGCCTTTGAACAACCTTATCATTTCAGCATGAAAAATTTCAGGCGCTGCATTTATACCAAAGGGTAGTCTCAAGAATCTAAATCGACCTAAAGGAGTATTAAAGGTGCATAATTTTGATGATTCGTCATCAAGGGGAATCATCCAAAAGCCAGAACTTGCATCTAAAGAGCTAAAAAATTTAGAGTTGCTCAATTTTGATTTGCAATCATCAATATTAGGAAAGGGGTAGTGTGGCCGTAGAATAGCTTTATTTAGATTACGGGGATCTAAACATAATCTCAATTTACCATTAGCTTTTTTGACTAACACAATAGAATTAACCCATTGGGTTGGCTCAGTGACTGGTGTAATTACGTTCAAACGAGTCATACGTTTTAACTCAGCTTTTAATTCTTGATACAGTTTAAATGGTATTTTTCGTGGTGGGTCTACTACAGGAATACAATTTTCTTTCAGCTTCAAATTACATTTTGTTTTAAGTTCACCTAAGCCCTCAAACACTTCCATGTAATCTTTCAAAAATTCACAATGTATTTCATTAATTTTGTTAATTAAATGCATCTCAATAGCAGTATTCAACCCAATTACATTTTTGCAATCAAGATTTACAATATGAAATTTAACATTTTTAAACGATTTGTTCTCAAAAAGACAATTAGTATGTAATACACCCAAAAGGGGCAGTGGTTCACCACTAAACGTGAAAAGTTTTACATTTGACATCGTAATATATTTATTTAATCGTAACAAGCAAAGAGTTTTATACGAAAGAATATTTGCCTGTGCGCCTGTATCCACCTGACAATGTACTCTTGTATTGTTTATTTTGATTTCAATCATCCACTCTCGCTTTGAATTCGCCTTCCTCATGACTGCTACACTGTGTTTATCCTCGCCCTCGCCTTCTTCATTTTTGACTACTCCAATAAACAAATCACTTTCGTCATTACTTGCATATTCGTTTTCTTCCTCGGCTGCTTCTTCATATTTGTCCACTGATTTCACAAATTTTTTATTTGGTTTTTTCTGTTGCTGCGTGAGCGGGGCGTTTTTTTGTTGTTTTTGATTTCTTTGCATGCACATAGCCGCAAAATGATTTTTATTATTGCAAATATAGCACGTTACTCCAAACGCTGGACACCTCGTTTTGTGCATTTGGCCACACTTTTGACAATTTGTTCTTTGTGTATTGGCTTGTGAATTATTACGGGATTTTCGAATAGCTCCCACTAGTTCAATGTTCGTTTGACTTTCGCTGACCTTGTGAAGCTCGGCTGCATTGCTTTTTGCTGCTTCGATGTTTTTTGCTATTTCCATTGCTTTGTCTATTGTTATGTTACCTTCACTTAAAAGCCGTTCTTTAATTTGATTTAAATGAGGTGATAAACCGCATACGAATATATCTTTCGTTAAACTGTCTCGCAGCGTTCCAAATTCACATGAAAGACTTAAGTTTTTTAGGCATGTCATATATTCATCGATTGATTCCTCACTTTGTTGTTTACGTGTAAAAAACTTATGCCTTTCCATCGCAATATTTACTTTTGGCTGGAAATACCCATTAAACCTGTTGAGTAAATTGCTAAAAGTCACCGCGTTGACGTCAAGGTCAAATGAATAAAATATTTCCAAACACTCAGCGCCCAAATGATGCAGCATTAAAGCCACTTTTCTTTTATCATTTTGGTCTTCTAACCCGGAGGCTCGCAAAAATATTTCGAACTGCAATTTCCAATTTTTCCACGCCATTGCTAAATTGGTCGCTTTTACATTTAATGGTGCTATTGTAGCCGTCATAGGTAGAAATTGAGATGACTGCATGACTATATTATTTTTGACTTCTTCGTCTTCTTTGCCATTTCCCATAATTATAAGCACAGTAAAATTTTTATATATGTAAACTCATCACGTTTAAGGTAGCACCTGACACCATGTTGTGTACTGTTCACATAGTCTTTTATTACTGAATTCATAAGTGAAGTTATAACAAGTATAAAGTAAGATATGATAAGTATGGTAAGAATAATAGTGTATGGTGAGTATAGAATATCGGTGTGAAGGAAAGTAGATAGTACATATAAATACCCAAAGGTATATTTATACAACACATACTACATACATTTGTTGGTGCGAGCAAGCGGGTGACTTCGTTCGTTCAGCAAACCAGCGTTTGTGGCTTTGTTTGGTGGCTGCGTGTGAAACAGGAAGCAAAATACATACATACAAATACATAGTAATGCAGTGCAGTTGCTGTGAAGCGGATGCAAAGCTTTAAAAGCAACGAGGAGTAAAGTTGATCAAAACTGCACACATTTACTTACAAAGCTATGTACATATTTGCATGTGTACATACATACATATTTATGTTTATGCCCATACTCGCACATATGTATGTAAATATGTATATTCATAAAATATAAATTTAGCTTTGTTTGTTTGCTTGCTTGTGTATCTATGTGTTTGTGTTTGTTTGTCTTTTGGTATGCTGTTCAATGCGGAAGCGGAAGTGCAAGTTTAAAAACAGCCAAAAGCAACTTGTGCAACTTTCTTTCATTGCTTGCATTTCCTGCTTATATGTATGGATGTAAATATGTATGTATGTTGAAGCAGCTGCAATTTTTTTGCTTTGCTTTTTTAGTTTTGGTTTTTCTCATTCCATTTTTTCCAATTTTATTTTGCAATCAAAACGGGACTATTTATGTGTATTTATGTTTATTACACACTGCATAAGTGGTTTTTTTTTTGTTGCGGAGGGAAATATATTGAAACTAATAAACAGTGGAGGGTTGGCTAGAAAATTTGGTGGAATAAGCTAATGCAGTTGCCAATATACATACATTTTTTAGTGTTATCAATTTATTTTATGGGTTTTCGCACTATATTTTTTGACAAAAAGTAATCGCATTCTATTGTTGTTAAATAGGCTTATACTAAGAAGGTATGGTTCTATGTTTTAAATCTCTTAAAAGTGCATACATATATTTTTTTTTAATTAAAAAACTGCATAATATTACTTTTGATTATCTACAAGATGATATAAAGCTCAACTAATTTCTTTAATGAGCTATATGAGTATGCTATCGGGCTTCAAAGAAATGTTTAGGCTGAAATTTTGACTTTGGTTGCACAGTAGAGCATTAAGTGATGCAGCTACGTCGAAATCGTATATAAGAAAATTATTTGTCTATTCATTCTAAATGAAAGTGTTTATGTTACTTTTTCACGTAGAATGACTATTTTTGCAGTTATAAACGAATAAATGTAAGTACACAGTAAAAATTTTAGTTTAATTTTAATTCCATTTTGGTATTTATATATAACAATGCCAAAAGCATTAAATTAAAACCATTCTGGTTTAAAAAATTAAGAGAATATTGAGAGACAGAAATTGTCAAATTAATACTTTCTTAGAATTAAATCAAAACCAAATTTTGATTATTTTAGAATGTTTCTGGTATTAAAAGTAGTTGAAATGGTATAAGATCAATACAAAAATTGGAATAAATTCTTTACTTTTATGGAATTAAATCAAAACCAAATTTTGATTATTTTAGAATGTTTCTGGTATTAAAAGTAGTTGAAATGGTATAAGATCAATACAAAAATTGGAATAAATTCTTTACTTTTATGGAATTAAATCAAAACCAAATTTTGATTATTTTTATAATATTTTTGGTAATAAAAATAGCTGAAATGGTATAAGATCTATCCGCAAATTGGAATAAATTTTATACTTTTTTGGATTTATAATAGCTCATATATATTTTAAATACTAAAAATTTTAATAAACACTAGCCATACACGCACTCATACATATATACAAATAAAATGGGAGTAAAGCAGCTTCTTAGTCAACAAATTATTTGGCTTATACAAAAAGCCTTTATCTAAATCTAAAACTGTTTTTGTTGTTTATCATCTTTTTTTGTCTCTTTGTCGGGCCCAGGCATTGTTGGTGTTATCGTCGGTGTCGTCGTCGAAGCATCCGTCTTAGCTGGCGTCTCTGAACTGAATGCCGTTTCATTTATCGTTTTTGTTGTTTCGGTCTTATTATTGGCCGCCGTTTTTGCTGCCACCACAGGCTTTACATCCAATTTCAATAGTTGTTCCATATCTAAATTTTTTTGAATTTCCACTTGTATTTGCTGTTTCTTTTCGACGCTCAGCATCTGTTTGGGCACCGCTGGCACTTCAATATCACCCACCATCTTTTTCAACTCAGTCTTTGGCTTTTTAGCTGTCACTGACGCCAAAGCTTTCATAGCACCTTGGTCCTGCTCCTCCGCCTTACACGCCTGCTGCATCAATGGCATATGCGTATGTTCACCCAAACCAATTTTTTGCCTAACTTCCGCCATCGTTGACGCAACCGTTTCACGCGCCTTCTCAAGCAAATAAACTAACTCATTACGTCACAACAGCTGTTGTTGGATTTTATTGCGTATGGGACGTAAATATTCCACTATCTCCTCTGCGACAAGCATTTTATATTTGCCAGTATCGATATCTTTGGCATCCTCACGTAGGGAACTTTTACAAACATTTTGTTTATGTACATACATACATACATATGTATTAATTTTGACTTTTTTTATGAAAATTTGTTTTAATATTTTTTTTTGGTTTTGATTCCAAACCAAAAAAGCTTTGATGCTAATATACATTGAGAAAGAGAAAATTTTTTATACTTTTCAGGATTTGTTTTTAAACCATAAATAATTAAATTTCTTTAGAGAGAATTTTAATATTTCTCAAGGCTTTATTTTGAAACTATTTTGGAATAAATAAAATTGTAAAACTTCTCATAGTTTAAAAATAAGACTTTTTAGCATTAAAATTCAAATTTAATTCCAAGAATGATTAAATCAAGTACCAAATGATATTAGAATTGAACTATCATTTTTTACTGTGTAGTTTTTGTTTTTAACCCAATTTTTTGCACTTTATGTACTGTATGCCTGAGATTTTTCCGCTACAGAAGTCAAGTTTTTTCGGGATTCCTCATTTCTTACCCTGAAGCAGTCAGAAAATGTTCAGCGAATAAAGATCCTGCTGCAGCGTTAAGCAGGTCATGTGAGAATGTATGAAGTTGCTACGGGCAAAAAAGAATTTCTTTCGAAACCCGCTAAAGGCAGAAGAAAAGAGAGACCTACACTGCGTTGGGTAGATCAGGTGAAGACTGACTCAGCCTCCCTTGGTATTTTAAATTGGCACCATCTAACGCGAAACAGAAACGACTGGTGCGCTTTATTGAACTCGGCCTAAATCGTCTAGACGGTTACGCGGAAATTAAGAAGAAGAATATGTGGGTATTCTAATGTGGGTTCTATATCCCACTGTGTGTGTGAATTTTAACCACTACTTAAACCGATGTGTCGATTCAGGGAATCTTGAGATTTTTCCAGTTTCTATTTTAGTAAAAATCACTCGAAATAAGCGCTTTCTAAAAATGTTAGTCACTTGCAGGAACGTGTGTTGTAATTTTTGTCTTAACCACTTCTCCATGACTACTGCAGAGGTCTCGTATTAGCAATTGTTACGTGACCAGTAATAAGACCAACTTCAGAGATCATTACAACGTAGAAGAAGAAACAGCCCGTCAGTACTAAACCACCTTCATCCTTCAACGAGAGGCATTTCAGATTGAGATTAAATAGATAGTACAAGTATATTTGTGGGGCGTGTGGCATACTCCAATGCTTCCAATTTGAAGAAAGCGGAATGTCGGATGTACTGCCCCACTCTTGTTCCTGCAAGTTTGTCCGTCATCTCATTACCCTTTATATTACACAGTTACACAGATGGCACAACCATCACAGTGTGAGCGAATCCTGCGATTTTGGGGGGCTTAGAATACATCCGAGGTAATTATGCCTATTGTAAGAGGTTACTATTGTAATCACCTGTCCTAGAAGGTTGATAATGGGAAAATTAAAAAAGAGAATATGAAAATATCTCACCACTTCTTATGCCAAATTTCAAATCAAAACTTACTGATTCAATTCTATAAATCGCATATACATATAGATTGGCCTATTCAAGGCCTATTCAGCATACTAAAACATTCACTAGCGTCAAAAAACGCAGAAAAAACCTTGGGATATTTCATCAAAAAAAGGACAAAGGCTTATGTACGCGTGTTGAGCATTTCGCGCTCACTATCATAATCTATCATCAATTTAACCATGAATGGAATAAAACATAATGCATAGATAAAATGGAGATTTAGTTAATTGATAGTTAAAATATTTTAAATCCAATTAACACCTTTTATTCCCTATAATCATGTAAATGTGTACTGTTTGTATGCGCGCAAAAAAAAAACAATTTTTTTTACCACATTTTATTAGCAAAGTGTGAACACACATTCTTCGAGAGCTTCACTTGATGAATGGGAATTTAATACACATAATTTCATAAGCAATTCACTGATGCAATCGCTGAAATGCCGATGGCGAAAAGCAGCTGGTATTTCATATGTTTAATATGTAGCCTGAGTAATTAATTATTGTATGCCTATAAATAATAATCAATTAATTAACGAAACACCGAAAAAAAAAAACAAAAATCAATACAGAGAAGCAAAAGAAAAAATAAAATAAAAACAAAAAAAATTTAGCTTGAATTTCATTACTGTTTTGTGTTAAAGCGCATTATAAGTAATTAAATTTATTTATGCGTTTAATGGAGGATTTTTAATTTGTCCATAATGACTGAATATATGTATAATAAACTGTAATTATAATAAATTCATTTTTAAAATTTAACATTTTTCGTGTGTGTGTGTTTTTATATAAATTAAATTTTAATATTATTTCAATGGCTGAAAGAAACCCCCTCACATTGATTTGACACATTTGATCGTTATTTCTAGCATATCCAACGCTTTAATTTAAACTTTCTGCCCCTCTCTCCCTCTAACTTTCTCTCTCTTCTCCTTCTTACAAAAAGCTTTATAAAATTGCTACTTTCTTATACGAGCACAACATTTAATTCTATTGCATGGCATTCTCAGTATTTAACGACTAAGTGTTGCTGCACTGCGCTGCGTATTTCTTTTTCGAAAAGCACAGAGGAAGCGTATGCAATTAAAAAGCGGAAATAAATTTATACAAATACAACAACAACAACAACAACAAGTCAGCGCTTTGAAAAACAAATGCTATGCAATTAGATTGTACAACGCCATACAATTAAGTTGTATTTATTGCTTGTCTGTTTATATGTATATTTTGTTACTCTCAAGTACACATAAGCTTGCCAAAAGGACGCATACGAGAAAGTGTTGCACAGTGTAGACTTTGCTAAATTAGGAGAACTTAATTCAATTGCAGCCGCAGCTTAAGAGATGTCGCGTTGAAATTTCGAATATGAACTTGCATATATACTTATATGCTCCGTGTGAAATTTTTCGAGGTTCTTTTTTTGTGTCGTTTTCTTTTCTGAAACCAATGTTGCCCTGTTTGCTTTTCTTAGCCATATTTTAAGTTTGTCTGGTCAATTCATCGAAGTAAGACGGCATCATTATTTGCAAATTCAGCAAATTTATAGTCAGTTTACGTAATTCGATAATTATGTTATGGTGTTTAGAATTTTTTTTTTGCAAATTTTTTTCTTTGTAATTAATTTTGAATTAATTGAAATTAGAAAAAAAAATTTTTTTAAATTTTTTTTACCCTTTTAGAAAAGAAAATGCCGTTTTGCAACTTTTTTTTTTTGCAATTTTTTTAATTTTTAATTAATTTTGAATTAACTGCAATTATGGTGTTTAGAATTTTTTTTGCAAATTTTTTTCTTTGTAATTAATTTTGAATTAATTGAAATTAGAAAAAAAAATTTTTTTTACCCTTTTAGAAAAGAAAATGCCGTTTTGCAACTTTTTGTTTTTTGCAATTTTTTTAATTTTTAATTAATTTTGAATTAACTGAAATTTTTTAATTGTGAAATTTTTTTCTAAATTTTTTATTTTAATTTTTTTAACATTTTTAAAATTCTTATTTTTAATTAATTTGGAAATAACAGAATTTTTTTAATTTTTTTTAATCTAAAAATGTTATTTTAAATTTAAATTTTTTTTAAACTAAAAAAAATTTTTTTTTTAACTTTTTTTGGTTTTGCTTTTTTCAACATATTAGATAATAAACTACCGGTAGCCTATTTGCAATATTTTTCAAATTTTTTTTTAATTTAAAATTTTTGTGAATTTTTTTTTCTAATTTTTAAAATTTTTATTTTTAATTAATTTTGAATTAACAGAATTTAAATTTTTTTAATTTAAAAATTTTGTTTTAAGTATAAAATTTTTTTTAAATTAAGTTTAAAGAAACAATTCTATTTAACTTTTTTTGGTTTTGTTCTTTTAACATTTCAGAAAAGAAACCGCCGTTAGCCTTTTTTGCAATTTTTGTTGAAATACTTTTAAAATTTTTTTTAAATTTTTTTTTATTTTAAATTTAACGATTCTTTTTTTAATTAAAAAAAAATGTTTAACTTTTTTGGTTTTGTTTTTTTAACATTTTAGAACATAAACCATAAACTAAATTTGAATTGACGCACAATTTTTTAAATTTTTTAAAATTAAAA
This sequence comes from Urophora cardui, assembly GCA_960531455.1. Taxonomy (NCBI): domain Eukaryota; kingdom Metazoa; phylum Arthropoda; class Insecta; order Diptera; family Tephritidae; genus Urophora; species Urophora cardui. Next base: position 131,630,669 of record OY482674.1, read on the forward strand.
AAAATTTTAAATTTTTTTTTAATTTTTTTTTTTAACATTTTATTATCGCCATTATGCCTCAGACACACATGTGGTATGAATATCATAATATCAATACTATGATTTGGATATACTATGAAAATTTTCAATTAAACTACAATATGAGGGTGACACATATGTTGTATAGATCGTAATATTCTTACTATACTACGATGTGTGTCTATAGCATAAGCCTTTCTTGCAAACATATTTGTGCAATATTGATATCAAATAAAAGGTGCTAATCAGGGTTTGAATATAGAATTCTTTTTTTTTTTTTTTGAGATGTTCGCAAGACATAGGAGGCCAAAACGTGGATCCGGGTAGCCCGCCCGAAAAGCTTTTAAGCGAGAAAGATAGAGATAGTAATATAGATAGTGGGAGGCACCGAAACGGGACGGGTATACTCCAGTTTTACTACTGAAATATTATCTTCTTTATTTGAAACATTTAACCGTGTTTGGACCTTTAAAGTGAACCATTTTATCTGATTTTTTATTCGATGCAACCACTGTGCAACGCTGCCGCAAGGCAACTACATATAAGAGGAAGGAAGCATGAATCTGAATTTCGTTTCGGATCGTAAATTTAATAGACTAATGTTGTTGCCGATGATAAAGTGCGCCTGTTTAGGGGTATGTGTATGTCTGCATTTATTTCATTAAATATACAATTTGTTTAAAGACATAGACTTAAATGTGATAGAAATAAAGTGAAGTATGTCTAATTTCGCCTACAACATTTTCTTGCCATTGAAAAAATAAATAGTATTTCTATCAATGCAAACAAAACATGCAAGAGTAATGTAAATAAAATAGAGCTAATAAAAGAGAATTATTTAATATTGTCTTCAAATGAAAAAGCAAAAAAAAAAAAAACAACGAAGCTTGTTTTGTAATAAAAAGGAAAATATTTACATTGCAATGCAACGAGTGGGGGCAAAAACAACTTCACATGTACTTACATACATACATACATACATATTTTACCTACATACATATGATATTGTTGGTTGACACTGGAGAAAAGGAAGAAAAAACAAACTTGTAATAAAAACACAAGAAAAAACATGCAACTAAAAATAAAAACAAGCAAACAAACGAATCGAAATATACAGAGAGTATATGTACCTACTATAGGCTATAGCTAAAAACAAAAAGAGAAAAACAAAAATAAAAAAAAATGGAAATTAAAAAAAAAATAAAATAAAAAAAAAATAAAATAAAATAAAAATGAAAATGAAAGACAAAACATATAAAAAAGAAACTTAAAACTCTTAGAAAAAAAAATTTATAATAAATAAAATAAAAAGAAAAACAATCAGAATAAAAAAAAAATGTAGTATAAAAAACTCGCATAAATAGTGCACAATAAACATTGCAACAGAATGACGCGGAGGCATATAAAAAGCTCTGTGCTCAACGATGCCTGCAAGTTAAATTACAAGCAAATTATTTTTCATTAATATTTGAGATTATGCAGGAAGTTAGCTTGCATGAGCTCACTTAACAAATGCGAGTACATATAACGAGAGTTTTTTTTTTTTTAAAAATTTGCAAATTGAGCAATTTTAAAACGATAAAGGAAAAAAATTTAAATAAATTTTAAACATTAAATTGATAAAAAATATTTAATGTGAAATTATCTTAAATCAAAATTAAGCCACTTAGGAACAGAGCGTGCTTTGTTTTTGCAACGCTTGAATGATTAAATACGATTAGTTTCATTTTCTTAATGATCAGTTGTTAATTAAGTTAAAAATAATATTAATTAATTGATAAATTATTTATTTAGCTCACCCCGTTTGTTTTATTATTTATTCTTGGGTCAAATTTAGTAATTCAAATTTCACCCTCTTCCTGTCAACCGATTAATCTGAAATTTTGTACGAATGTATAACCCCGATGACAATGCAATATTATGAAAAAAAAAAATTCCGATAGGTGGCGCGTGGGTCGCTATATTTACAAAAATCGCATTTATGGTCCGATTTGGCTGAAATTCGGAACATGTATTACTACCTTGAAAAGAAATATTTTCTTAAAAAAAAATTCCGCTAGGTGGAGCTGAGATCGGGGTAATTAAAACTGAAAATCTTAGGTGCGAAACTGTTTGAAGAAGGTCAAGCCTACGTGGCTCTTAGTGGAGTAAGAACTTTGCAGGGACTACGTATAGAGGCGTTGGACTGCAATAAACTAACGGGCAAGAAACCTTGCAATAATGAAGCACTAAATGAATTAAACAGAATGCGAAATAAAAACTAAAAACTAGAAAATAAAAATAAGTAAAAAAACTTTCTAAGTTAAACGGTTTTATGTTATACATACATTGCAATGTTTAAGATAAATGTACTAAAAACCAAAAAATAATAAAATAGATACAGTCGTGGGAATTATAAACATTTGCATAGACTAGACTAAAATAAAACCGTGGGGCACGTCAATTGTCTACAATCGTTGATTAAAATGTTTGTTTTGTAATGTTACACTATAATTAGGCAGTTGTTCAACCGACAACGATGGACGTGTGATAAGTAGGGCTAGAATGTGGAAAAAAGCTAGCAAGCTCGATTATAAGCGAGTTTTAGGGTTTCATAGTGGTGAGCGAGTAGTACTTTTATCATATGTTTTGTCGATTAAAGACAAACTACGAGCAGTGAAACGATTCCTCGTGTGAATGTCCAACGATAAACTAGTTGAAACATCTCTTTTATTAACATGGAGTGTATAACTATTGGAATTTCCATGAGCAAGAAAATAGTAAGTAATTTCCTCACCGTCTGCGGGCCAACTGCCTAACGACGAATTAAACGATTCTTCTATCGCACATTAAGTCGATAATTTGTAGACAATTGACGTGCCCCCCGGTTTTATTTTAGTCTAGTCTATGCAAATGTTTATAATTCCCACGACTGTATCTATTTTATTATTTTTTGGTTTTTAGTACATTTATCTTAAACATTGCAATGTATGTATAACATAAAACCGTTTAACTTAAAAAGTTTTTTTACTTATTTTTATTTTAAATTATTTTTCCTTTTTTTAATTGCACGATTAATTAATTAATCGATTAATTATTTTTAATTTCTTATTTTATTTCATCACAAAAATGTTACTCATACGCCATGGTGTACAGTTTTTTCGTACGGGAAAAAAATAAATAAAAACAAGTAAGGAAGCCTAAGTTCGAGTGGAATCGAACATTAGATACTCAGCTGTATGCTTTCATTGTTTGTTTGCGTTTGATGGAAACACGGTGTAGGTACTTTATATAAATCGAGTGCTGCATAAAGTGGGCGTAGCCACGCCCATTTTCTAAATTTTTATCAGTCATCCAACTAAGCTTATGAATATTATTCTTTGTGCAAAATTTCATCCCTTTATGAGTTACAAAGATGTCACGTTACAAATTCCCAAAGGGTGTTCCAGAAGTATCTTTGTTAAAAAGTAGGCGTGGTCATAAACCGATTTCAATAAATTTTTGCGTGTCCATTAACACAAGTTATAAAAGTGTATAAACCAAGTTTCGTCATAATATCTCAATTATTTGTCGAGTTATGAGCTCCGAAATCTCGTTGATTCCTTTGTCTGAAAAGAGGCGGTGCCACGCCCATTTTCCGAAATTTTTCTATTTTTTGTTTCCCATCTATTGTAGAACTCATGCCACAAAATTTCAATGAATTATCTTTATATTTGACAAAGATATCGCTTAAAATGTTTTTATTAGGCCACTTTATGATACCCATATATATAAGTGGGCGTGGTCGTCAACCCATTTCGCTAAAATTTTGAACATGTATTACTACAAGTAGTGAAAGTGTATACACCAAGTTTCGTCATAATATATCGATTATTTGTCGAGTTATGGGCTCAGAAATCTCGTATATTCCTGCTTCTAAGAGGAGGCGGTGCCACGCCCATTTTCCAAAATTTTTGTATTTTTTGTTTTATGTCCATAGTTGGACACCTTCCATAAAATTTCAATGATATATCTTTATATTTGACAGAGATATCGCTTAAAATGTTTTTATTAGGTCACTTTATAAGACCCATATATAAAAGTGGGCGTGGTCATCAACCGATTTTGGCAATTTTTCGTCAAAACATTTGCCTAAGTAAGTATATCACGCCTACCAAAATTCATCGATATATCTTCAACGGTTTCTGAGTTATGACTCATAAAACTTTCAATGTTTGCCCCTTAATAAGTGGGCGTGGCACCGCCCATTTTCCAAAATTTCATCATATTTCTTCATAAGGGCCTGAGCTCAATACGTGTGTGAAATTTTATCACTCTAGCTCTATTAGTGACTGAGATACAAAATTTCCGATTTTTACTATATAGGGGAAGTGGGCGTGGTCATGGTCCGATTTCGCCCATTTTCAATACCATCCGTTCCTGTCTTGATACCAACTTGCATTCCAAATTTCATCAAAATATCTCAATTTTTGCGCGAGTTATCGTGCGTACAGACGGACAGACGGACGGACGGACAGACGGACGGACGGACGGACATGGCTCAATCGATTTCTCTTTTCACCCTGATCATTTTGATATATATAAGTCTATATCTATCTCGATTATTTCATTCTGTTACAATCCACCGTTAGGAAATCAAAACTATAATACTCTGTGTACTAGTACAGCTGAGTATAATAATCATATAAAAAGAAATACATAGTCGCGCAATTGATAAAAAATTATCAATCAACTAATTAAAAACAACCAAATAATTAAAAACTAGTATCGCCGGTGGTCGAAATTCGACCATGCAATTTATTTTTTCAACTTTGTATTGGTACAAAAATTATTTCTTTTCGCGGAGATAAGCAACACTTTGCAAATTCCAGTTGTACCGCAACACTGATTTGCCCTTTTGATCACGGTCCGACGCGAAATCATGGTCAAAATCAAGGCAGATCTAGGAAGGTAGGCCCGGTGGTGAGCGCTTTTAAATTAAAGCGACTCTTCAACTTTGTTTACGATATTTGTAAACACGTTTACGATATCTATTTATCTTAACTAAAAATTTTATTTATTAATCATAAAGAAATTAAATAATTTATAGAAAAAATTATATGCCTATGCACTGCCCCTGACTCATACGAACACATCCATATCAATTTTATGTGGATATGAGTATGTTAAATGTGCAAAACAGCCTGGCAATTGTTTGTATGGGAAAAATGTTAGCCTATTAATATATAGATAATTATAAAATTCAAAAGAATTGTTTGACTAATTTTAATAACATTATTATTTTCGATTAATTTTTTTAATGGCTATTAATCATGATTTTTGTATATAATTTTTTAATTTAATTGATTGTTAATTGACAGGTTAATGTAAGAAAATTATAATATCATTAAAATTAAAATTTCAAAAAAATTAATCATTACTAATTTTAATTGGAATTTAACCATATTTCTCTTTTGTTGTTTGTTTTTTTTTGCGACAAAAATATACTTGACAAGAGATGACGGAAATTTGTTCAACAATATATAGAAATGACACCTCTGCTAGAGAATTCTGCCAACAATCCCAAACATTTTTTTTCGCAAACGCATACCTTTACCTTTCTATGAATTTCGTTATCAACTCTTTTCCTTTGAAACCTCTCAAACCAAAATTGGGCTTCCTGTAGAGATCAGTGGACCCCCCAATTTCTATCTCTACCTCTTTGCCGAAAATGAACTTCTTCATTAATTTGCGTAAGCTGCAGCATATTCATCTGTTTCTATTGATCCTGTAGAATTCAACTATAACTATAATAAATTTGCCACAATGTCCATGTAGAGTTCTCTCTGGAATAAATGGTGTTCCTAATTCAGATATTTCTCCAAATATGAGAGCATGTCTAATTAGCCCTTACATAGTCTATCCTTACGCCTGTATATCCTTATAGTCAGTAAGAAACACATACTATAGCTTCATTTATCATATTAAGATAGCTCTTAGGTATTATGCTCATTAGTGTGTAAGAAATTATTGTTTCATTTATATGAAATGTGAAAATGATCAGCTCAAGGTCAAGCATCTTCTTGGTAAACTTCCAAATTATGCGTAAGATTGATATATCAAATTTTCATTTTACCACTTACAAAATGATATAACACCTCCATAAGCCTCAAATCTAAACCTTTGTGCTGGTATTTGCTATCCATTTTGTGCAAAAAGACAGACAGCTCAATAAATTGATAATAATTCACAACACACTTCAGCTTATTACTCAATTACGTATTGCACGTATACATCAGCAACAATCTTGAATCTATCTAAAGGTGAATTTACAAAATGTACAATTGAAAGTGTAAGCCATGACGTATGAGTAATCTCGTGGGGCGGTGCAAACATGAGGAATTTACATATTACTATCAATATGAAGGGTTTAAGAGGATATTGTTTGTACATATATATACAAAGCGAATAGGTGCAAGCTTATAGTATTCTATATAGTAATACATACACACGTTTGTTTCTGTGATTTTGACATTTTGGGCATAAATCACACTAAAATTGATTTAATGCATTACTATGTACTACATACATACTTGACTGTGCGCTGACTTGAGTGCAGTCATGGAAAAAGGAGCATATCAAATTGACATTAAGAGAGACGAAGAAGAAGACTTTGAGACATGTAAAGATTGATAGTGAAAAGAGGCGCGGATTGAGAGGTAATGCATGTCTGCAAAAACAGCAACAACTATGCTTCCTACTAGTAAAGCGCTTTAGCAACAGCAGACAGGAAAACGGAAATCGTTGCGACGACTACGCCATCAATAAATCAAAGAAGAGCCAAGTCATGAATAACATGCTTTTGATTATTCACTCATTTATTATGCATAAATAAATGTGGATAAGTGAATGGCAGCAGAGCAACAGTGAAGAGCGAAGAGATAAAAATAAAATATATTGTATGCTTATTTTTTATGGACAGACATATTTTCTTCAGTGAATATTTGAGAAAAGTCTATTTTATGCTGTTAAATTTAGAGCAGACGTCTTAAATTCCCATTAAAATTAGTAAGGATTAATTTTTTTTAATTTTTTAATTTTAATGATTGTAATTGTCTTACATTAGCCTAGGGATAAATAATCAATTAAATTTTAAAATTATCAAAAATAATCATGATTAATAGACATTTAAAAAATAATCAGAAATAATTACATAAATAAAAGCTATCAAATAATTTTTTTAATGTATTATTATTTTTAATTGCTTAATTATTTTTAATTGTTTGATTATTTTTAACTGTTTGATTGTTGTTAATTGTTTCATTATAATCACTTGCTTGATTGTTTCAATTATACGATTGTTTGTTTTTATATGATTAGCAATTAAAAGTCAATTAAATTTAAAGATTATTTAAAATAATCATGATTAATAGCCATTAAAAATAATCAGAAATATTCACACATTCAAAATTAATCAAATTATTTTTATTATTGTACGATTACTTTCAATTGTGGATTAAAACATAAACGAAAAATAATCAATCGATTAATTAATTAATCATGCAAAAAATCATGAAAAAAAAATCAGAAATAATTGAAAATAATTAAATAATGGTATTAATCTTTCAATTAAAACAATGAGAAATAATTGCAAGTAATGAAATAAATGTATTCATCTTTGAATTAAAAAAAAAAGAAATAATTTAAAATAATTAAGTAATGGTAATCATGCAATAAAAATTTACAAATAAATTAAAAATTGATCATGTAATTAAAAAAAAAACCTAAAATAATTAAAAATACTCAAGTAACTGTAATTAATCATGCAATTAAAAAAATTATAAACTGAAAATAATCAAATGAATGTTTTAATCATGCAATTAAAAAAAATAATTAAATAATTGTAGGTATTAATCATGCGATAAAAAAAATTAAAAATAGTGATCAAATAAATGGATTAATCATGAAACCAAAAATTAAAAATAATGGAATATAATCAAAAACGTGTATTAATCATGCAATTAAAAAACAGAAATAATTGAAAATAATTAAAAATAATCGAATAATTGTATCAATCAAGCAATTAAAAAAATTTAAATAGAAAAAATCAAAATAATTCTGCAATTAAAGGCAATTAATCGATAAAAGTACTTTTTCAATTTAATTGAAAGCGTTGAGTACCTAAAACTAATACGAGAGAGTACCTACTGCAGTTAGCATTTCGACTGTCAATCATTGTAGGTATGTATGTATTTAACAAACTAAGGCAATTAAATATGATGATAAATCGTTGAATTCGGTAAAGTTGAACATCAATACAAGCAATACATAAAATTAGTTTTTGAATGAATTTCTTAACGAAAAGTAAACAAGAAATACCAACGAAAAGCAATTGCTTTTAGATGTTGTTGCTGTTGTTGTTGTTATAGCTGACTGAGCTTAGTTTTCTTATGTTTCCTTGTCAACAACTAAAATTAAAAATAAATGACATTAAGTCGCTACTGCTTTAGACAAAAAATACTTATGTATACACACACACCCACATCAATGCTTGTATGTATGTAAGTATATGCAAAATGTGCTCTCCGCCCAAAACTTGACAAAATCTCTTTTGGTTTTTGTTTGTTTCTTTTGTTAGTTTTTTTTTTATTTACCTCATTTACTTCGACCTACTTAGAGAGGCAGCAATAAATTATAAATAAACAATTAATTATCGCCATAATATTATAGACATGGACTCAAATTAGGCCTATATAGTTAAAAACATGTATGTATATTAGGGTGGGGCGGTTTACTAACCTATATCGCGCGATCGACATTTGGATTCCTCTCATTTTTCTGAGTAGAAAACTCCTCCACGACATTTGTCTAAAATTAATTTTGATGTTCCGGAATTTGGTTTTTATGAACCAAGACGAATTTTTGAAAATAAAAATTAGGCAAAAATCGACAAAAAAATATCCAGGCCAATATGCACATCGAATTGAAGCAGAATTTTATGCTGAAACCAGATATGAAATCGAAACTAAAATCGGATGATCCGTTTTCGAGATATAGCGTGATTTCCGGTTATGGAGGCTGAATGCCCAAAATCGCATATTTTCGCGATTATCACTTGTTGTGTACAATACATCTTAATTTTTGTTGCAAACTTTTTAAAGATAAGTCAATACAATATATGAACAGTATTTTAAAATATTAATTTACTTTCCGGTATAGGAAAACTAGAATGCACTCTTTTTTCCTTGGCCCAAAAGCGCGGTATGGGTTCGCTATGTTATAGTCATCCGATACCGATGAATTTCGCCGACAGCGCTTTGTGTACAATAAATGCTCTAAAAACAAAATTTCAGAATTTTAGCTGTAAAAATTGAAGAGTTATTCCCTAAAACGTTGACTTATGCTTCTGAAATTTGTTTTTTGCTTCCAATAGTACGCTATGGCGTATGAGTAACCTTGAGTTTTTTTTAGAGTTGAGTAAAGTAAAACAAGTAAGGAAGCCTAAGTTCGAGTGGAATCGAACATTAGATACTCAGCTGTATGCTTTCATTGTTTGTTTGCGTTTGTTCGATTAGGGTGTACTTTATATAAAGCGAGTGCTGCATAAAGTGGGCGTAGCCACGCCCATTTTCTAAATTTTTATCAGTCATCCAACTAAGCATATGAACATTATTCTTTGTACAAAATTTCATCCCTTTATGACTTTTAGTTACAAGGATGTCACGTTACAAATTCCCAAAGGGTGTTCCAGAAATATCTTTGTTAAAAAGTAGGCGTGGTCATAAACCGATTTCAATAAATTTTTGCGTGTCTATTAACACAAGTTATAAAAGTGTATAAACCAAGTTTCGTCATAACATCTCTATTATTTGTCGAGTTATGGGCTTCGAAATCTCGTTGATTCCTTTGTCTGAAAAGAGGCGGCGCCACGCCCATTTTCCGAAATTTTTCTATTTTTTGTTTTATGTCCATAGTTGGACACCTTCCATAAAATTTCAATGAATTATCTTTATATTTGACAAAGATATCGCTTAAAATGTTTTTATTAGGTCACTTTATAAGACCCATATATAAAAGTGGGCGTGGTCGTCAACCGATTTCGCTCAAATTTTGAACATGTATTACTACAAGTAGTGAAAGTGTATACACCAAGTTTCGTCATAATATATCGATTATTTGTCGAGTTATGGGCTCAGAAATCTCGTATATTCCTGCTTCTAAAAGGAGGCGGTGCCACGCCCATTTTCCAAAATTTTTGTATTTTTTGTTTTATGTCCATAGTTGGACACCTTCCATAAAATTTCAATGATATATCTTTATATTTGACAGAGATATCGCTTAAAATGTTTTTATTAGGTCACTTTATAATACCCATATATAAAATTGGGCGTGGTCATCAACCGATTTTGGCAATTTTTCGTCCAAACATTTGCCTAAGTAAGTATATCACGCCTACCAAATTTCATCGATATATCTTCAACGGTTTCTGACTTATGACTCATAAAACTTCCAATGTTTGCCCCTTAATAAGTGGGCGTGGCACCGCCCATTTTCCAAAATTTCACCATATTTCTTCATAAGGGCCTGAGCTCAATACGTGTGTGAAATTTTATCACTCTAGCTCTATTAGTGACTGAGATACAAAATTTCCGATTTTTACTATATAGGGGAGGTGGGCGTGGTCATGGTCCGATTTCGCCCATTTGCAATACCATCCGTTCCTGTCTTGATACCAACTTACGTTTCAAATTTCATCAAAATATCTCAATTGTTGCGCGAGTTATCGTGCGCACAGACGGACAGACGGGCGGACGGACAGACGGACAGACGGACGGACATGGCTCAATCGATTTCTCTTTTCACCCTGATCATTTCGATATATATAAGTCTATATCTATCTCGATTATTTCATTCTGTTACAATCCACCGTTAGGAAATCAAAACTATAATACTCTGTGTACTAGTACAGCTGAGTATAAAAACAAGTCCCAAACAGCATACGTCTACGTTTTGGGTTATAACTCCTCAACTTTTGCAGCTAAAATTCCGAAATTTTGTATTTAGAGCATTTATTGTACACAAAGCGCTGTCGGCGAAATTCATCGGTATCGGATAACTATAACATAGAGAACCCATACCGCGCTTTTGGGCCAAGGAAAAAAGAGTGCATTCTAGTTTTCCCATACCGGAAGATAAATTAATATTTTAAAATACCGTTCATATATTGTATTGACTTATCTTTAAGAAATTTGCAAAAAAAATTAAGATATATTGTACACAACAAGAGATAATCGGGAAAATATACGATTTTGGGCGTTCAGCCTCCATAACCGGAAATCACGCCATATATCGAAAACGGATCATCCGATTTTAGTTTCGATTTCATATCTGGATTCAGCATAAAATTCTGCTTCAATTCGATGTGCATATTGGCCTGGATATTTTTTTGTCGATTTTTGCCCAATTTTTATTTTCAAAAATTCGTCTTGGTTCATAAAAACCAAATTCCGGAACATCAAAATTAATTTTAGACAAATGTAGTGGAGGAGTTTTCTACTCAGAAAAATGAGAGGAATCCGAATTTCGATAGCGCGGTATCGATTAATTTCCCTCCATACAAATCGCCCCACCCTAATGTATATGTATGTATGTATTCTTGATATGTCTGCTAGTTACATATAAAAATTAATTTCCTTCAATCACTATTTGTTATCTAATACTAAGATTTAGGCTCGTAAACACTATAGCTGTAGACAATGACTTTCTGGCATTAAATGACAGCCGATGCTCTTGTTTTTAGAAACGCAGATATTGTAGCTGCTTATAATTAAGCGCACTTTGTGATGGATGAGTAAGAGAAGTTTGTGATGTTTCGCACAAACCTCTTCTACGTACATACATACATATGTAGGTACATGGTAATTGACCTACATAAAAATTATATTACATATACGCAATTAATGCGCGAAAGGTACCAAAATAGGTTTTAAAGTTGAATAAAATAAGATTTAACTAGTAAACCCTGCCACGCGATGCTGTGGCTTTCGATTACACTGTGAGACAATTTGAGGGTGGAAGACCACATATTGCCACATTTGACAAATTTTTTTATTGTCATTTTAAATTTGACTTTCTCCTAAAATTGGCGGAATATGAATGGGCTGTAAGCCCATAGAATCTTATTAATAAAATATAAAATGAAGCATATACCTAGAAAGTTACTGTTTTTTTTTATTTTCTGTGGACCTAAATTTTTTATACACAGATTTTGTGCGAGGAGCCCCATAGTTAAGTTTCAATAATTTTCTAGAAAGCGACCTCCAAAAGGCCATTTGTCGCAGTCCTCTTTCTCTTTCTAGTTTTCTTACATATGACATCTCAAATTTAAAAATCAAACAAACTATAGCGTAAAACTGAATTTTTGAAAAAATGGCAACCCTTTTTGTAAAAATAATAATAAATTACTAATTTTCAAGCAAAGCCCTTTCATATGACACCCCAAATTTAAAAATCAAACAAACTATAGCGTAAAACTGAATTTTTGAAAAAATCGCAACCCTTTTTGTAAAAATAATAATAAATTACTAATTTTCAAGCAAAGCCCTTTCATATGACACCCCAAATTAAAAAATCAAACAAACTATAGCGTAAAACTGAATTTTTGAACAGGTAGCAACCCTTTTGGTAAAAATTTTAATAAATTACTCATTTTCAGATCAAGCCCTTTCATATGCTACTTGAAATTTAAAAATCAATCAAACTATACAGGAGAATTAAATTTTTAAACAGGTGGCAACCCTTTTCAGAAATATTAAACCTTCCTGCACATCTACAGGTGAAGCCCTTTCATGTGACACCCCATTTTCGAAAATCGGTATAAAGGTGTAAAAGTTATGGTGCGTACAAAAAATCGCTTAGCGTAATATATATAAAGACATGAAATTGCCAAATTATACAAAAAAGTTTTGCATACTTTTGGGGTTAACCATTAATTGAGAATGTGGCATTACACATAACTGATGCAAAAAATTAACTCAAAATGGGTCTTAAAAAGAATTTGTAACTATATTTTGAATCTTACCAAATTTTTATTTGAATCTAAAAAATTATATGAAAAAGTGTTGCATACTTTTAGGTTAACTAATCCATTATGATATGCTATACGAAGTAATTGATACTCGAAATGTATCAAGAGTAATTCAAAAGGCGATAATAAGCTATTCTGCTAGTTTTTGAAAATATAATTTGCACCTGAGAAGTTATATAAAAGGTATTGCATACTTTTGTGTAAACTACTTTCAGCAAAATATAATATTCTACATATCTGTTGCAAGAATATTGCCAAAACACATTTAAAATAGAATAGAAGCTAACTATTATTACATATATAAAACATTCTACTTGAATCTGAGGAAGTATAAAAATGTGTTGCATACTTTTAGGTTAACTAATCCATCATAATATGCTATACGAAGTAGTTGTAACTCAAAATGTGTCTAGAGTAATTCAAAAGGCGATAATAAGCTATTCTGCTAGTTTTAAAAAATATAATTTACACCTGAGAAGTTATATAAAAGGAATTGCATACTTTTACGTAAACCATTTTCAGAAAAATGTACTATTCGACGTAATTTATGCAGAAAAATTGTCAAAAAAACATCCTAAAAGAGAATAAGTTAAAGCTATTATTTTATATTTAAAAAATTCAATTTAAATCTGAGCAAATATAAGTATATACATATATGTTGTATACTTTTATGCTAAGTACTTCTTATTTGTTTTAACAATGTTTTCTTAGTCTCCTTTCCATTTTTTTTGCGTAGAAACCTGGCCTCAACATACAATGATCTTTTTTCGGCGAAGAGCTACATACTTAACTATTCGATGCTTGCTCGATGTACCCTATTCAATTTCTTGACATACATACTAAGCGCTTTTTGAAAGTGTAAGCAAAAGGTGTGCTCATTCACACCTCTTTCAAATGTAGTACACATATTTTGCTTGGCTTCAAATAACAAAGAAAAGTCTTTGTCTTTATTTTCACACGATGACTGGTTTAGTGCATGACAAGGACACCACAGTCAAGTGGAAGTTCCTCAACTCTTCAAACACGAGCTGCCAATATGCAGACACAATAGTGAAAAGCAGCCAGACTGACATTGAAGTAAATGGGTTTCTATGTGAATGAGTTGCAAAGAAGAAGCAAGTATATGTATGCAGAGCTTACACACATTCGCACGAAAAAAACAAACGCTTTGCCGCAGCTGTTGTTCGTAACACCTCTGTCAGGTGCACATGTGCATAAATGCATGAATATATACATATATAGCTAGATGACTTTGTCTGGGCCTATATATGTACATGCATATATCGACGGCTGAGAATAAGATCGCCCTATTTCAAAAATTGTTTCAAAAACGCCCTATTTGAAAAATTGTTTGAATAACGTCCTATTTCAGATTTTGCTTCAAGAACGCCCTATTTGAAAAATTGTTTCAATAACGTCCTATTTCAGATTTTGCTTCAAAAACGCCCTATTTCAGAGAAAATTCCATATATATTTCTCTGAAATAGGGCGTTTTTGAATACTTGTCTGAAATAGGACGTTATTGAAACAATTTTTCAAATAGGGCGTTCTTGAAGCAAAATCTGAAATAGGACGTTATTCAAACAATTTTTCAAATAGGGCGTTTTTGAAACAATTTTTGAAATAGGGCGATCTTATTCTCAGCCGTCTATATGTACTATAATATACATGATATATATGTAAAATTGTATGCTCGTATGTTTGTTCTGGCTGCACTTGTATCCTTTCGGGCATAGACGAGTGCGCCACACCACCTTGAGGGCATAAATAACATGCTGTTTTTGTTTTTTGCTTCGTTTGATACATTGGTTGTAGTTGTTTTGCTACTGCTTTCACTTCTTCTTGGCTTGGCATTTCACAACAATTGCATTTTTTATACATACATAGCATTCTCATTTCAATTTTAATTTTCGTTTTTTCACCTACTTCTGCCGCCTTTCACCTTTTCACATTCACACTCAACAAAGTGGCGCACAATTTTTGAGCCAGTTGAGCAGCAAGAAAACAACGCCCACAAATACATACTCGCAAAAATGCACAAATGAATGCAGTTGCATATATATATATGTATGCAAATACATATGTAACTACTGTATGTACATATGCAGTTATTTTTTTATGTAAAAAATATAGTCACTCAGCCTCTCCTGTGCTGCTTAGCTTTAGCAATCATAAAAAATACTACCAGTTTTATTTTTATGCCTAAAAGTATGCATGCTTTTTTTTTGTTAGAGTGCAAAAAATTCGTTTGGCCTGTAAAAAATTTACAAACCTCGTGCGGGCGAATGTTTTTCGTTATAGCATAACAACAGCTTGTGGTAGTTTTTGGCACGTTTAATCAAAATACATAAATATGGCTGTGTACATACATATGTAGGAATGTGGTAAAAATTTAATCTATATAGAAAAGGTAAACACAGGATGAGTCAAAGACAATGGTACCGGGAGACTCAAAGGCCGAATGCGTAAAAATTAAATCTCTAAACACAGAGTGACTCAAAACAAAGTTAAAGGGTAGACGCAAATGCCGAAGCCTCCCTTAGTTCATAAATTGTTACTGCGATCACTGGTGGGTACATACTTGTGACATGGAAAAGCTCCTAAGGAAGAGTTTTCCTTTTGAGAAAATAATGTGGCGGTAAAAGGTGACTCTACAGCTGTCATTAAGTCTTATGATGTTGCCGAAAGTGATATCTTTTCTGACTAGCGTGATCACGAAATCTCTCCTGTCTCATGCAGTCCATAAATCGTTTCTTTATACACTTTTCCCACTTGTAAACAAGAAAAAGGTATTTAAGATGGCATTGAATTGAGAAAAAATGTGATGCGAAAGCAAGAGGCATTCATTATGTGAGAGGATTTCTTCAAGACCATTGGAATTCAGCACGCTAGGAGTTTCAGCAAAAGATTGCCCAATACAAATACTCTTACCCTTCTTGACCTTGTTGATAAGCGTACTTGGAGATATCTACGGTCATAAATACGATATGCTGTAGTAATTAGCTGCCTGTAGGTCAATTGATGTTAGAGCTAGCTAATAAAAGTGACAAGGATAAGAAATTAGGCCAGTAAATGTTAGAGCAGTAAATGTGCGCCTAAATGTATGTCATGTCAACATCATCCACATTTTACTCCAATTTCTGCAACTTTGAATTACCCTTTACTTAAAAAAAAAATTTTTTTTTTTGATAAAAAGCAAAAGCCATATTTGTACATCATTGTTATACACTACTAGTGCCCTCGAAAAAAAAACAACAACAACTTGCAAGCGGCAAAGCAACAACAACAACACAGCACCGAAAAAATCATAAAATTAGCGCATACCTTACTTCAGAGCTTAACCCATTGCATTGCGCTTTTATGCGGTTGCAACAGATGCAGCCGCTACCAAAAAATGTACAAAAAAAATTTGAAATTTAAATAATAAAACTAACATTTTTTATCTTTTTTTTGGTCAGCTGGCTCGGTCAATGCGCTGCTGCCCGCTTGTGCGCTGTTTGTGCTTTTGTGGCATTTTAAGCAGTTAAGGCAGTTGCCATGGTTGGTTGGTTGGTTGTCAATGTTGCCTACCTTTAGGGTTTCACAAATAAGGTTCTTCGTTTTTTATTTTTTATAATTAAAATACACTTTAAGATTTATTTAGCCCACTTTATGCTATTAAATTTCACATTGATTTACGAGTTACAATAAATGGCAATTGTAGGCGAGTGTGAGTTGCAGGTTTTTTTATGTCGTTGAGCGAGATTATAGTGTGTAGGTATATAGTGTTTTTGTAGGCACAAGCAAAAAATAGGCCATAAAAAATGTGCGAAGCATAAAAAACGGCCATCTATTCAAAACATTTTATGTGCCGAACAGATATTTGAGCTTAAAAGGCATTGCATTTTTGTTAAAAAAGAGACTGTTCCAATCACATAAATCTATGTAAATGGAAATTTTTATATGTGGCCATAAAAGCACTTGACCAATGCAAATGCAATTAAATTTAATTGTTGAACTTGTTGGTCTAAAACACGTTTTTCACATACCGATATTTTTTTAGATGTTTGGTTTGAGGTTTTTCACATACCGATATTTTTTTTAGATGTTTGGTTTTGGTGTGAGGTTTTTGATTTTAATTTTTTTCTTTGTGTTTTGATATTGGATTTTTGAGATTTTTAATTTTGATTTGTGCTTTTATTTTTTGTATTTTTGTGATTAATAATTAAATTACAGCTTTTTTTTATTTTTTTTATTTGATTTGTGATTTAATATTTATTTACTTTTTTTAATTTTTTTGTTATTATTTTGATTTTTAATTTTTAAAGCTAAATTTTTTTATTTCTTTTTTGTGACTTTGGAAATTTCAAATTTAATTTTTTGATTGCTCATCTCTGACTATTGATTTGTGAGTTTCGATTGTTGAGTTTTAATAATTGATTCTTGTTTTCTGATTTTTATTTTTTAGTTT
The DNA here is from genome assembly GCA_960531455.1 of Urophora cardui. NCBI lineage: Eukaryota > Metazoa > Arthropoda > Insecta > Diptera > Tephritidae > Urophora > Urophora cardui. The sequence goes on from OY482674.1 coordinate 131,648,182, forward strand.
TTGGCTGGTCTGGATTTATGATTTTTGATTTGTTATTTATGATTTTTTTAATTTTGCAGTCTGAATCTTAATTTTTGATTGCTGATTCGTGGCTATTGATTACTAAGTTTTGACTATTGAATGTAAATACTTGAATTTTTTCGGATTTTTTTTTTAATTTTTTATTATTGATTTTTTTTTAATTTTTCATTATTGATTTTTTTTTTTATTTTTGGCCTTTGATTTTTAGTTTTTCATTTTTAATTATTTTGATTTATGATTTTTGATTGGTTATTGGTAATATGTGATTTTTGATTTCTGATGTTTAATTTTCCTGTGTTGCTAATTTATTATTTTCTAATTTTCTATTGTTATTTGTGATTTTTGAATTTTGCAATGTGAGTTTTAATTTTTGATTGCTTATTTGTGATTATTGACTGATGAATTTTTTTCGGATTTTTCTTTCTTAATTTTCATAATTGATTTCAGTTTTTTTTAATTTTTTGGCTTTGGATTTTTGGTTTGAAAATTTTGTTTTTTTTGTTTTAATTTTTCTGATTTAATTTATGATTAATGATTTATAATTTGTTGGAGTTTTGCAATTTGAGTTGTAATTTTTGATTGTTTATTGAATATTGATTGTTAAGTTTTAACTCTTGATTTTTTTTTCGGTTTATATTTTTTAATTTTTGTTTTCAATTAATGATTTATATTTTTTATTTCATTTTTCGCTTTTGAGTTTTGGTTTTAAATTTTTGTTTTTAAATTTAGGATTCTGATTTTTTATTTGAGATTATTGGTTATTAGGTTTGTAATTTTTGAGTTTTGATTTTCATTTTTTTATTCCCTTTTTGATTTGTTTATTTGTATATTTGGAATTTTAACTTAAATTTTTTTATTCCCTTTTTGATTGTTGATTCGTGATTTTTTTTATTTTATTTTTCATTGGTAAATTGTTAGTTAGAATTTTGATTTTAGAATTTTAATTTTTGACTGTATTTCGAATTTTTAGTTTTTAATTTTTGAAAATTAATTTTTGATTTGTGTTTTCTGATTTTTAATTTTTCAATTTTGATTTCAGATTTATAAGTTTTAACTTTTAATTTCTGATTTTTGACTGTGATTTGTGCTTTTAAGTTTTTGATTGTGATTTGTAATTTTTTGTTTTCGACTTTGACTTTATATTTTTAATATTTAACTATTTCTAATCTCAACCTTTAACATCATATGAAAAACGTTTTCAACGAATTCAAACATGTCCCATAGCCGCTGAAGTGGCATTACCGCAAAAACCCCAAAAGCTAACTAATTTCATAAAATCTCAACTTTTATTACTGCAAGCACTTCAACGAAATCATAATAAGCACCTACACATGCAGCAAACAGTCATTAAGAAAAAAACCTCCAAAAAAGAAATTAATATTGCAATTTTCATTTTTCATTCCTGCAATGCGCTGCTTACGGCGACAAACCATTCAAGCGTTAAGTCAAATATGCAGCAGTCCAGTGGCGATTGTCCTTCGCCTTCAGCTTTTGCAACCCACACATACCAACGTACATACGTGTTCATTTTTGGGCCGACAGCAAATTCATTTTACGTTCCCTTTTGGGTATAGAACAAACATTACGTTGTTATTACCTTGTGATCTACCTTAGGGAATTGCTGTCGCAGCAAACAATCAGGCGACGAGAGAAATAAGTGAGGGCGTTGCAGAGAGAAAAAGGGGCAAGTGAAAGTAGAAATGAGAAAATAAGTGAAAGTGAAAAATAGTTATTTTTTATAGTCAATGGAGGAGTAGATACTTAAGCATATATGTTCGTAATACACATGTGTATATGTAAGTAATATACTCCTATTTACTCGTAATCCCACTTCAAAGTCAACATTTCGGCCAAGCAAACGCAAATAACCAATCTGTTAAGATTTCAAGTCAAATCAAGCCAGTCAATTGCGGTTAGTTGGCGTTTTCTGTCACACTTCCACTTCTGTGCTGTGGTTTTTCAGTTTATTTTTTCTCACTTATTTTGTAGACTTGCTAAAGCGGACATGTTTTTCGTTGGAAATTATTATACATGTTCAGCTTATACGAAGGATGAATGGATCGGTTGCTAGAATTTGTATTCTCCGAACTTCTTTCCGAAATCAAACACAAACCAATGCCTTGTCAGAAGAATTAGGTGCGTAATGGTTGTCAAGCCTAAAAGGTTGCGATACAGATTTAATCTACATATGTAGCGAAGGTAAATAGAGGATGATTCAAACTCAAAGTTACGCAGATAGTCAAGAGAGATTCATCTTCTGCTGTTCTTTCCAATTTTTCTGATTCGTTAAGATCAATTGTGCCTCACGCAACATTTCTCTACAATAATTAAACCACTTTTGACTTAGAAAAGGTTGTTAGCAAGGGGTTTCTACCTTTATCCAGACAAAATTAGAGCAAAAAAGGGAATTATCACCCAGTAACTCAGCGCGAGTGCAATTGGAGTTTCCTAGTCTGTTGATGTTTTGCCATGAATTTGTGTCTCTTTTTTTTCACATCATGGGTCGGTGGCTTGTTAGAAGTCCCACCAGCGGACTAATGGAGAGCCAGTTCAGATGAAGCATCGATACAGATTTTCTCTCATCCAAGCTTGCGCCAGATTTGCCTGCAACTCACACAATGTTGCATTCTACTCCACATTAATGGCCTCATAAACCAACTCTAAAGCACTTCTATAAAAGCATTTGCTTTATTGCTGTTTTAAAGTTACTTAATTCTTAAAATGACAACAGATGCAAACTAATTTAGGATTAGCATCTGTGTATATGTATGCACGTACATAACACAAGCAATCTATATAGTTACATACAAACATTCATACTGCTCGTATACTCTTTTATTTCATTTCATACTACTTGTACATGCAGACATACATATAACATTTAATTACACTTTCATTTGTTTGAATTTGATTAACAAGTCAAAATGCGAATTTGGCTTTAGGATATGTTGGTATACGCATTTTGAAGGATTTGCAAAAGATTTTGAGCCAAAAATGCATACGAGTATTTGTCATCTATTTTAAATTGTTTTCATCAACAAAGCAAAACATTAAAATACATATGTATGTACATATTATGTATTTACTTTGTCACATTGTGTGCTGTCTGTCTGTCTGTCTGTCTGCTGTACATAAATAAAATCCTGTGCACGCGTAAGTATTTTGCATGGCTAAGCTTTGTCTGGGCTTAAAAGTGAATAAATTTTGTTTAACGCATAGAGAATCACATACTTCTAGTGATTTAAAGCCAAATCTCTAATTTGATTTTAAGGTTCAACCCAATGTAGTATATGCAAGTTGATAATTCCCTGATATTGATCATAGAAAGTCAAACGATGATGATATATCTATCACAGAACATTTTTATATTAAAAAAAATGAATTTTTTTTCTTTAAACTTTTTTTTAAAGACGCAATTGGGTATATACCTATTATATAGAATAACACGAACGCGTGCATACGTACATACATACATATGTACAAAAGAAATTATTACCGAACGCATCAAAAGTAACCGATTCGCCGTTATGGAAATTCGCAGCTGGGTATATGTAAGTTATATGTATGTATATGTATCCACTTTGCTCTAGTGTAGTATATTTTTCTTATCATCACACAAGTTTTGCTAAAATACTTCACTTTAAAATTGTTTTTACAGAATTCGCATTTGGGTATATTTTATATTAATATGTATATAGATTTATTCACATGTATTATTTTGAAGGTACATACTCTCATATTTTTATGCAATACTTGAAAATTTGCCTATACAATTTTTACTAAAAATCCGCAATTGGGTATATACTATGTGTAGTATATTAAGCAAATGGGAAAAAGTGGTTTATTTGGCATACAAAAACACACTTATTATTTCTTAATACATAATTAAAAAATTTTAAATTCACAACTGGGTATATTTTATGCTTGGGAATTGCAAATTTTATCCTTAAATTTAAGAACTGAACTTTAATTACGTTGTTCAAATCTGCAACTGGGTAAAGATATATTCTGCGTACGTATTTTTTTCAAATACATATGTACACCAGGCCGTATCGCCTTATATGGACGACGTTTTACATGCCGACAAAAAAAGTTACATTAAGGTGGTAAGTACTGGGTGGAGGTGACCCCAGTGGCGCTCATAGGGTTAATAGAATTATAAAGTAGAAACCCTCCTCTCAAGCCAAAGAGATTGGTGTATCAAACTTAGGGATCGGGCTATAAATAACGAAGATGTGAAAAAAATGAATTTAGCGACATCTAGCGGTGTCCAAAAATGAAATAAAAAATTGTCCAGAAATGTTTTCGGAAAACAAATTATATGGGGGGGGGGGGGGCGTACGGCGAACTTTTTTTTTGCGATACACTCCTTATTTTGCCTTACTCTGCAATTGAAAACCAATCTTATAATTATATGTATATTTAAAACCCCCAGCTGGTTATAAATAGTACAGCAACACTCAAAATTTAACTCCCAAATAAATATGTCTACGTTTTAGGGTATAACTCTTCAACTTTTGCAGCTAAAATTCTGAAATTTTGGATTTGGAGCGTTTATTGTACACAAAGCGCTGTCGGCGAAAATCATCGGTATCGGATGACTATAACATGGAGATCCCATACCGCGATTTTGGGCTAAGGAAAAAAGAGTGCATTCTAGTTTTCCTATACCGAAAGATAGATTAATATTTTAAAATATTGTATTGACTTATCTTTAAGAAATTTGGAAAAAAAATTAAGATATATTGTACACAACAAGAGATAATCGCGAAAATATGCGATTTTGGGCATTCAGCCTCCATAACCGGAAATCAGGCTATATCTCGAAAATGGATCATCCGATTTTAATTTGGATTTCATATCTGGATTCAGCATAAAATTCTGCTTCAACCCGGTGTGCACATTGGCCTGCATATTTTTTTTGTCGATTTTTGCCCAATTTATATTTTCAAAAATTCGCCTTGGTCCATAAAAACCAAATTCCGGAACATCAAAATTAATTTTAGACAAATTTCGTGGAGGAGTTTTCTACTCAGAAAAATGAGAGGAATCCGAATTTAGATGGCGCGGTATCGATTAGTTTCCCTCCACACAAATCGCCCCACCCTAACGTACACCACTTTTTTCATGCTTTTTTTGCTCGCCTTCTTGCTTTGAATATTTAATTTACCAATTTTGCTTTTCACAAAATTTTTTAAGCGAAAAAGGTTTTTTTTTTGGGCGCTCACGTACAATTCGGGCACAATTTGACGCTAAAAAATTTTATTTGGTTGTTGCCTAATTTTTTCTTTTTTTCTTTTTTTCCTTTTTCCATTTTCCTGTTTTTATTTATTTTTTCTTTTTACCTTTTTTCTTTTTTATTTTTTTCTGCTTTCCTTTCTTTTTGCTTAAAATGCGTCAAATCTCGTGCGCTTAAACGTCTCATTTTATCGTCTACTTACTTATTGTAAGTGCATATGTACCCACGTACTTCGCTAGGAACATCAGCAAAAACTTATAAACAGGATTGACTGCTTGCCAATCAGAGTTGAGAGGTTTTTAGTTTAGTTTGGTAAATTTAATAAGCGAAATCCCATCTCTCTTGAGTAAATTAGAAGAAATATGATGCAGCTTAGCGGCAGGCAGTTCAGGAAACTTGCGCGCATAAAGTGTTTGTTATAGTGTGTTTGTTGTTGCTTATGTGAGTTTCAAAACATTTTGCTAACAGTTTTTGCGTCAAAAATTGGCAATAGAAGCTTTCTAAAGTTTTATTTTTTCTGCTATTTTTCACCATTTTTTCTTTAACGTTTACGTTTTATGCTACTGAAAATTTTGTTACGGTGCACAAAAGTTGTACAATTTGCTTGTAAGTCTCTTAAAGTGAATTGTGTTGTACAAGTTGTTTTGTTTATGAAGTGATTTTCTTGAGCTTTTTTATTTTTTTCTTACAATACTAAGCTGTGGTGTGGAATGGAACTGTGGTATGCCGTGAAAACTATGTATGTCTTTGCCAAGCTCTCATGCATATTTGCCCATTGTATTTAAGACCTTTAGAGAGCATGTGTATGTAGAGAAAAGGTGGGATAGTGGAATCAGAGTTCCTCTGAAAACCTCCCAGTTCCTTTAATAAATCTGAGAAGTTTGTCAAGTGGCGGAGAATGTGCATTACTCCATTCTCAGTACATCTGACTCAAGAATGAGCGATCTTGGTCTAGCAAAAGCCGTGCAGGTGCTGAAAAAATGCTGTCCCCATGGATTGTGTCCCGTAATCAACCCCTCAAGGACCCGAAGCTCCCTCCTTCTCTGTTTGAGTAAGAAGGTTGTTACCTCCCTGTTACTTTACTTTGAACTTTACATGTATTCTTCTTAACTCATATTCAAAGAAAACAAGTAAGGAAGCCTAAGTTCGAGTGGAATCGAACATTAGATACTCAGCTGTATGCTTTCATTGTTTGTTTACGTTTGATGGAAACACGGTGTATTTTATATAAAACGGGTGTCGCATAAACTGGGCGTAGCCGCGCCCATTTTCAAAATTTTTATCAGCCATCCAACTAAGCATATGAATATTATTCTTTGTGCAAAATTTCATTCCTTTATGACTTCCAGTTACAAAGATGTCGCGTTACAAATTTCCAAAGCGTGTTCCAGAAATATGTTTGCTAAAAAGTAGGCGTGGTCATAAACCGATTTCAATAAATTTTTGCGTGTCTATTAATACAAGTTATAAAAGTGTATAAACCAAGTTTCATCATAATATCTCAATTATTTGTCGAGTTATGGGCTCCGAAATCTCGTAGATTCCTTTGTCTAAAAGGAGGCGGTGCCACGCCCATTTTCCAAATTTTTTCTATTTTTTGTTTCCGGTCTATTGTAGAAATCATACCACAAAATTTCAATGAATTATCTTTACATTTGACAAAGATATCGCTTAAAATGTTTTTATTAGGTCACTTTATAAGACCCATATATAAAAGTGGGCGTGGTCGTCAACCGATTTTGGAAATTTTTCGTCCAAACATTTGCCTTAGTAAGTAAATCACGCATACCAAATTTCATCGATATATCTTCAATGGTTTCTGAGTTATGACTTATAAAACTTTCAATATGCGTCTCTTAATAAGTGGGCGTGGCACCGCCCATTTTCCAAAATTTTTGTGTTTTTTATTTTATGTCCATAGTTGGACTCATGCCACAAAATTTCAGTGATAGATCTTTATATTTGACAGAGATATCGCTTAAAATGTTTTTATTAGGCCCCTTTATAGTTCCCATATATAAAAGTGGGCGTGGCCGTCAACCGATTTTGACAATTTTCCGTCAAAACATTTGTCTAAGTAAGTAAATCACGCATACCAAATTTCATCGATATATCTTCAACGGTTGGTGGCCGCTGTGGTGCAGTGGGTAGAGTGCTCGCCTGCTATGCCAGAGGTCTCGGGTTCAAACCACGGTCCGAGCAAAACACCAAAACAATTTTTCTAATTAGTAAAAATCCAATTATTGGGTTTTTTAAGAGCAGCGGTCACCTCTCGGCAGTGGGCGGCATACCCTCCGAGAGTATTTCTGCCATGAAAAAGCTTCTCACAAAAAATGCATTCGCCGTTCGGAGCCGGCATAAAACTGTAGGTCCGCCCAATTAGTAGGAAAAACAAAAAGGAGCACACCTCGAATTGGGAGAGAAGCTCGGCCATAAAACTCGTCAGAGTTATAATAGCGCCATTGTATTATATTATATTATATTATTATATCTTCAACGGTTTCTGAGTTATGACATAAAACTTTCAATGTTTGACCCTTAAAAAGTGGGCGTGGCACCCCCCATTTTCCAAAATTTCACCAAATTTTTTCATAGGGGCCTGAGCTCAATACGTGGGTAAAATTTCATCGGTCTAGCTATATTAGTGGCTGAGATACCAAATTTCCGATTTTTTCTATATAGGAAAAGTGGGCGTGGTCCTGGTCCGATTTCGCCCATTTTCAATACCAACCGTCCCAGTCTCGATACCAACTTGCATTCCAAATTTCAACAAAATATCTCAATTTTGCGCGAGTTAGAGTGTTTACATACGGACAGACGGACAGACGGACGGACGGACATGGCTCAATCGATTTCTCTTTTCACCCTGATCATTTTGATATATATAAGTCTATATCTATCTCGATTATTTCATTCTGTTACAATCCACCGTTATTTGATTAAAACTATAATACTCTGTGTACTAGTACAGCTGAGTATAAAAAATAATAACAATTGCGTAGAAAAAAATGAGACTGTCTACGGTATTATCGTCATGATAACACATTTTTGGCTAGACAAATTTCCGATTACACGTGTCATGTCAGCAGTTGGCCTTTTTCGTTTAGTTATTGACCATCCACAAAAAACATAAAATATAAAAATAAAACTTCTCAGACGGTTTAATAAGCTTTTCCAACAATAAAATTGCCTTTTATTATATATGCACATGTGGATTTTGGTTATAATAAATTGAAGCAAGTAGGTAAATTTATACTTTTGCAGTTACATTAAGGATAAAATAATAAAATACATTATTTTATGTATGTATGTATTTACTATATGTGTATATGGCAATATGTATGATGTAGGTAAGAATATATCCAAATACGCAGGCGCCAACATAATACCCTAATGCCCATAAATGTCTGTGCAAAAGCTGTTACAAACATGTGCAAACATTTTCAGATCACTGCCTGCATATAAATATATATGTAACACATGTATATAAGTATGTATGTATGTAGTGTTAGCAGCTGACGTGTTTGGCACAATTAAATTTACTTCTAATTGAATTTGCAAACTGGGTTAAAAAATTTAACCAACACCGATGTACATTCCTACATATATACAAACATACATAAGTATGTAACTTCCCTGTAGGGAAAATATCTAATTCAGAACTAGGTCGCTTCTAGTGCATTTTTCGCCACTACTAGTGCGAGCTAAATCTCTTTTGCATGTTATTAACTGGCGAATTTAACACGGCGATGTCCCAGGCGGTGTCAATTGTCACCCTCTACACTACATTTCCGATAGTTCCGAACTAGTACTAAATTCTACAGTTTTCACTAGTTCGTATATTGGCACAATTTCGATAGTTCTGAACTAACTACAAGTACCTGAAAATTCTAGAGTTAAGCTTAAGCTTAAGAGCTTAAGTGAAGCATTTGACACACTTCGTGCAAGTGGCGCACTGGCTAACGCGTGTGACATTCAATCTCGCGAGCGCGGGTTCGAATCCTGCCGACGTCGAGGCGGATGATAATTTTTTTTTTTTTTTTTTAATACAAATTTACAAAAATATTTAAAAAGTAATAAAATAAAAAAAAAAATTAAAATAAGCCTGAAGGATCGGAAAAGCATAATTAGGGGAACATTTCATTTCACACAAGTTAAGATGCAAATAGAAAACTCTTTATATAATCTGAGAATTGCAGAAATATCCAAAGCCGACGACAATTGAACGAACGAAAAATTTTTGTCACTTCGAAATTGCATACAAATCAAAGTGGGTCTTATAATGGTCACTCAATTCACTCCTTCTACTTAGTTAATTTTTGACACCTTTTCGCTAGTTCGGAACTAGCTGACTAGTTATTGAGTTCCCTGCAGGGTAACGTCAAACTACACTCTAAAAACTGCGTGTAAATATGCTACCAAAATATATGTAATTTTTAGTTGAAAATTACATTTTTTTCGTAGATTTACACTACAAGTGTGGAATTTACAGTTCTAAACGAAATTGTACGCACTTTTCAGCAAAAGTGAGCATATCATGCGATTTTACACGCATTTTGGATTAAAATTGCATACAGAAATTGTAATTTCAAATCTCGTGCGCGAAATTACAATTGAGTCGGGTAAAATTACATAGTAAATTTGTAATTTTGTTTAACTTATATGCGAAATTACAATTTATTACTCGATTGGTGTTTAGATTTAAAGTTTGTTTGTGTAGGCTTTACACTTTTATTGTTTAAATTTAAACAGCTTATCTGTTGAATTTTTCAGTGTGCGATTTTGCGCATAATAAGGTAGGAAAAAAGTAACCTACCTTTTTGTATGCAAAATTACACGAAAATTTCTAAGAGTGTAAGTGAGCCAATTGTTTATTATGCTGAATCAGAGCAGAAGAAGCTTGAGTGGCATGCGAGATGACTACAATAAAAAGAAAAAAGAGAAATTGGTTGAATTTTAATTTCCTTTGCGTGGGTTAGGTAAGTGATATGCATACATACTAGTGGTCGGAAACTATCGATGGCACTATCGTCACTATCGATGGTTTCTGAATATCGTTTACACTATCGATGGTTTTCGACTATCGTTTGAACTATCGATAGTTTATTGAAAAAATGTGACAACTAGGCACCAAACAAACGGTAACTACATGATCCAATTAAAAGGTCATGTCAGTTCGCTGGCCGCCATATTTCTTTCGGTTTTAGAAAAAAGTATCAGGTCCTCATACGTCATTTCCTTTTGCAATTGGCACAGCTGTTTGTTTGGTTGTTCGCGGCTTTATTGGTCCTGTGACGTAAGCAGTATTTGACATTTCCGCCTACTGGCATTACCGTCTCAATATATATACCGTGCGGTAACTATTCCATGCAGGGTTTGAATTGCTGACTAGCAAGTAGTCAAAGCAACATAAATACGACTATGCATTCTAGTCGCATGGTCATTTAAAATGTGATTACCCAAAAACATAAAAGTTACACTACAATATGGGTATCAAATAAAAGGGGATGGCCCCAGGTTTCATTTGGACTTCGATATATTTCGATCAATTTATCGATAACTGAGTTATCGGTCAAAATGTGATCGCCCAAAAACATTAAAATTACACTACAAAATGGGTATCAAACGAAAGGGGATGGCCCCAGGTTTCATTTGGAAGATCGAAAAAATATAAATTGCTCATAACAATTATGGGATGATCTAAAAAATATCTATCATCCAGAAATTGTTATGGCAGATCGAAAAAAATATCAATTGCTCATAACAATTGTGATCTGATCGAAAAAATATCGATCTTTGAGTAATTGTTACCAGGGACCGAAAATAACGGTTATTTTTTTTTTGGGGTGGTGAAAAGGTTACGCAAAATAACGTTTATCTCCTTTTGGGAATTTTTAACCAGTATCATGAGAAAAAATTTTTTTTTGTCATTAATAACCATTATAACAACCAAAAAACTGTTTTGGGCTTGAATAACCGTTATGGCAACCAAAAAACTGATTTGGGCCTGAATAACCGTTATTTAGATTTTTATTCTTTTTTTGGTCAGCTATAAAAATCAAGTCTATTTATTTGTCAATATTTCTGGACGATATTGGTATCAAATTAAAGGTGTTGAGCAGGGCTTTTACATAGAGGTGTATTTGTTAAGATTCGTAGGTCGGGTTCCCAGTTATGGGTGAAAAAGTGGACCTGGATGCCCTGGAATGTTTTAAGCAATATTGGTATCAAATGAAAAGAGGTAATCAGAGCTAGACTCCCTGCTCAACACCTTTCATTTGATACCAATATCGTCCAAAAATATTGACAAATAAATAGACTTGATTTTTATAGCTGACCAAAAAAAGAATAAAAATCTGAATAACGGTTATTCAGGCCCAAATCAGTTTTTTGGTTGCCATAACGGTTATTCAAGCCCAAAACACTTTTTTGGTTGCCATAACGGTTATTCAAGCCCAAAACAGTTTTTCGGTTGTTATAATGGTTATTAAGGACCAAAAAAAATTTTTTTTCTCATGATAATGGTTAAATATGACTTTTACCCCATTTCTCTCATAACCGTTACGTCCGGCGATTGTTACTGATGATGGAAAAATTTTTCCATTGCTCAATAATTGTTATCAAGTGATTTTTATATTTATTTGTTATAATTGTTATGGTCTCTGGTTAATATATTAATTTTTTTGAACAAGTATAAATGGCTAATAAATAAATAAAACAAAACAATGTACTGAAAAAAGTTTTATTGGATCATCTTCTATTACTTTCATGTATTGGTAAGAATAAGACCAGGACAGGTGGGCAAAGTTTGCTTACATTCGGGTGAAATCGGGTGAGCTCATTTAAAACAGATGTGTTTGTGGATGTGTTTGCTGCCGGACGGCAAAAGGCGGTTACAGTGTGAGCGTAGCCGTAGACTCTCCCAAATCACCCGAAACTATCGTCAACTATCGATATACTATCGATAGTTTGCAAAAAACTATCGTACACTATCGATGGTGCTGACTATCGAAAGTTTCCGACCTCTAATACATACATATATAGATACATATATATGCATGTTTGTGCACTTATGATCGAGTGAAACTTGGGTTGCTATATAATGAAAGATTTGTTCGAAACAGTCCTGTAAGCACTTATGTATGTATATATGTAGTAGAAGCAGGGAACGCAAGTAAGCCCGAATTTAAAAATTTTCAAATAAAACCTAAATAAGAACAAAAGCAGACAAAAAATGTCAGCAGCAAAAAGGAGTTAAGCTGCCATTAAAAATTACCAATTTCTAAAAATGCCGAAACTAATAGATATCTACGATATAATTTTTTAAGCAAAATAATCGATAATGAATTGATAAAAAAATCGATATATCGTAAACAAAAATAATCGATAATTTAGAAGAACAGCCGATATTTTTTGATAATAAATCGAATAAAATAATAGATAGTTTAGAAAAACAATCAACATTTCTCGATAACCAATTATCGATATATGTATAGTATATAATTTCGATAAAGAAATGTATTTAGAAACTTTCTATAAAAAATTCTTAAAATGGTAAAGTAACTAATCGATATTTTTCGATAAGCAATAAGCGTTAATGTTGATTCGGTATAAATTTTTTTGATAAAAATAATCGATAATTTGGTACAATAATCGATATTTTTCTATTAATAATAATCGATATGGATATTTCGAACAAAATAATAGATATTTTAGAAAAATAATAACCAATATTTTTCGATAATTAATTATCGATAAATATTTCGATAAAAAAAATGCACAGTTTGGAAATTTTCGATAAAATAATGCATACTTTAATAATATAATCGACATTTTCCGATAAATATTAATCGATAATATTGATTCGATCTATGTATATATACTATTAGGGGATTAACAACCTGTCATATTACGTCATATCGTCATAAGTCATAATATTTTGTTGTTGCATTCTATGCTATTTGTGTACTAAATAAATACAACTCTGCACGATATGTTTTTGGGTCGTGGTATTTGATGATCTCCTGCTGTTTACTTCTTCACAGGGCTTCGGAAAAAATTTTTATAACTAAATACAATATTTTAATATGACATATGACTTTATGACACTTTGTGAATCCCCTATATATATATTTTTGGTCAAATTAATCGATAGTTTACAACAATAATCCATATATGTGTTTCTATTAGTAGCAATCGATATACATGCTTTCAGTAAAAGCTAGCGATAGTTAAAGAATTACCGATTTTTTTCGATAAATAGTAATCGATAACTTGAAAAAATTGTTATATGTATCCATTGTATTTTGAATTTAGACTGACTAAAAGTGCTAGGTCCACATCGGAGACGGTTAAGTTGTGTCGCGCAGGGCTCGATAGTTCTGCACTCAAGGATACCAAACATAAATTTTGGTTCCGATCGGAGACGTTTCATGGCTGTCGCATAGGGTAAAAGGCTCATATTGTCATAAGTGTATCCACTTTTACTGCACAATTTTACTATTGGCAGTAAAAGGTTGTATAACTTATAATGAAAACGGAGTCACTAAAAGACACGCAGGTGGGATGGGATATAAAATCTTGTGAAAGAATTTATTAACTTCGATAAAAAGTAAACAGAACATTTGTATCAGCGTGGAGATTTGACAGTTGTAAAAAGTGAATGTACTTTGAACTTTCGATCGTTAAAAAATATGCAATACAATGCATCTACGCTTGCATCCTCTACAACGAAAAAAGTTCTAAGTATGCCTGCTTTTAAATAAATAAAATAAAATAAAATAAAAAATCTACTTTTAACTGCCCGTGTTTTTATGACCTACATTATAGGCTTTCCCTCTCTTAGTGCCTAAAGAAATGAGATATACCTTCTTTATTGCCTTGCTTTCATTTTGAAGATTTATTTTATACACTTATATAGGTATAAGTATTTTGCGAAGTATACTTAAGCAAACAGTAAAAGACCACAAACATGCATATACATACATATATGTACATATGTGTATTCTCTATATGCGCAGATATTCACTTCACATATTTGAAGTAAGGAGTGATCCTTCATCGCACACACTTCCTAATTTAGTCACTTGCATTTGCAGTTGAAGCAAGTCTGAAGTATTTGAGTAACACAGCAACTTCTTCTACTAATTAATTTTAGAAAATTCTTGCCTCATTATGGCACTTATAGGTGCATACATACATGCATGCATACATAAGTAAGTATGTACTTATAAGAAACTTTTTGAAATGCATTAGTTTGCATCTACATAAATATAGGAGAGCATTAAGCACTTCTTCCTTTACACTTTGCACTTGCTTATACTTATTTGTGCAATTGATGCCAATTATGTACATATTAGATACGCTTATGTATGTATGTACGTATGTACGTATGTTCGTATAAATATATGTATGTGCTTCATCACTTCCATTTAATGCGATTTGCATATGAATTTAAAATTATGCAAATGTGAAATATTCGCATCTCAAGTGTCAATTAATGTTAACATAGTTTTTTCTGTGTAAATTGAATCACGTTTGGGTTTGGTAAACAAAAAAAAATGACGGAAGTCTTTGAATAACAACTAAGAATATGCTAAGTAGAAGGAGCTATGCGTTCATTGAACCGCAACGGATTCAAAGATTTGTTGACAAGAGAATTTTATAATGTTTGCTGAAAATTTTCTATCGTAAAATACATACCTTTTAAGCACACACCTTAATACTGCAGATCCTTGAGTGTATGTATGTATTTTCTGAAATTACAAGCAAAAAAATAGTTATTCAAAAATAGAACTTGATAGTATTTGGCAGGATAATATCGTTTAGATCAAGGCTCAGACTAATTTCTACTAACGAACCCGAAGAAGCCTAGAGGGACATTAGCTAAATAACCACACAACGTCCATACTATAAATCCGTTTTTATACGTACGAGTATATATATTTTTTTTTTGTAAGTCTAGTATACACATATGTTTATACATATGTATGCACATTTACATAATCAACTAGACCTTGCATTATTAAAAATGTCCAAACCAAACACAATTCAATTTCACATCATTTACTAAATACACACATTAACTGGTTAAATTGCTTTCCAGCGAAAAATTTCAAAAATTGCATATCAGAATTATGCAACTAAAAACATATTTCTGTCAATTAATATAGAACAAACATGCATATAAATATACATACTCGCTTGCACAATAATAAATGCTTCTTCCATAAAGGTCACTTATATTACCACGGAAGTTTGGTGGCGGTCAGTAAATTATATTAAAATCAACATAAGTACGTATAAATGAGCATTAAATAATGTGCACACATGCAGACACACAAGAGACTCTGAAAAAGATATGTATGTATGTAATACATGTGGGATATGAGCGAATCTACAATACTTTTAATGAAGTGCGATTGTATATTAACAGCCGTTTGACACTTTTTCCAGGGAACGTTACGATTACTTAGTTTGAAAAAAAAAATTAAAAGAAAATATTTTTTTATTGAAGAAAGGTATTTTTTGCAGTACCAAGAGCTAATGGTATTTTTTTTACCAAATAATCGATAATGTATCGATATGCATATATATTTTCAACAAAAATAATCGATGGCGTAGAAATCAGTATTCTTCTACAAATAATAATCGACGTATAGACATATGTACATCTTTTCGATAAAAATAATAGATAGTTTAGAAAAAATATCTATAATATTCGATGAATAATAATCGACATAAATTTTGTCTAAATGATCGATGAATAACAATCAATATATATATTTTCGATTAAAAGTTCGATATTTTAAGAAAATCGTTACATTTCGATAAATAATAATCGATATCCTTAGTTTCGATAAAAATAATAATCGAAAATTTAGGTAATTAATCGATAGTTTTCGATAAATAATAAACGACATACATATATATTTTCGATAAAATTTATACATATTTTCGATAAAAATAATATATATTTTAGTAAAATAATCGATATTTTTTTAATAATAATCGATAAAACTATGGAAATTTAGAAAAATCATGGACATTTAATTAGAAAAGGAACCGATATTTTGTTAGATATATAATCGATATTTTTTTTAATAATAATCGGTATACATATTTTCGATAAAAACAATCGACAGTTAAGAAAAATAATCGATAAAACTATGGAAATTAAGAAAATTATAGACATTTGGTCAGAAAATGAACCGATATTTAGTTAGATATATAACAGACATTTTTCGGTAGATATTTCTCTATAAATAACAAAAAAATTGACTTCCATAAAAAAATAAAAAGTTTCGAAAAATAATCATAATTTTTAATAAGTAATAATCGATATATGAAGATGTTTTCAAAAATAAAAATATAATCGATAGCCTTCGATAATTGAAAAAAAAAAAAATGTTTTCGATAATAACTATGAAAATTACGAAAAATAATCGCTGTATTTCGATAAATGATAATCGACATATATATGTACATATTTTCGTTAAAAAACAATCGATAATATAAGAAAGCTTAGTTAAGCTTAAAATTTAATATATCTAATGAAATCACTAAAAAACGAACATTAGCACCAGCTTTACAGTCACATGTACATAATTACCATTTCTTACTTATATTCTGAAAAAAGCGAGTACACTCAGAGAAAAAATGCATTGTAAAATCAAGTACGATCATACTTAATCTTACAATGCTAAATTTTTATTAAAACAATCTTGTTTTAACTATGAACAACTTAGAATTAAAATTGGCAATTTTGATTTAAAAACTCATTTTTAATTCAAGATTGTAGCCATATTAAATTAAGGTTGAGCTATTTTGATTCAAAATTGCGATATCTTAGATCAAGTAGAACGTGCTTGTTTTAAAATTGCCATGCTTAAACGCGCTGTGTTTTGGATATTCTGTGCAATTTTCATTCACTAAAAAGCAAGCAAACCCTACGGAGTGAAATATTTTGATTATTTAATATTTTCATATCAAAATGGTAGAAATACAATATATTGTGTACACAAGTGAATTAGTGGAAATGGACCCCGAAATTTTGGTAGCTGAATTCCGTGAAAAATTGTTTACTTGGAGGAAAACGGAGGTGGGTATTGATGATATGGATCATTAAGTATTACCCTAAAGATATTTTCTTTTTTTCTCAGTAACTATGGAATTGACGATGAAACTATGTCTTTGTCCGGTAAGGTAACCGAGTGGCTTACGCATAATTAATCTATTTCATAAAAGAAAATTGTTATAAATGTGTGTACACATGTAAATATTTAAAAGTTTATCAAATAAATTCGCAAGTTCATATGCAAGTAATAATAAGGATTTTTTTGGGTAGGTTTCGTGGTGAAAAATAAATTGGTTGTGGGGAATATGAAAAAGAAAATGGTTCAATGTTAAATTAAGAACATTCTACCTTAAATTAAGATTGGACGTTTTTATTTTAAGATTGCACGATTTTATTTTAAGATTGAACGATTTTATTTTAAGATTGCATACTTTTAAAATAAATACGAATCAATGTAAAATGAAGCATGAACCACGTTAAATTAAAAATGTTAAATGTTATAATTCCATTATAAAATCAACATTGTCCATACTTGGATTAAGAATTTTCCATCTTAACTGGAAATCATGACGGTTTATACTTGATTTAACATTGTTGATGCTTGATTTTAAAATGTTTTTCCCTGAGTGTACTATTTTAAAAGCTGTAATCCATAATCCGATCAGCAAGACGACGAAAAATGCCAAAGTTTTACTTAAAAACCTTCGAAGGAAGTTTCTACACACTACACACAGAACATTTTAGCAAAATAAAACTTTTGCAATTTTAATATATTTTCAAATGGAAATTGCATTTATGTCGGTTTTAAATTTTAATCCTCTGTTTGCGTATTTTCTAAATAGCCATTAATGCTTAAATTTGATACATTCAAGACCCCTGCAAAATTGCCTTCATTTCGTGGACTGAATTGCGCAGTATTGGATTATGAACAATGCGTGCATTGCAACGAAATACATACATATTTACATACATATGGGTGTATGCACATTGTACATTCATCAACATTACAATGCAGCAAGTCGTGCCATGCCGTGCCCTGCAATGCCACGCCATGTCATGTCATATCTACTTAATTGAACCGAAAAGTGAATGCGTGCAAAATTTAAAATGATTTACGCAACATTGAAAAGTAGATATGTGTATGTGTGTTTTTGCATTGCCGTCGCCAAAAAAGCTAAAAAGGTCGAAGGTTATGTGAATTTTCATAACAATTGCAACAAAATAAGTTAAACATACCATAATAAGAGTGAGCGGCTGCGTGGTTTGCTGAGTGCATTATTGTTGTTTTTGTAATGAACTTGAGATAAGAGCAGACTGACATTAATATGTTGACTTACACATGCATTACACTTTGACAATTTTAATTTTCAAAGTCCAGCTTAATGGACACTAACTTAACACGCTGTTCGCTGCAGAGTTTGTGTGGTAATGAGTATGAAGGCAAATAATGATAATGAAGCACCGAAGGAAAAGATTATTAAAAAAAGGAAAAAGAGAGAAAAAAACTAATAATCGCCAGCTAAAAGTATGCAACAATGGTCAGCAAAACAACAGTATGTATATGTGTACGTCCGTGGGCAATAGCAGCTGTTACTCCTACAACACTGTCTCGCTCGCAGTTGCCCACACTATTGCCCTCATAGCCCAGTTAGTCGAGAACGTGTGGTCCGCTCGCTGACGCAAACGCCCGTATGCAATTTTTAGGATTTTTTGAGCCCGTAGCAATCAGCTGTTTTACTCACACATATTTACATATATATATAGTTTGTTTACATTTTGGCAGGGTTGCCGTTTAGTCATTTTTGAACAAACAAGATCTTTACTAATCTTCAAAGTGTTATGCGGATTACTCTTCAATACACAACTGTGCATTATTTGCCAAATGACAAGAAAATACTAATTTAATCGTTTTTAAAGTTGTCGTTGACGACTTTTTTTTTTATTAATTTAGTTACTTTTTTACGGCTTAGTTGGTAATTAAAACACATTTTTCTTGTAATTTTGTTGCTGCCCAATATATTTCCATCACACCTTGGTGATAGTTATCCAGGACTAAAACATAAAATAACAAAAAACACAGTTAGAACATTAAATTTACAATTGAAAATCCATAAAAAAAATTATATTGGGAAGCAACAAGATTCTCACAAAAATCTGTGTTTAATTAAGAAATCTGTACTGAGTTTCTGTAACTCATATCTTTTCTAGTATAAATAGGTGGTGACTTAATGGTGGTTAATTGATTTTGTTACAGAAACTCAGATTTATTGTGGCAATTTATAATTTTTTAATGTAGAAAAATTGCAGAAGAAGACCACCAAGAGTTATCAATTAAGAAAATACCACCACCATTGTGGATAAATACAATTTTTGCTTTAATTTTCAGTAATATCTTAATTTATTAGGAGTGTTCAATATCTCAAAATTTTTACATATTTTTACGAATAGTTACGAATTTATGTTCAATAACCCAAAAAATTCGCAAAAGGGAGCAAAATTGAGAGAGTAAGACCTCGAGAGAGTTGATAAACGCTGCAAGTAAAATTTTCACCTGCAACTACTAGCAGCTTTAAAAAAAATAGAAGTGTCAAAAATATATGATCACAAAAATTTCAATTGGAAATATACAAACATTTTAAACGCAAATTTCTAATTGTGTACTAAATAAGTTAGCGCAAAAACGAATCTTGATGATGTTGTGGAATAGCCAAAGTAGAATTTTGTTTTCCTAATTCAGTTATTTCCATTCATTTCCAATTTCAATTACAACCTAACCTAAAAATCAAATTGTCAAAACAGCGTATCAGCTGTTTTCTTGCGAATGTTTACGATTTTGTGTTCAATTACTTTGGTTGATAATTTTCTCTTTTTCTCGTTTTTACTCTTAATTTGACATTGATGCCCTTTTTGCAAGCACTTGCAAGTAAAGTTGTTGAACAAAGCTATTATCTTGTTATTAATTTATATATATATATTTACATTTTGTTTGGGATTTAAAAAAAAATTATAAACGTTTTCTTTCTAAAAATTAAAGTAATAATAAATGGTTCGTTTAAGTAGACATACTATTTTTTCCATGTGAACACATATATGTATATTCGATAACATTTTACAATCTTGTTGAGTTAGTTGTATAATGCTGTGAAAATCACTGTTTAAATATTTAATAACTAAAAATGTTCAACTGGCAACCCTTCTACCTTGCAACCATGCGAGCGATCAGCTGACACATTTTTACGTAAAAAATCAAAATGATTTTGATTTCTGCGGTACGGGCTTCTGCGTCGTACGTCGTTGAATAATCGGTTACATACAAATCCCATTAAATAGGTTGGATCAGCTGACACGGTACACGGGTTTACGTTCTCGACTAACTGGGCTATCAATGTTGCCATCGCTGTCGCTGCTTTAAAGGCTGATCCGCTCATTGCTTACCACTTACTGCTCATTATGCTATGTCGCTGCATTGTCTGGCTGATTGTGGAGACACTCATTTCATTCCATTTCCTCTTCACCTCATCTCATCTCCATATCATTGCCGGCAAAAGAGTGCAAATTAAAATTCAGCAAATGAGCAATAATGAAAGTAGCTAAATATGTAAGTAAGAACAACAAAAGGAAAAAGGACAGCAAAAAAGGGACCAACAACAACAAATTTTTTAATTAAGCCGCTGACTAGCGACAAGCGGCAACTTACTGCGAGCGCACGAATGAAACAGTGACCACCGCACAGTGGCATTTTTACTCACTTTAGACGTGAATAATTCAATTTTGTTGTTGTAAAAATTTCAAAACTTTTGTATGTAGTTCGAATGGCAGATGATCACTGTGGCCAATGGTGGTTTTTGTTCCTTTCTAACCCCATTTTTCACGCTGTAATCAGCTGTTAAAGTGTGCATTTTAACTGTGATATTTTTTATACGTGAGTACACATATAAATAAGAGTCAGTTTAAAATTTAATAAGAAGGGTTCTGCCGGTGAAATTTAAAAATATATACTAGCTTAGGATAGGAAAAAGTGTGGATTTTTATTTGTAACTACCTACAAGTTTTTGTGTACGTTTAGTGTACAGATGTAGCGTTGTGAATACGCGTTTATTTATTTTTATATAAAAAATAAGAAACAGTGAAATTAAAACTTCGCCAAAGTTTTGAATTAAGCCACATTAAAATAATTCCTTATTTTTATCCACTTATTCCTACATATATTCCATTAGGATTCTTCTGCCCTGATCTGCCCCCGCGAGAAATAATGCCGATAACTGGGAGAGAGTTATATGAGGTGTAGGTTAGAGAACGCAACGAAAACAAAAAAGATAAAGCCGTTTTGGACTATATATGCAACAAATTAGGGTTTAAAAATACTTAGAAAGTGAAAATTACTTCGTTGCAACCTTCAATTGTTAAGGTAGAAGAAGAAATTGGTCACATTAGTCATAGGAAGTCATAGGAAGACTTTCGTGTTGTTTGTGGCCGGGAGATTAACGAATCCTTGTATAAGTTTGGATTATACACTTTGCGTGCTTATATAAGATGTATAGAATGTATTTTTAATAGCGGATATCGCCTCAACATTCGTGTTTGGAAAGTTATAAGCGATGAATATAAAGCCATATTCCAAATTGAAAAACAAAAATTTCAAAGTAGCATCAAGCGTTTAATGAAACTCATGGCAGACACGCTCAAACAAGGTTTTGGCACATCCAATGATGGTAACACAGCAAGCCATTTTTTTTTTTTGAAGAGTATAGCTTAGCTACTAGCGCCACTGGTGTACATGAGAAACACATTCGTCATTTTGGTGTTATCCTCAACTGCATGTCGGATTGGCTTTCCTATTGAACACGAGAAGTTTTCTTAGTATTGCGAAAGTGCTTCTATAAATTACGTTACGCATTATCCATGGTATTCAATGCCATCAAGTGTCCATAAAATTTTAATTTATGGCGATGCAATTATAAAGTCGGTTTCACTGCCTATGGGAACGCTATCGGAAGAAGCATTGGAGGCCCGTAATAAAGACATTAGACAGCATCATGAACATAATACGATCAATCTGCTCGAGAAGAATGAAAGACCTGATGCATGCGTTGCTGTTTATTGAGATCCGATTATATCTTTGCTGTCTAAAATCCGCAGGCGTACGTATATGTATCAGTGATGAAGTTATTCAGTTATTTCGAACCACAATACTTCTCCTGTTCAAATCAAAACATTTAAAAAAAGTCGTATATCGATTTTTTGAAAACCCTAAAATTTGAGTTATGTCTCTTTTGAATATATGCACGAAAACTATGGAATTTGTGTCCAGGGGTTCTATATTTACCAATACATCAAATTAGAAGGAATAATATTAACTTTTCAGCGTTTTATTAATTTTTCACGTCTAAATTGAGTAAAAGTGCCACTGTGCACCGCAGCGTCGCAGAAAGTGGCATAAGTGTGGTTGTATAATTTGCGCCGGATATGAGAAGAAAAGAACCAACAGCTTGGCTGGCCGGGCAGCTAATGGATTAATGGTGGACATATGTATATACCAAAAAAGCAGGATTTCTTGTTGTGCGAAAGAATACAAAGAACGAAAATAATTTGCAATGCAAGAGATTTAACAAAGCAAGGTTACATACATATGTATGTATGTATGTGCGTATGATATTTGAGAGGATTGTGCTGGGCAAGGGATCTTCATTCATTCATTTGTGGTTCATATGCAGCATCATTTGTCGAGTTTGAGTTTCAGTCTGAGTTTCAGTCTGAGTTTCAGTTTCAATTTCAGTGAGTTTTGAATTGGTAAATGAGCCTAAAATATGACTCAAGTGAGAGTTTCCCTAAAAGTCAATCCAATCCTCTCTTATTATTATTGTATCTATGTAGTTGAAACAGTTCACTATGTATAGCCTGGGCATTTTAACCATCTAATTTCCACGGAGGACTAGCGAAGCTTTCTTTTTAATGGACTCAAAAATCTCTTAAGAGAATTTTCAAGCAAAAATTTTCGATATTCTTAAAAGAACTAATCGTCATTTAATCGTTGAAAGTAGAGATTAAAAAAATAAAATTTTTTGATTAAGAATAATCAATATTTTCAATAGAAATAATCGCTATTTGTTCGAAAGAAACTAATCGATATTTTTTGGTGACGGAATAAACTATATTTTCGATAGAAATAATCGATATTTTAGAAATAATAAATATTCCGAACAAAGAATATCGATATTTTCAAAAGAAATGAGAGAATAATTGATATTTTTGATAGATCGTGAGTTTTTCGAAAAATTTTTGGAGACGCGTTAAACTATATTTGCTATAGAAATACATAATCGATACTTTCGATTAAGGGCAATCGACATTTTCGAAAAAATCGATATATTCCACGAAGAATACCTACTCGAGAATTTTTCAAGAAGGAATAACTGACATTTTTAACAATAATAAAATATATTTTCGATAGCTATAAAATAATCAATAATTTTAAATGAATACTCGATAATTTTTCAAAAAGGAATAACCGACATTTTTAACAATAATAAAATATATTTTCGATAGCTATGAAATAATCGATAATTTCAAATGAATACTCAATAATTTTTCAATAAAGAAGAAAAATCGAAACTTCTCTATAAGGAACAATCGATATTTCTTCGATAAAGAATAGTCGATAAAAAAATAATCTATACAGAATTTTCGTTAAAGAATAATCAATATTTTTGATAAAAATAATCGAAATTTTTCCCTGAAGAATACTTGATAATATTTCAAGAAAGAATAATCAAAATTTTTTACAAGGAACTTTGTATATTTTGGGTAGAAATATGAATATTTTCAATAAAGAAAAAAAAGAACGACATTTTCGATAGAAAAAATCAATATTTTTCGATAAAGAATGCATGATAATTTTTCAATAAAGAATAACCGTCATAGTTTGACAGGGAATAATCAATATTTTTTACAAGGAATAATCGATATTTTTGATAGAAAATTTTTTAAAAGCGAATAATCGACATTTTGGATAATTAACAATCTATAATACTTCAATAAAGGATAATCGATTAAAAATTATCGATATTTTTAAATAAAAATTATTCAATATATTTTCAATATTTTAAGTAAAATTCAATTAAAAAATAAAAAAACCATTTTCGCAATAAAACAACTTAAACGTTAATTCGAAATGGATTAATTTGCGAATACAATTTTGTTCTTCATTACAACAAAAAAAAGGTCTATGCATATCCACGAATAGAATTGCTACCTCGTTGGTTTTAGAGTGTCCGCTAACATTTACTTTTTAGCCAAAAACTCATTCCAGAAATTACTTATTTTCTTTTTTTTGGTTTAGCAACAGCAAACTGCGGCAAATGTGATGACATTGAATTTTAGTTCTATGTCGCTAAGCTTTTCACAGTTTACATTTCATTCATTTTATAGTTAGCTAGAGCTGCTGGCTTCCTTCGCTTGCTGGCTGGCTTGCTTAATATCACAATTTTAATTCGACTTTTATTATTCCCCGTAGACGGACCGACTGCAATTGGTTGAATAGTCGCAATGGTGACATGGTCACACATATAATCACACATATATACATACACACATAAATCCCTTTGCAGCACAACTGTCATCAAATGACATTTTTCACTTTGCGTACTGCTTCTTCTTCTTCTTGCGAACGAACACACACATCATTAGTTTTCTGGTGAGTGCAAATTTCCAGTGAAAATTTTGCTGATGTTTTAGCATTTGTTTGATGGCAACTAGTGCTGTTAGTTTTAGATTAAAAACAAATTTATGCACATATGTATATATTTTTATACATAAGTACTTATGTACTATATATCCATAAGTAAATATATGAGCATGTTAAACTATATTTTCTAACTAAATATACAAGTACCAAATTTTGTTTTACATAATAATGAGGTTTTCGTGTTACAACTGAAAATAAAATGTCATTTATAGTAAGCAAGAGCCATTACAAATGCGTATTCATCATCATGTACATATTTACATGCAGTGGCGCACACAGAAAAATATTTTGGGGGGGGATTTTCAATATCCAACGGAAAATTAAAAAAAAAAATACTTAAAACTCGTCCAGACAATTTTTTCTTAAATTTATGTATGTTTGGGGAGTGGACCTACGTATGCACACATTAAACAAAGGCACCTTTTAAATCTCAATTCATTGCATTTTCTCTGTATTTAAACTAAAACTCACAAGTAAGGAAGCCTAAGTTCGAGTGGAATCGAACTTTAGATACTCAGCTGTATACTTTTAATGTTTGTTTGCGTTTGTTCGATTAGGGTGTATTTTATATGAATCGAGTGCCGCATAAAGTTCGCGCAGCCACGCCCATTTTCAAAATTTTTTTCAATCATCCAACTAAGCATATAAATATTATCGTTAGTGCAAATTTGCAACCCTTTATGACCTCTAATTACAAAGATGTCACGTTACAAATTCCCAAAGGGTTTTCCAGAAATATTTTTGTTAAAAAGTAGGCGTAATCATAAACTGATTTCGCTAAGTTTTTGAGCATGTATTACCACAAGTTATTAAAGTGTATAAACCAAGTTTCGTCATAACATCTCAATTATTTGTAGAGTTATGGGTTCCGAAATCTCGTAGATTCCTTTGTCTGAAAAGAGGCGGTGCCACGCCCATTTTCCAACATTTTTCTACTTTTTGTTTTATGTCTATAGTTGGACTCATGACACAAAATTTCAATGAAATATCTTTATATTTGACAAAGATATCGCTTAAAATGTTTTATTAGGCTCCTTAATAGTTCCCATATATAAATTTGGGCGTGGTCGTTCACCGATTTTGGCAATTTTTCGACCAAACATTTTCCTAAGTAAGTAAATTACGCCCATTTCAATACCAACCGTCCCAGTCTCGGTACCAACTTGCATTCCAAATTTCATCAAAATATCTCAATTTTTGTGCGAGTTAGAGTGTTTACAGAGGGACGGACGGACGGACGGACGGACGGACGGACATGGCTCAATCGATTTCTCTTTTCACCCTGATCATTTTGATATATATAAGTGGTGCCGTGATTTAATCCCAAGTGGCATAACCCCAATTTTAAAATTTGGGATTATGTCACTCACCATGGTGTGACATAATCCCAATTTTTTTACTTGGGATTATGTCACCTATGTGGGAGTGACATAATCCCAAATAAAAGGGAGTCAGAATACCAAATCACTCGGGTAGGTACTAGTGCGAAGCAAAATCGCGATTTTTGCTTCCAAATTTTTATTTTTTATAGACAAATGTACATATATATACCTATCGATCTATTAAAAAAAGCGCCGCAGGCGAAAATTTGGAATCAAAAATCGCGCGATTTTTTTTCCAAATTTTCATCTTTTTATAGACATATGTACATACATATGTATACACCTAACGATCTATTAAAAAAAAAGCGCCGCAGGCGAAAATTTGGAATCAAAAATCGAGCGATTTTTTCTTTCAAATTTTCATCTTTTTATAGACATATGTACATACATATGTATACACCTAACGATCTATTAAAAAAAAAGCGCCGCAGGCGAAAATTTGGAATCAAAAATCGCGCGATTTTTTCTTCCAAATTTTCATCTTTTTATAGAAATATGTACATACATATGTATACACCTAACGATCTATTAAAAAAAAAGCGCCGCAGGCGAAAATTTGGAATCAAAAATCGAGCGATTTTTTCTTTCAAATTTTCATCTTTTTATAGACATATGTACATACATATGTATACACCTAACGATCTATTAAAAAAAAAAGCGCCGCAGGCGAAAATTTGTAATCAAAAATCGCGCGATTTCTTCTTCCAAATTTTCATCTTCTTATAGACATATATACAATGTACACAAATATTTATATACCTATTCTGTTATTGAAAAAAGTCTGTATATATGTAAATATATTTAATTTTAATGTAATTTTTTAGTTTTAATGTAATTTTTTGAGAACATGTGTATTTAAGTATTTCATCTTATACATATACGTATTTCATCTTATATATTATTATATAATAACATTAACTTTATTGTCAGCTTTAATTTTTTTGCTTAATGTAATAAAATCTAAGAAAGACTACTGAAATGTTTTTTTGGGCTTGAAAATGACATTATCCCAATTGGGATTATGTCACTACGCCTAGGGTGACATAAGCCCAAGTAAAAAAGTTGGGCTTATGTCACCCTAGGGGGAGTGACATAATCCCAAATAAAAAATTTGGGATTATGCCCCTTGGGATTATGTCAGGGTACCTATATAAGTCTATATCTGGATTATTTCATTCTGTTACAATCCACCGTTATGTGATTAAAACTATAATACTCTGTGTACTAATACAGCTCAGTATAACAAACCTCAGCTATTATCCACAGCATACTTTTTGTGGGAAATGTCTCCACACTGCTTGTTTATAAACATAATCAGTAGTTGTTGACAAACATTGGCAATGTACATCCACAAATATTCATAGATTTTACAACATGTATTTACACAAATATTTGTGCATGTGCCATCTTTTATAGAATTATTTTTTCTATGGTGTTGTCAAATTTTGGGGGTTAAATCCCCCCCCCCTTGAGTGCGCCAATGTTTACATGGTATGTATTAGAGATGAGTGAAACTGCGATTTTTCGATATCTGTGATTTCGGTGATTGCTATTTTTAAATCACTGTGATTTTAAACTGCTATTGCGATTTCATGGACTGGTATAAAATCATCAGTTACCGGTAGAGATTAATTTTGCGTTTTCTGAGCGATATATCCTGTCTTTCTTTTATGTTAACAAAATGATAGCAATAACAACGTATTCCGCAGTAATATCGCTGTTTGTAAATATTTTTCAAAGACAAATCGTAAATTCAATAATTTTTTTTCTTATATTTCTATATATGTACGTATGTGGTCTGCTCAAAAGTGTAAACAAAAAGAAATTTATAATGCTTTTGCGATTGCGATTCACATAGGTGAACTGCTTACTTGCTACATCGATAGCAGTACCAATAAGTAGTGAACTGCTACTTTGAAAAAGTGATCGCTATTGCGATTTGTGATTTTTTATTCACAGTGAAAAAATCACCGTTTGCGATATATCGCTCATCACTAGTATGTATATAACGTGTGTATAATAAATACACATACATTACACCTCTATAGCATTTAAGTATTACCTTCAGCACCATTTGCAAATTCCCATACATATAATTACTAATGCTCCTTCTCTCTCTCTCTTTCTCTCTTTCACTCAATCCATACTTACAACTTGACTTAATGGTCAACCATTTTAGTGGTAATATTATAGTGACTGCACACAAGGCACATGCATGCACAAATGTTTGTAACTATTTGTAGCATACAATAAGACGCATTGAGCGCATTAAGTTGTTTTCATGGCTGAAGTTTGTGCTGTTGTCCACCACAACTCCAAGTAAATATTTTATAGATAAATTTAAAGTTTCGGATATGCAAACACTATCAAAGTTTGGCAATTCAGTGAGAAGAAGAGAAGAGAAAGTAATTCAAAAGCAGAAGAAGTAGAAGTAGAAGGAGAAGACGTAGAAAAGTAGCAGCTAAAGCATTCGAATTCGAAGAAGAAGCATTATCCATAATATTGATTTATAGTTGCATAAATAGTTATTAAGCAATAAAAGGGTTAAGTTACGATAAAGTTGAAAGTTGTATTGAGTTGTTATACAGTGTACATTAAGCCGTATCACGAAAATAAAGTTTGCGTGTGTCAGTTTTATTTGAACACTTACGTCGAAAAAATATTTATGGTGTAAACATTTTTTTTTTAGGCCCGCGTTAAAAACAGCTAAATCGCGTTTTTTGTAATAACTTCCTTATTTGATGTCCGATCTCTATGATCTTAATGTCGCAGAAAAGGTCTCGCTCAGCACTATATTTGGCCCATATAAAGTTTCGACCTCAAAGGTTGTTCTGAGTTTTACCTTTAAAAATTTTGGAGTTACTATCCCTAGATTTTTTTATTTTTATCACTAATACAAAGCTCTCAAAAAAACCATGAGGACTCCGCTAAAAAAGTTGTAGCCTTTACTCACAAACAAAAAAGTTATACCGTTTTAAAATCAGAGAACCTGTTTTTTGAAAAATTATCCCAAGTTCTTATTTATATGAGGCAGTAACGCCATATAGTATGAGTTTTTGATTAAAAAGTATTCTAAGTCCTCGCTTGACTTGAGAATCTTGTACCGCGATGGAACAGCTACCAATACTGGATACATGATATGCCAAAAATTATTGATGATTGGACTATTCGTGCTGATCAACGTTATTTATATTGAATGATAATGGCTGTAGTGAAGATTTGTTAAGTATTCAAGTGGGATCTCTAAGCACAACGCGCTGGCTTACAACGGCTTCACGATTTCTGCATCCGTGCGTATCGTAAAATCATCCAAGTTATTTAGAAAAACAGCTATAGTTCGTTGTAAAATTATACGCGCCTAAGAAGAGACAACGGAAGTCTAAATGTATTATCAATACTTGCGCTGGATGCGTCGTCTGCCCCTAGAAATGCAGTTAATTATTCAGCCTACAATTGAAAATAACGCACTTTACTTTAATCCCCAAAACATCTTATCTATGATAACCGAGACCAAAAATGACGATGTCCTCCAAATTTAGAGATATTTATGAAAGCAGTTTCAGAGCTCTGAAAGTGAATTCTTCGTCGCTTATATTACTTTGCTCACACTCAAAAAAAAATTACTCAGATTATGGAAAAATGAGAATGATTCGCCGCTAATGACATATTTTCATTGTTTTGAATAAAATTTTCTTTCAAAACGTTGTTTTTATTCCTTGATTTAAAGAAAATTGTACATCAAAACAATGAAAATGAGTCTTAAGCGCCGAAACATTCCCATTTTTCCATAATCTGGGTAAGTTGTTTTTTCAGTGCAGGTTTCGAACGTTTAAAACAAATTGGAATTTATGTGCAGGGAATTCTCTTCCTTCTCATATGCATTTTATATACATATACTATGTACGTATAGTCTTTTCCCCTTTTCTTTATTTTTATTACCTCAATAATAGTTACTCATACGCCCCCACATCGGATCGCTTTGTATGTGAAAACTGAAAATGTTTTCTTAAATATCTCGAAAATGGGAGTGCATACACTGCACTTCTAAAAACGCCATCGTAATCTGGAGCCAAAAATTAAGTTGACGTGTTTCGCCGTTCCTCTGTGGTAATTTTTTATAAAAAAAACAAGTGTTTCATTTTACAACGTTATAACTTTTTTGTTTGTGAATAAAGGCTAGAATTTCTTTGGGGGATTCCTCATGGTTTTTTGAGAGCTTTGTATTAGTGATAAAAATAAAAAAATCTAGGGATAGTAACTCCAAAATTTTTAAAGGTAAAACTCAGGACAACCTTTGAGGTCGAAACTTTATATGGGCCAAATATAGTGCTGAGCGAAACCTTTTCTGCGACATTAAGATCATAGAGATCCGTCATCAAATAAGGAAGTTATTACAAAAAACGCGATTTAGCTGTTTTTAACGCGGGCCTAAAAAAAAAATTTTTACACTAAAAATATTTTTTCGACATAATTGTTCAAATAAAACTGACACACACTAAACTTTTTTTTTGTCCATATAACGTGATACGGCTTAGTGTACATACTTGTAAAATGCTAAATTCTGAGTTAAGTTTGTTATTAGTTGTAATTTAAGCTTAAGAAACTCAAATACATATTTATTCAATATCAATGAAAATATTTTCATTAGCACTTTTAAAAAAAATATTATAAAAAAAAGAATTTGTGGGTTAAGTGTTGCTAAGTTAAGCATGTTCAGTGAAGTTTAGTTAAAAAAATATTATATAAAAAAATGTTTAAATTAAGTTTTGTTAAGTTTAGTAAAGTTTTGTCAAGTTTTGTTAAGTTTAATGAAATCTGATTCTTCTTCTTCTGCTTGATTGGCGCTTAACCGTCTAGACGATTCTCGCCGAGTCCAACAGAGCGCGCCAATTGCTTCTGTTTCGTGCAGCATGGCGCCACTTGGGAACACCTAGGGAGGCAGCATCGCTGTCCACCTGATTTTCCCAACGCAGTGGAGGTCTCCCTTTTCTTTTGCGTTCAGCGGGGTTCGATAGAAATGCTTTCTTGGCCGGAGCGCCTTCGTCCATTCTCACGACATGACTTGCCCAACGCAGCCGCTGGATCTTTATTCGCTGAACAATGTCGATGTCTGTGTAAAGCTCGTACAGCTCATCGTTAAATCTCCGTCGATACTCGCCCACGCCAACGCGCAAAGGTCCATAAATCTTATGAAATCTGATTAAGTTTACTTAAAAAATCACTAAATAAAAAAATTTCTTGAGCTAAGTTTTGTTAAGTTAAGTAAGTTTCTTAAAGTTGCGCTATGTTTAGTTAGTTAAGTTAAGTTTGGTTGAGTTTGGCTGGGTTGAAGGTCTTCCAGGTGACGCACGAAAGCCGCAGGGTACTCTAGTATTTTGAACAATTAATGTTTTCTACGCGGAAGTACGAACCGCTGTACGTCTACAATAACTAGTTGCAGACAGCAACTTCGAAACAAAGTATTTCCAAAAGGGATGATTGGCAGGAGCCAAATTGTTGTAACCACCCATAGGTCGCGTTTTTATTCTTTCTGCTTCAATTTTCTGCGCTCTTTGTATATCTCGATATTGCCGGTTTCATATAAAACCAGTTTTCGGCATTTTCAGACAATACTTGACTCTAAGCTAACCGCCATTTTATGACCTTCACTTCGTAAATTGAACCTGCAGTGCAAATAAAAAAAATGCTTAGTTGATAATTGGTTTTTTTATTCAAAAAAATCCTTAAGATCTTTTCCAATTTTTATTGTTATTACTCTTCCATAACCATTATTTGTAAAGCAATAGTGGTAGATGGTTTTTTCTAAGTTGTTGTACCCACGCCTAGTTCGCATTTTCACATTTACCGTCGGCTCTAAACTGCTCATCATCAAAGTTTTAGGCGGAGTCTTCTCACAAGACTTCAATCTATGTAAAGGTATCTTTTCGGCTACCAGATCTTTGCAGCGTTTATAATAAAAGCTGTTAAACGCATAGTATATGAACCCAGTTATCCACAAGGATTGATTTATTTTCAGCGACAGCCAAGCAGAAATTAAATCTCTTGGCTCCCACTCGTTCAACTCTGAACTAACACTAGACTGTTGCCAATATCTACATTATACTGTTGCCAATCTCTGCAGGAGATTGCCAAACAGACTTGTTGGCACCTCATGCGAGTTGCGGTACAAAGGAATATCGATAGAAATTGTAAGGCAGTTGAGCTTGCAAGACAAGGCACTACCGCGCAGGTTCTGCCTGACAAAGAACGCATAGGTATGCCGTTTGCCACATCTAGGCTTATGCTTAAACAGCATAGCTGTAAACTAGCAAGTGACAGATGGTAACAGAACCCAGTTTGTAGAATATCAAAGCAAACGTGGCCGAAATGGGATGCTAAAAGATCTCGCCAAATAAGTACTTTAAGGAGAGAGAACATTTCGAACCTTGCGGAAGTACACACAAGCCACTGCCTCATCGGGAAACACGCATAGAAGCTATGTGCACCCTAACGCAGATGCTGCAGAAGCCGCAAAGATAATGAGGAGACGGTTGATTGAACACATCAACAGCAACTACACGTTGCTTAGCGGTGCTAGACAGCGCTTTCTAGAAGCTCCTATCTGAATGGTTCAGTAAGGTTCAGTAAAACATTCCCGTAGCATCACAGTGTGCTTACACACTGGCCTAAATGTGCCGCAATCGCGACAGCCACTCTAATCTTACCTAACCTCACCTAGCTAGGTTTAGTTAAGTTTAGTTGAGCTTAGTTAAGTTAGGTGACCTTAGTCAAGTTAATAGTTGGACTATGTTAAGTTAAGTAATGGGTTATTTTAACTAAAGATAAGTTGAGTAAGTCAAAGTTAAGTTGAACTAAGCTCG
Organism: Urophora cardui; assembly: GCA_960531455.1. NCBI lineage: Eukaryota > Metazoa > Arthropoda > Insecta > Diptera > Tephritidae > Urophora > Urophora cardui. The sequence continues at coordinate 131,681,504 of OY482674.1, forward strand.
GTAGCGTTAACATATCCGTGTGTCATGCGGATTGGCGCCCCTCGCGTCGGTCGGGCGGAATATGGAGGGTAAACCGTTGGGTATTATATATAAGTTAAGTTTATCTGACATCAAAAACTAGCAACAAATCATTCGTGGAAGGCAAATGATTAAACTTCTACATTTTGAAAGTTATTAAAAGATAAAAGATTACTTGCAATCAGACCTGGGTAATACTAAGTAGTAATAGGACTATTACGTACTTGAATACTTTATATTTTGATCTTGAAGTAATTAGTCCGTACTAAGTACTTTCAGAAAATTCAAGTAAAAGTAGAGGGAATTGAAAAATAATTCAAGTTTTAGCAAATACTTCAAAGTATTTGAAAAGAATTGAAAGTACTTGAAAAGAATTGAAAATGTACTTAAAACGATTTTTCAATTCTTTTCAAGTACTTTTAATTACTTACAATCGACGACGGAACGTCAAGTTGAAACCAATATTTAAAAAAAAACTATAGTGCGCCTACTGTCGGCAGTCTTTCTAGATATTTAGGATTAAGATACGTTATATTTTTTCTTATAATTTTATTTATGTTGAATTATTTTTTTGTTTTAAATTAAATTTAATTATTTATTTATGTTAAATTTCAAATGCATTTTGTTAAATAAACATAATATAGACTACAAGCGACATGTAAACAATATATTAAATATCGTTTATTTTTGTAATTTTTTTTTTTAAGTATTGGTTTCAAGATTGTAAGTAATTGAAAGTACTTGAAAAGAATTAAAAAATCGATTCAAGTGCATTTTTCAATTCTTTCAAGCACTTTCAATTCTTTTCAAATACTTTGAAGTATTTGCTAAAACTTCAATTATTTTGCAATTACTTGTACTTGTACTTGTACTTGAAAATTTTGGGAATGCCAGTATCAGTACCAGTACAATTCCTTTTAAATGTACTTGTCACAAGTCATACTGGTATTTGATATTACCCAGCTCTGCTTCCAATAAACATAGATGACATGGTGTATGAGTAACGTTAGTTACACTAACGATTGCAGCTCAGGAAAATTGATTAGCTAAACTAGAAAATTAAGATATGTGCTGTTTGAGAATGTAAACTTAATACTTAATAACACGATTAAACGCTGAAATATATAAAAATATAATTTTGCAATAACAAAATACCACATAAAATTGCCAAAATATTCGCTTTCCTCCTTATATTTTACTTCTCAATTGTTTAGCTTACCCTCCTCTGCTTTCTCGCTGTGCTTCATTTCGCGCTGTCAATATTTAGAAAAAAAATTCCTGCACAATAATATGTATTATTTACATTCTCCAACTGTGTTATGATAGGCACTCCCTTCGAAATATCTTAGTAATAAACGCTGACGCTTTGTGCGCTGAACTGGAATGAACTCAACTGAGCTGAGCCAAAACGTACAACGCAATAAGTGAAAGCATTGTAAGCATATTCAATACAATCATACGTATTACAAAAAGGAATAAGTACCAACTCACGATGCTACAATGAAAAGCTGCCAGCAAAAGTATTAAAACGGCGGAAATAAATAAGGTGCATATATATAAGCGCTGTATATATATAAGCGCAAAAAATATGCAACAACAACAACTACGAAAAGAAAATACTCCAAGGAAATTATAGTGGCTCATGAGTATCTATTTCCTTCCTTTGCCATGTTTTTTTTTTTTGAGAGCACAATGAGACAACATTTTCGTCTATTTTATTAAGTCGCTCTTGCCTTTTCCGCTCCTTCCCTTTTCCGCTCCTTCCCTTGTTTTGTTGTTCGCTTGCAGTTAACGACACTTGAATTCAATTCGATTTTCTCTGTTTAGTTTAATATATTTTTGTTTTTCTTCTTGTTTTGTTTTTGTGTTTTTTTTTTGTTTTTGTGTTTTTTTTTTGTTTTTGTTTTTGTTTTTGTGTTTTGTTTTGGTTTTTCTTTTGTTTCTTTTTTGTTTTTCGTAGGTGGTATTTGAGGGCCTGCACGGTAGGCAGGAAGCGACGATAGGTTGCATGAAAATGTCGAGAAAAAAGGAAAGTGGGGTTGTGTTATGTGATGTTTATAGATGAAACATCCGTTGAAATTAAAATCCGAGCTGCTCCTTTTTCAAGGATATCCACATTTTTTGTTTTTTTTTTTTGAAAGGATCAAATATTGAGGAAATCGAAAATTCGCCACCGTCCAAATTTTTCCGATTTCAATACATTATTTGGTCGCTAAGGGATACAAAAAAAGGTATTAAAAAGAAAAAAGGACACCTGTAGTGGAAAAATCCAATGTGAACAGGACCTAAAGGATAACCACTGAAATATAAAATAACACAAAAAGTACCCACTTTAATTTGCGTATAACTCCTAAAATGTTAACTCTACGTGAAAATTCCTGATTATATGTTTCATTCAGAATAAATAAAGAGATATTTCTTTAATATATAATTTTGATGTACCTGCAGTGCTTAATGTACTTTTGTGCATCTAAAGTGAAAATTTCAAAAAAAGTACGTTTTTTTATAGTGCTATTTTAAGTTCAAATATTTTTCTAGTTTATGTAAATATTTTAATCTAATGATCCAACTCTCATTCCTACATATCTATACGTTAATACTAAAAGAGAGTTAGAACTGAGATACGCGCCAGCTGTGCACGGTGGGCGGGAAGCAACGATAGGTTGCATGGGAATATCGTAAAAACGATGGCCCAACGAATATGTGCCTAGCTGTGTGCTGGTACTAATTTTCGTTTAAAAAAAATGTTGGAGATTTTATTCACGCTTGCTGTGTGTTTATGAAGTATATTAGAATATCATTTTACGTAAGTTTTTAGCCGGCGATCGTTTTTTCGATATTTTCATGCAACCTATTGTTGGTTACCGCCCACCGTGCACAGCTAGCACATATTTCAGCTCTAATTCTTTTTAATATTAACGTATAGATATGTAAGAATGAGAATTGGATCATTAGATTAAAATATTTACATAAACTAGAAAAATATTTGAACTTAAAATAGCACCATAAAAAAAGTACTTTTTTTTGAAATTTTCACTTTAGATGGACCAAAGTGCATTAACCACTGCAGGTACATCAAAATTGTATATCAAAGAAATATTCCCTTATTTATTCTGAATGAAACATATTATAAGGAATTTTCACGTAGAGTTAACATTTTAGGAGTTATACGCAAATTAAAGTGGGTACTTTTTGTGTTATTTTATATTTCAGTGGTTATCCTTTAGGTCCTGTTCACATTGGATTTTTCCACTACAGGTGTCCTTTTTTCTTTTTAATACCTTTTTTTGTATCCCTTAGCGACCAAATAATGTATTGAAATCGGAAAAATTTGGACGGTGGCGAATTTTTGATTTCCTCAATATTTGATCCTTTCAAAAAAAAACAAAAAATGTGGATATCCTTGAAAAAGGAGCAGCTCGGATTTTAATTTCAACGGATGTTTCATCTATAAACATCACATAACACAACCCCACTTTCCTTTTTTCTCGACATTTTCATGCAACCTATCGTCGCTTCCTGCCTACCGTGCCTGACATGCAATTTCGCGCAACACTGCCAGCTATGTACTAACTATGTGTGTTCAGTTGGTTCTGTTCATTCTTAAACTTTATTTATTTACTCAACAATTTTCTTTTTCGTGTGTATGCTTCTTTTTTTGTTTTCATAAATTTTGGCCTGTTTGGCCAGCCTACTGCCAACAGTAAATAGCAGAAAATATTGTTTGCGATGCTGCCACTACGAGTTTCTTTCCTGCAAGTGGGTTCTGCTGGTTGTTATTGCTTTTTTCGCCTTTTTTATACTCGAACATGCCACTCAAATGCTTACTTACTAGGTACCTATGTTGAGTGTGCGTTAGCTTTTCTACATTTAACTTTGTTGAGTTATGTGCATTTTTTTTTCCAACTTTAAAAGTGTTGAAGAAGCAGAAAATATGTTGCTGAAAATGTTGAAACTATATTTAATTCTTTCTTCTTCAATTTTCTGCGCTCTTTGTAGATCTATCGTGGCAATATCGATTTCATATAAAACCAGTTTTCAGCATTTTCAGACAATACTTGACTCTAAGCTAACCGCCATTTTATGACCTTCACTTTACAAATTGAACCCGCAGTACAAATAAAAAGATGCTTAAATGATATAAGGAGTGTTTTTTTGAGCACTTCGCTGCCCGCTTATACTGGATTCTGCTCTCTTGGCTGACAGTTTCCATACTTGAAGAGACGTTTAGAGAGTATGCCAGCTACTCATTAAACTGATCTTTACTGATTATGCCAATTTTTTCTATTGTGAATAAGTGAAATGGTGTCAAATTTTTGTCAATAGATGTCTCCCTTATCTTCGAATTTAGCCAAGGTTCAACGCAATTCCGTTCGTTAGAAAATGTTTTCCAATTCCGTACCGTTCTTTAACGAACGGTGTTACATTGAGTCTTGGCTAGATTCGAAGATAGGGAGACATCCATCGATAAAAATTTGAAGAAATTTCATCAAATAAACACACCTTTTTTCCAATTCCTTTACTTTAACGAACGGTCGCATAATTTTCACTTGTTTTTTTTTGCCAGTGGTTGTTCTTTACGGAAGTCTCTAACTCTTGCCCAAACGAATACGGCTATATTTATTTCTTTATTCAACAGAAATCCTTAAAATCTTTTGCCATTTTTATTGTTATTACTCTTCCATAACCATTATTTGTAAAGCATTAGTGCTGGTAGATGGTTTCTTCTCTGCTGGTATTATTGTTGTTGTTATTGTCTTTGTTGCTGCTGCTGTGTCTGCTCAACTGAAATGTGCCTACAATTTGAGGACATCTATGTAGAGGCCAAACAGCAAACAAGAACAAAACACAAAGAAGAGCCTAGCACAGCAACAACAACAAAAACAACGACAAAAATAACAAGAACAACAACAATAACAAGAATAACAACAATTAAACTGGTACGAGTACAACAAAAGTAGATGTTGAAGTAAAAAATAAATATAAAGCAAATGTTTGCAACTAAAACAACAAAAACAACAGCAAAATTGTTATCGTTAAAAAGTGGCACAAGGAACCCCATTCGCTTGATGGCTGCTTGTCTTTTTTGTTTTTTTTTCTGTTTTTTTTTTCAATTCTTTTTATGTCGGTATGTATTTAAGTATGTCGAATCAGATGATTGCTGTCAGCTTCCCAGGAATGTGGGGCAGCGCAGAGGAGAAAGAGAGAGAGGCAGAGTGAGGGTAGGAAGAGTGACAGGACTGTAACTGTAAAAGAGTCTGCAATAAAATAGAAAAACAAGAGAAAAATAACAACTAAACTAGAGTGGCATTGCAATGCAATGTCGACGTCCAAACACGGAGACACGAAGTTGAGCAACCCGCTGCTTTTGTTCGTTTGTGGGTGAGAAGGCGACGAGGAAAGGAGGGGGGCACCAAGTCGTCGGTGCTCGGACAACACGCATTGTGCAGCAATTCTTATCGCCAGTGACCAATCAGAGCGTTCGAAGAATGCCAGAATAAAACATAATGAACAAAAGTTGGCCAGCGACGAGTTGATGTGTTTGGACAAATGGAAGACAGAACAGCGGCACAAAAGAGAATCGTTGGATAATTTCGCGGCAGAGTTGCTGTGTTTGGACACGGACAATGATGTTAAGTGGAGACAGAAATGCCGCCACAAATCAAAGAAGAAGAAATATGTCATTATTAACAACCAGTTGCGGTAGCACATAGCGTCGTTCAAACTTCATAACCAACTAAGTGAAACTTTCATTACCGCCTATAGACCAAATTTGAGATTTGCCAAACTTGAACTCCTGGCGCCCAGCTCTATCGATCCATACCAAAAATTTGGTCTTTGGGAAGCTGCGGAAGCTCTTTATTTTCCTCTAATGTCCTTTTCAGCTCTGCAGTCGTAGAGGTGTGAGGCAGAAATTAAATTTTTATTTTTGGCATGAATGTCGGTTAGGCGGTTTTGAAAGTCTCACTTAGGCAGTTATGAAGTTTAAATGGCGATATGTACTTCTTAATCGGTCATTTGCTTGCTACAAAGTAGGAAGAAGAAGTAATTATGAGTTGAATAAAAAAAAAAATTAAATTAAAATTTTAACTAAGTTAAGTAAATTTAAGTTAAGTTTCCTAAGTCTAGTTAACTTTAATTTATTTGGTAGAATTTAATAATCGTTAGTTAAGTTTTCTTAAGTTAAGTCAAGTTAAGTTAAGTTCTGCTATTAAAGCTAGTTAGGTTAAATCAAGTTTGCATAATTTTAGTAAAGTTTAGCTAAGTTTATTTAAATCAATTTAAGTTCATTTGAAATTAGTTAGTAGTTATGTTAAGTCTAATTAAGCTAAGATAAAGTTTAATTAAACTTATTTAACTTTAAGAAAGTCTAATAAAGTTTTGTTAAGTTTAATTAAGTTCAGTTAAGTTCAAATCAAGGCGCATTTAAGTTTAATTAGGTTAAGTGAAATTTACGCCATTTTAATTAAGTTGATTTAAGTTCAAGTCAAATGGTAGTTAAGTTGGACAATGTCTAATTAATTTTAATTAAGTTCATTTAATAACTACTTATGAGCTCTCAAGACCAATTTTTTTTTTTTAAGGAAAAATTGGTGTGAGAAATGAAAAATGTATACTTTTTTTTGGTAAAAGTTATAGATCCATTTCGGAGACCACCGAATGAAGTAGTTATTAAATGAACTTAATTAAAATTATAACTTCTACCAAAAAAAGTATTACTTTTAATTTTTCATACCAATTTTTCCTTAAAACAAAAAAAAAAATTGGTCTTGAGAGCTCATGAAGTAGTTATGAAAATAAAAACCAAGAGTAAGTTCATTTAAGTTTAGTCCAGTTTAGTTATTATTATTATTATTGGACACTATTGAGATCTATTGTGCTAGTCCAGCTTAATTAAGTTAATTAAAATTTATGTCTAGTAATCATTTAAATGCGATGATAACCACACCCACCATCTCCATATAGGGAAAAACTAAACGCCATTTGCTTTCAATATTCACATGTGGGTATATGTACAAGTGTACATACATAAATATATTGTCAGACCCATTTTAACTCAGACTCTGTATAATTTTAAATATAACTGCCGCTATAATTGTTGTTGTTGTGCCTTTTTTGTTACAGTCCTGTACGTAAATCTACGTGCTCGTGGCCGCCGTCGACCTCGTCATGCTCATCTTCCTCTTCCTCCACCTCATCAGCAATAGTAATTTTTTTGTTATTTGCTCTTTTATTGTTGTTATTTTTTTATTGTTATTTGTTTTTGTTGTTTAATATTATTTTGCTTTTTTTGTGATCTCTTTGCTCTCGTTCATATCCCTGTACAAAATGTGTCTCGAAAGATATTTGTTCGCGATTCCTCTCTTTCGGCTACAATTGGCTGCAGTTTTTCCTCAATTGTACCAGGAAAGGTAAAATTGACAATTGTTCTAAACTCAAAAGGTTATAAACGAACTTTGAAATAGGCTTTGTCCTGGTAAAAGGGTACAACTTCCATTCGATATTCGATTTACATCAAAGTGGAGTAGTCTACCTTCGTACTCGTTTAGGTATAAAAGTGTACAATTAGTCTCTCCATATGACATGCTCAAAGAAAGGGGAACATTTCATTCCATATAAAGAGACCACAAGTTTTATTAGTCGCATGCTCCCTTGCAAGTGATCCCCGGACACAACCCGAATGAGTCGCATTTTTTGCAGGGACAATACATGTTGTATGTATGTATGTAGCTCCAAACACTACCATTATTTTTTCGCAAGGTCAAGTAGCAGTGCCAAGAGTTTTTTGTGTGTAAAGAAAATACAACCAGCAACACATATGTACCCTTCAAAAAATGCGATTAATCCGGGACGTGTCCGGGATCAATCGCAAGGGAGCATGCGACTAATACAATTTTATATCCCTTTATATGGAGTGAATTGATCGCATTTGTTCGAGCACGTCCTATGAAGAGACTAATTGTTCAACTTGTACACCCGAACGGGTACCAATGTAGATCAATCGCTTTCGTCCCGAACGGGTACCAATGTAGATCAATCGCTTTCGTCCCGAACGGGTACAAATGTAGATCAATCGCTTTCATCCCGAACGGGTACGAATGTAGATCAATCGCTTTCGTCCCGAACGGGTACAAATGTAGATTTTTCCAAGTTGTTCGCCAAGGCAATTTTTAATAACAATCTTTAAAAAATTGTAAATGTTCATGCATATATAAATAAAGATTATATAATGTTTTACTTTTGAAAAAAAATCTCAATAAATAAATAAAAAAAGTTTTAAGTTTTGAGTATGCATTATATGAGCGTAATGTAAAGAATTTTTTCATAGGATTTTTTAGGCAACATTTGGTTAAAATTATTATTCATCATTGTTATTAAAAGAAAGGGTGTTCAATTCGTTTTACCGGTTCTACAATTTTTTAAATACATTGCATATTTTTGTAAAATTTCTACATTTAAGGAATCTAGATTTGTACCCGTTCGGTATGAAAGCGATTAATCTACATTTATACCCGTTCGGGATGAAAGCGATTAATTTAGATTTACACCCGTTCGGGATGAAAGCGATTAATCTTCATTTATACCCGTTAGTGAACAATTGGTCTACAATTAGTCTACATTTATACCCGTTCGGGAACAATTGGTCTACAATTAGTCTACATTTATACCCGTACGGGAACAATCGGGGACTAATTGTGTTCTCGAAAGAGATCAATCCGGGACAAATATCTTTCGGTATTAATCGCACATTTTTTGCAGGGTATATATGTACATAGGTACATATACCCGCATTCATAGGTACATATACCCGCATACTTATTTACAAATATGTATGTAGGTACATATTAACGTGTATTTCATTGCACACTAGTGTACTTACTTATATGCTCACTGAAGTACACATACATTTTTCTCATATTTGTTGTTGCCCTCTGGGGATATAAAACAAAATGCCTCCAAATGAATTGTTCAGTTCAACGTCGTTTCGGATATTGTTTTTACTTGTACTTGATGTTATCTAATGCCGTCTGAGAATTTTTAAGTTAATTAATTTTTAAACGAAATCAGCCAATTAACGTACCAAAAGTTAAATCATGTTTTGTTTCGCCAAACCAAACAACTTGTTTGCATTGCAATTCCTAAAAGCCCGTCTTCACATAACTTGATTCACCAGAGAAACATGTAGCAAAACATCTCGCTCAATAACCCGTCTCCACGTGGCTAATCGTGATTCAGTTTGACATTTCTCTTTCTTGTTCTTCTTAAATGTTTGTATGTTTGCTTATTATTGCGTCTTTGTTTTGGTCTGTGTGAGATTTCGATAGATTTTCGATACAAAATTAGAGAAGACATCGATATCATCGAGGTTGGCAGGATGATTCAGAATGAAACAGTGTTTCAATCTTCACTCGCTCTCAGAAATTTGTATGGAAATTGGCGAGTTTCGGTACTGGTTTCCGTGTCGAAACAAGATTGAGAGAGAAATTGCAGAAAAAAAGAGCGAAACACGTTATGTGGAGACATGGTATAAAGCAAGCAAGCAAGCAAGCGATGTTACTCATACGCCCTGTGGTACCGATGTGTGGGGAAAAATGTAATTTGAATTAAATATACTAAATTAAACGGGTAATAAATATATAAGTAAAAAAAGTTAACAAAGTGCTTGCAGGCATAAATAAATGGGGTCTTAAGTAAAACAAATTAAAAATAAAGCAAATTTGCAACCTAATTAACTTTAGATTAGTTATGTGCAGATAAGTTTGGTTAAATTTACTGAAGTTTAGTTACGTTTTGTTAGGTTTGGTTAAGCTTGCCAAGTTCACTTAAGTTTAGTTAAATTTAATTAAGTCTAGTTAAGTTTAATTAAGTTTAGTTAAGTTTAATTAAGTTTAGTTAAGTTTAGCAAAGTTTAGTTAGGTCTAGTAAAGCTTAGTTAAGTTTAATTAAGTTCACTTAAGTTTAGAGAAGTTAAGTTAAATTTGGATGTTTAGATAAATTTAGTTAGGTTTAATTAACGTAATTTTTGGTAAGTTCAATTAAGTATAATTAAGTTAAGATAAGTTCAGTAAAGTTTAACAAAATTGAGTTTATTTCAGTTTAATTCAGTTTCGTTAAGTTTAGTTAAATTTAATTAAGTCTCGTTAACTTTAGTTAGGTTTAACTAAAGCAATTTTCGTGAAGTTTAATCAAGTTTGGTAAAGTTTAATTACATTTTTTTAACCTTTTCTGTTCAGTTAAGTTTCGTTAAGTTTAGTTAAGTTCAATTAAAGAAATTTTCGTTAAATATAATTAAGTTTAGTTATGTTTAATCAAATGTTGTTAACGTTTTTAATTTTCTCAGTTTAAGTAAGTTTCAGTAGGTTTATATAAGTTTAATTAAAAGCTATTTTCGTCGAGTTTAATTGAATTTCGTTAAGTTTAGTCAAGTCCAATTAAGTTTTGTTAGGTTTTTCATGTTTATTTCAGTTTAATTAAGTTCGTTAAGTTTAATTAAAGTAATTTTCGTTAAGTTTAGTTAAGTTTGCATAAATTTAGTAAAGTTTAAATAACTTTTGATAAGTTAAATACTGAGAAATCTTCTTCTTAGTGCTCGACCAAGACTCAAGAATGGTTTTTGATAAATTTTTAAAATTTTGCTTATCACTTTCATATAGTTTTTTTTTATACTCAGCTGTACCAGTACACAGAGTATTATAGTTTTAATCACATAACGGTGGATTGTAACAGAATGAAATAATTGAGATAGATATAGACTTATATATATCAAAATGATCAGGGTGAAAAGAGAAATCGATTGACCCATGTCCGTCCGTCTGTAAACACTCTAACTCGCTCAAAAATTGAGATATTTTGATGAAATTTGAAATGCAAGTTGGTATCGAGACTGGGACGGTTGGTATTGAAAATGGGCGAAATCGTGTTGAGCTCAGGCCCCTAGGAAGAAATTTGCTGAAATTTTGGAAAATGGGCGGTGCCACGCCCACTTATTAAGGGTCAAACATGGAAAGTTTTATATGTCATAACTCAGAAACCATTGAAGATATATCGATGAAATTTGGTACACGTGATTTACTTACTTAGGCAAACGTTTGGACGGAAAATAGTTAAAATCGGTTGACGGCCACACCCACTTTTATATATGGGTATTATAAAGTGACCTAATAAAAACATTTTAAGCCATATCGCTGTCAAATATAAAGATCTATCATTGAAATTTTGTCGCATGAGTCCAACTATGGCCATAAAACAAAAAACACAAAAATTTTGGAAAATGGGAGGTGCCACGCCCACTTATTAAGGGGCAAACATTGAAAGTTTTATGAGTCATAACTCAGAAACCGTTGAAGTTATATCGATGAAATTCCGTACACGTGATATACTTACTTAGGCAAATGTTTGGACGAAAAATTTCCAAAATCGGTTGACTGCCACGCCCACTTTTATACATGGGAACTATAAAGTGGCCTAATAAAAACATTTTAAGCGATATCTTTGTCAAATATAGATATAATTCATAGAAATTTTGTGGCATGAGTTCCACAATAGACCGGAAACAAAAAATATAAAAATTTTGGAAGATGGGCGTGGCACCGCCTCTTTTTAGACAAAGGAATATACGAGATTTCTTAGCCTATAACTCGACAAATAATTGAGATATTATAACGAAACTTGGTTTATACACTTTTATAACTTGTGTTAATAGACACGAAGAAATTTATTGAAATCGGTTACGACCACGCCTACTTTTTAACAAGGATATTTCTGGAACACCCTTTTGGAATTTGTAACGTGACATCTTTGTAACTAGAAGTCAAAAAGGAATGAAATTTTGCACAAAGAATAATATTCATATGCTTAGTTGGATGACTGATAAAAATGTTGAAAATGGGCGCGGCTACGCCCACTTTATGCGGCACTCGCTTTATATAAAATACGCCGTGTTTCCATCAAAGGCAAACAAACAATGAACACATACAGCTGAGTATCTAATATTCGATTCCACTCGAACTTAGGCTTCCTTACTTGTTTTTTATATCGTTAACATGCCAACATACGCATACACGTAGACCTTTTCTCCTCGCTTTATACATAGTAAATGAACTTTTATTTTTGTTTGTTATTGTTGCTATTGTTGACCTTTTTAACTACTTCGATATACATACATATGTATGTAAACACATATATTCAGCACTTTGATCAAAGAAGTTGATACATAAGCAACCGGGACGAGGCAGAGGCAAAGCAGCATTCGAGTCAAACTAAGGAATTCAGTCAGATAACAAAGACGGCAAAGGATCTGAGCATATATGTGTGCACTCACGCCAAAGCGAAAAGGTGAACAGTTTCAAATTTCACAAAAACGACAGAGAAAAAAAGTTACGTATGTCGCTTGGTGAAGCAGATGTAAGTAAGGAAGAGGAGAAAGGTGGATAAAGTGGCAAATGATATGCATTCAACGATTTAAATAACTGTGGTGCATTGGGTAGAGTGCTCGCCTGTTATGCCAGAGATCTCGGGTTCAAACCCCAGTCCGTGCAAAACACCAAAAAAATTTTTTTTCTAATTAGTAAAAATTAGGGCTCTAGATACCCGGGTATCGAGCAATTCGAATTGATCGTTTTTGTTTGAAGCCCGTTTGTTGTTCAAATGCCCGTACAAACATACGGGTAATAAACAAACAAACGACTGTTCGAGCATTTGAACAACATTTCTTCGGGCTACTCGAAAATGTTCAAAAAAAATCTGGAGCTCTAGTAAAAATCCAATTATTGGGTTTATTAAGAGCTGCGGTCATCTCTCGGCAGTGGGCGGCATACCCTCCGAGTGTATTTCTGCCATGAAAAAGCTTCTCACAAAAAAATGCACCCAATTAGTAGGAAAAACAAAAAGGAGCACACCTCGACTTGGGAGAGAAGCTCGGCCATAAAACTCGTCAGAGTTATAATAGCGCCATTGCATTATGTTATTATTAAATAAGATTGCAAGTGGTCGTGTTGGTGGTGTTTGGGGCGTTGCACACTGGTTAGCCCCCATACACAAAAGTCAAAAACGTTGGTGCTTGAAAAAGAAACTTCTGTCATGCATTTCCGTGGGAAGTATATTGAATTTTATGGAAAACCTCCTTCTATACGCAATAGCCATCATTAAATGTTACTTTGGCTCATTTAAAGTCAACACATTTGAAAAAAATTTTTTCTGGTAAAAGTTTATGTAACTAAGTGTATTATGATTTTTGCGATATTTCAAGTTTGAGTGTTAAAAAAAATGCGGATAACTATGGAAACGCAAGAAAAACGTATTTTTCATGATTTAGCGAAAGGAAACAATGAAAACAATTTATTTTTAGCAAAATACAAGATGAAGAAATCTTGGCTTTTCTATGAGCGTAATTTTCAAGCATTAGCATTTTCATTTAAACTTTTAACAATTAAGGACCACTCTGGACCAGGTCTTATAAGCAGATTTGAGTTCGTTCAAGTCTTCTCTTAAGAAGTCTGTTTATACATTTTTCCCTTTTTTTCCCTTTTTCTTAAAATATCATATTAAATGTAACTAGTCTATACAAAATATTGTTTCCCTTTTACGATTTTTGTACATATTTATATCGACTGTTTTCGATAAAACTTTATTTTCGATAAAATCTTAATAATTGAGTTCGGTCCCACTCTCCATACAATTTTTTTTTTGATCCCGCGAAATATCGCGGAATAATATTTTTTTTATTGTAACTTTGTTATTTGACATCGGATTTTTAAAATCGAAATGTCATTAGTTTAGTCTTTGGAAGCTCTATATTTTCTTCTAATGTCCTTTTGACCTATGAAGTCGTTTTCACATAATTAAGTCACCTAACCAAGTTTTTCGCCCAAAATATCCTTTTTGTTTCACAAGAAAAAAATCGCCAAAAATAAAATATTTATCGGATCTCTGTGATATTACGCTTAAAGTCTTTGCAATTAAACGCGGAAATTTTTAAAGTAATAAAACTTTCCAGATTTTTACAACTTTTTATAAAAACTTAATTTGAAAATCAAAATTTTTTCAAAAATCGCAAAAAATCCACAAAATTTTGACTTTGACCAGCTTTCGCTCAGCGAGTTTTTAATAGACCACTACAAGTTGTATGTCGTTTGAAGCGTATTTTAATTGCCTTTCGAACGAGAAACTGCTTGCATTTATCGCATTTGTAACTCCAGAGAAAATAATTTTTGAATGAAGTGATAACAAAAAAACACAAAGTTACCGTTATCTCAAAAACCTAGCTATACAAAAAATTAAAAAAAATAGTTCCAAACTCAGCAGGTCAATTCCTATCCTCCCCCATTCCTGGTTTTCTTATTTTTTTTTGGCTGTAAACTAGCGTTAGTGGTGGGTGTGGATTACAACATATATGCTTTTAATTTTTCTGAAAGATGAGTCGTATAGTGGGACACCAATGTGCCAAATTTGGTTTCGGTAGGTCCATCCGTTTCCAAGAAATTGAGTTTTGTCCCACTCTCCATACAAATGAGACCAGTGTGCGTTGGAGGCATGACAGATATGAGTAGTGTAAAGTGCATCTGAGATGAACGTGTCCGTGGAGGAGGCGAAGGAGGAGGATAATATAAAAATTTCAATAAATAAATACCCAGTTGTAACTATTTTTGTTAACAAAACGCACACTTGAGTATTATTTCTTCAGCACAAAAGCAAATATATTTTGCAAACGCGCGAGTCAGTGTCTAATGTGTGTGTGCGTATACAACAGCCAGCAGGTCAGGGTTGACATTTCAGACATTTATTTGCTCTGCTTGGCAAATTGTAATATTCGTTATGAAAATTTCTTCTACGAAAATGAAATTTCTTAACACAAAGTTTTTCCATGCAACACTTGCCTTATTTGCTCTTCGCCGAAAATATCCGAACAATGCAAAATGTCAAAATGCCAAGTGCCAAAGTGCCAAGTATTAAGTGCAACAGTCACTTAAAATAACCATTTGAATATCGAATGCAAGTATATAATCGTAAATATGTATGCCTGGATGCATATATAGTTTGTATATAACTACTAAATAAAAGCCATACACAATTGCATAAATGGCAAATGGATTGCCAAGATTTGCATTAAACCAATTACCGATAAAATCATCGAATTACTTCCACCTTCTATGGCTGCTTAAATTCAGAAATGTGCCGCACTTTTGGAGCGGATAACTTAGAAATGTATATATATGTATGCACATTTATTATGGTGATAGAGGAATAAGTGCATTAGTATGTGTATGTTGGTTCATTAGGGTGCACCAACTTGTTCCTAAAAAAATGAGTATAGTAAAATTTGGTTAAATTTAATTTATCTTAGTTAAGTGTGGATAAGTTGAGTTAAGTAAAGCGAAGTTTTGTTACGTTTAGTTGTTTTGTATAAGTTAAGATAAATTTAGTTAAATTCAGTTAAGTTTAATTAAGTTAAGTTAGTTAAGTTTAAGTTAACTATAGTTAAGTTTAATCGAGTTTAGTTAAGTCTAAGTTAAGTTTATTTAAGTGCAATCAAGTTTAGTTATATTTAATCAAGTTAAGTTAAGCTTAAGTTAAGTTTAAGTTAAGCATAGTTAAGCTTAAATAAGTTTAGTTAAGTTTAGTTGGGTTTATTTAAGTTTTGTTAAGTTTAGTTAAGTTTAAGTTAGGTTTAAGTTATATTTAGGCAAGATTAGATAAGTTTAGTTAAGTTTGAATTAAGCTTAATCAAGTTTACTGAAGTTGAGTAAAGTTTAAGTTAAGTTTAGTTAACTTTATTTGAGTTTAAGTTAAGTTGAAATTAAGTTTAATTTAAGTTTAAGATAAGCTTAGTTAAGTTTTGTTAAGCGTGGTTAATTTTAAGCTGTTTGGTTAAGTTTAGTTAAGTTTAGTCAAGTTTAGTTAGGGTGAGTTAAGTCTATGTTAAGTTTAGATAACTTAAATTAAGTTAAGTTAAATTAAGTTTACTGTAGTTATGTTTAAGTAAGCTTAATTTGAACAAATTAAGTTTATTTCAGTTGGATTTTCTTAGCTGTTAAACTTGAGTTTAAGTTTACTGAAGTTAAAATAAATTTAGGTATGTTTTACATAGTTAATTTCAATGTAGAACAAAATTGTTAAGTTCAGTTATGCTTAGGAAGGCTCAGATAAAATTACTTTGATGACACCCTGTAAAATGCTCTCATTAAGACTTTCATACAACATTTTAAACCTTTAAGTGCCCTTTTTAATGTTCGTCCATTATAACCGCTTTGAGAACGCATAAAACATGTCATTTTACGTAGGTGTTAGAGGGTTAAAATTTACCACAATTGTAGCATCAAAAAACAGTGAGCCACCTTAACGTATGCATACCATATCCCATCTATACTATCTAGTTGCCTTGTTATTGCCAATTCTCCTTTCCAACTAACAACAACTTTATATTTTAAAGGTCTTAAGCCGCTGGCTATCACATACATATGCATGTGCCTTTATAGTATGTCTGCATGTCTGTATGTGTAGCATAACCAATTCAAAACTAAGCTTCCCTTTATTACAACAACAACAACATTTTGATTTAAATCTGAGAAATTATTGTTCAAGCAGTTGGCTTCTCTCATTTAACTTTCGAGTTTATTACAGTTGTCCTACAACTGTTACCAAAACACATTTATTCAAACAGGCATATCAACCACACATGCTTACGGATGTCCATTTATGCGCCTACACGTACTGGCAATAGCCCACAGCTACTATCTATCATTTGGTTATTAAGTACACTTGCTTGCCATTCGTAAATTTGTTGTTGTTCTTGCTATTGTTGTGCAAAAATTTGCTTCATATGCATACGTACGACATACCTACATACAGTGGCTCTCAGAAGTATTTTGCATAATTCATTTATTAAGAAAACGTTAGAAATTCGCATATTTTTCGAACTGTTTTCGAAATTTTTTTAATGTGGTATTATAGCTGAATCTCCATACTACAAAAACACACTCATTAAAAAATCAAAAAAAAACAATTCGAAAAATATGCGAATTTTTTAACGTTTTCTTAATAAATGAATTATGCAAAATACTTCTGAGTGCCACTGTATGTATATCTTTTGTACGTCTGTTTGCTGTATGTGATTTTCAAATCGAATTTGCATTGTCAATATTTCTTATATACAAGTGTGTGCAGTGCCATCCATATATAAAACACATTTATATATAGGCAAAAAAAAAAATCATACATACATATATACATTTGCAACACTAAAATAGAAATATTCAGCATTCTTGTTCTAGAGATCTGTCGTAGAGCAGCTCCTTCTCCTCATCAAAAAGGGAGATAAACCAAAGCAACCAAAGCAATGCGTCCGGAATAAACAACATTGCACATGAATGTCGTACAAAATTGGCAGTATTTAAGTATGTATGTATGGATGTACTATATTAAGCATGTATTTGAAAGGAATGTATTATGTGAGAGCGAAGCTATTCGAAACATGTTCTTACCCATACTTGTACTAATTTACACAATCAAAGCAATTTTATGCATATGCGACTAAATTTGGATTATTTGTGAAAGGTGCCATGTCAAGACATGCAATTAAATTACACGTTCGTTAACTACTGACGCTTTCAGTTTTTTTTGGTTTGTTCAATGTTTTTTGAAGACCTAAATGAATTTTCGTAGGGTATTGCGCTTAAGTAAGGCCATTTTATGAGGGTGTTGCTGTTTTTTTCTTAATACATGAAAGTTTAGTATGCAGGGCCACCCAATATTTAAGAGAGCACGAAGGACAAGAACAGCCGTTCATCTATATAAATAAAAATCTTGCGTTAGCTTTTTATAGACCTCAAAACTCGAGAAAGGCTTAACTGTTTTACATTTTTCGGATTGCACATTAACGTTAATTTTTATCAATAACCGAAAACAAATCTTGTTTTCAATTCAACTTTGAAAAAGCTTAACGTTAAACTCTTAACAAAAAAATACTGATTTGATATTTATCAAAAAAATTATCAAAACGGATTTCTTTTTGTTGATTATAAAAAAAAAAAAAAATATTGAAAAAATTTCGTTTAGGTAGCCAACAAAAAAAAAAAAAAAAATTATCAAAAAACTAACGTTAATAAAAAAAAGAAGAAAATTTAAAGTAAAATGAAGCCGTGTAAGCCCGAAACAATTTTTTTTTGATATTTTGTTTTTGATGATTAACGAAACGAAATAATTTTGATAATTTTTTTTGATAATCAACGAAACGAAATAATTGAAATAATTTTTATTTGATATTCAACAAAACAAAATTTTTTTGTTGATATCGTTGTGCAGCCTTGTTGTTCCCTATAATACCAGGATAACTGTCAGTAAAACAAAAAATTGGGGTTGACACCTTCTTAAAAAATTTTGATTAGGTAGATTAATAAAATAAAAATGTCATAGCATATCGTGTATTTTTTCGAAGATATGTAGAAATTTGCATTGCAAAAAAAAAATACTAGGGTTGCCATCTGTTTAAATTTTTTTAGCTGAATAAAATTTCTAGCAATCAATTAAATATAAAAAAGCGGTGTCAAATTAAAGGAGTTTAAGAAAGCTTATCGCTGATAATATTCTTGTTGGGGTTGCCACTTTTTTGACAATTTTCGATTAGGTAATTTTATAAAATAAAATATTATAGCATTATAGTTAGGCTAATGTGTATTTTTTCGAAGAAATTTAGAAATTCTCATCGCAAAACAAAAAATTTGTAATAGGGTTGCCACCCGTTTTAAGATTTTAAGCTGAAAAAACAATTTAAAAATCATTTAAATATTATGGGTATCACATTAAATGATTTTAGGAAAGCTGGTCGGTGGAAATATTTTGGTTAGGGTTGCCACTTTTTAGAAAATTTTAAACTACAAGTAAAGTATCTTTTTCTATTTCTAATGTTTATAATAGGCAGTGGGCCATTCCGATACCTCTTCAATATCATACTATTTCTCTCGAACTACTTTTGCTTCCGATGATGCAGGGATTTGAACTGCTACTTTTACCAACCACATTCTAGAAATTGCACAGTAATGGCAAAGGTGTTGGCGCATATAGTTAAAAGTTAATCTAAAGTTTTTACGTCTAATAGTGATATTTTTACCTCAGTTTTTTCAATATTTTAAAACTTAAACAAAGTTATATTTTATTTTATTTGCCAAGGCATTTGTATAGTGTTGTTGGTGCATTTTTGAGTGGCTTAATATTTCTTTGTCTTTTGCTTTTGTGCGTGCATTTCTTATTTGCATTTTGCATAGTGTTATTGTTGCATTCGAGTGCTTAAATTTTATTTTATCATTTGCTCTTGTGCGCGCATTCGTTTTTTCAGTGCAATCTAGTTTTCTCTTTTCTTTTACCACAGCTGTTTGCGTTGTTTATTAAACGTCATACAGTGGCACTTAAACTGCTCGCTTCAAACTTTTATAGTGTAAGTGTGTAGATTGTGGTATATACTCTTTTGCTTTTCCACTTATTACCTACATATTTTCCTTTTTTCCTATTAATATCTATTCTACCTTATAATGTCGTGCAGTTATCAGAATTGCTCATTGAAAAGCGATAAGGAACAGTTCGTTTCTTGCTGGCTGTGTGATGGGCTTGCCCATATGAAGTGCGCTGGCCTGACGGGTAGGGTTCTTGATGCAATTAAAGAGAACAAGGGAGTGCGCTGGTCGTGTTTAAAATGCAGATCAACAGATGTTGATCTTTTCAAATTTTTTAGACACACAAGAAATGGCTTTTCCGAATTATCAAAGGAGTTATCGGCTCTAAATGATAAATTTAAAAGGCACGAGGAAATGTTTAGTTCCTTCGCGTTGCCAAAACCTTTAAAGAAAACCAAAGCCATTAACCCGCGTAATGAAGAGGTTCAGAGCAACCTTCAGGTCGAATCGGCTGAGCTTTCCGTCGAATTAATCGATTTGGCTTCACCTGGTCCCTACATCGACAAACCTTGTTCCTCCAAAACTGCTTTAGCTGAACAAACGTCTCGGGAAAATTTCGTAACTCCCTCGATCGCTCTTGCATCAAAAGCCAAGGAGCCTGTTCCGAAAGCCAAGGAGCCTGTTACGAAAGCCAAGGAGCCTGTTCCGAAAGCCAAGGAGCCTGTTCCGAAGGCCAAAGAATTGATTATCGTTCCGCGTGATAAATCAGTTTTTGTATCTAGATTTCATAAAGATACAACTGTTGAAGACCTGAAGGCTTTCGTATCATCTAAAATTGTTCCTGAAAAACTTTTCGTTAAAAAATTCAATTTTAATTATGAAAGAAATGTAGCTTCTTTCAAAATTGACGTCTCGCCTAAAGATTATGACACCGTTTTAAAGAAAACATTTTGGCCAGCCGGGACCTTTGTCCGCGAATTTGAAGAAAGGCCTAGATCCGTTAATAACAACTTACCAAAACTCGTCCTGCCTAGCAATAGCTCAAAAAACTAATAAATAAATCTGCCCTAAACATTTACTATCAAAATGTTCGGGGCTTAAATACTAAATTTACAGACTTTTATCTAAAAACTTTTAATTGTAACTTTCAAATAATTTCTTTTACCGAAACATGGCTTAAACCTCATATTTTTAATTCGGAAATCTTTAGTAAAGAATACCAAGTGTACAGAAATGATCGCTTGAACAGGGTCGGTGGAGGGGTACTAATTGCGGTTCATTCCTCAATTCCATCTTAAGAAATTAATGTAGCTGCAGGGGAATCCATTGAGTTCTTGTGCATTCGGATAAAAGCTGGCAAAGGGCATATTTACCTGGCAGTTATTTACTTTCCTCCTTCTTCCGAACAGTCAGTTTACTTTCAAAGTGTTTCCTTGCTGAAACGTGTCGAGTCAAAAAAGACGCCCTTGGATTCTTTTATAGTCTTGGGCGACTTTAATCTTCCGCACGTTTCATGGAGCGAGGAAAACAATGAAATCATGCCGATTACATCTAAGGCTAATTGTACTGACTTTTTAGAAGAAATGTCGGATCTCTGTCTTCATCAGGTAAACGTCATTAAAAACAAATTCGGAAAGGTACTTGATTTGATATTTGTAGATGACGTTTCTAATTACTATGTGAATAGAACTGACCCTCTTATTTTCCCTGAAGATGCTTACCATCCTTCATTGGAGTTAATACACGAAATTATAAGCGATGATGATCATTGTTGCTCAAAAACGTCTGATTCGTGTTTTCGTTTTAACTTTGCTAAGGCTAATTATAAAAAACTTAATAGTGAACTATCTAAACTAGTCTGGCCAAACTATGATGGCAACGTTGAACAAAATGTTTTGCATTTTATTAACACGATCCACTGTCTGTTTGATAAATTTGTACCCAAACAGAAATACATATATGTTGAGCCCCTGCATCTGTGGGAAACTAAATACTTGAGAGCCTTAAAAAATAAGAAATCTCGCATTTTTAAATTATATAAGAAGACAGGCTTGCGGAAAGTCTACCTTCAATACTCAACTTTACGACATAAATATTTTGCATTGAACAAAAAGTGCTACAGTGATTATCTGAGAAAAATGAAAATGAACATTTTTCGTAACCCTAAATCGTTTTATGGTTTTGTGAATTCAAAACGCAGAGTGAGCGGATTTCCCTCATCTATGAGTTTTCGGGATTGTGTGTCTAGTGATAATCAAAGCATTGCCAATCTCTTTGCACAATTTTTCGAATCTAATTATTCCAAAGATAATTTAAATTTCAGCATATACCCGTACCATCTTTCTCAAAATAATACAATTAATGTTACCTATATAAATTCAGATGAAGTTTTAGATCACCTTAAATCACTGAAAGAGTCTTTTAGTTATGGTCCGGATATGATCCCCGCATGTTTCCTTAAAAAATGTGCGGATCATATTCATCTACCTTTGTCAAAGCTATTCAACTTGTCATTGAAATTTGGTATTTTTCCTACTGCTTGGAAAGAATCCTTCATTATTCCTTTACATAAAAGCGGTATTAGATCTTCGATTGAAAATTATCGAGGCATAGCAAAATTGTCTGTTATCCCAAAACTGTTTGAGTTGATTATAAGCAACCAGATAAAAAACTCGATTGAGTCATTGATTGTGAACTCTCAGCATGGTTTCTGTAGGGGTAAATCAACCATCACTAACCTTCTGGAATTTACAACAAGTGTTTCTAATGGGTTCAGGGAAAATGCTAAAACGGATGTTATTTATACTGACTTTAGTAAAGCCTTTGACAAGGTTAATCACAATTTACTTATCCACAAGCTTCAACTACTGGGTTTTCAACCTATCCTCCTAAACTGGATTTCTTCTTACATTTCTAACAGAACACAAAGAGTTGTTTATAAGAATGCATATTCATTTAGTATTTATGTGTCCTCTGGGGTTCCGCAGGGCAGCCATCTCGGACCGACTCTGTTCTTGTTTTTCATTAACGACATCTCATGTGCTATAAATTATTCTAAAGTTTTAATGTACGCAGATGATGTGAAACTTTTCAGGTCCTACACCACACCGGAGGAAAGATCGCTCCTTCAAAATTATTTAAACGGTATGGTTACGTGGTGCAATATAAATCTTATGCCACTAAATCTAAATAAATGTAAATTTATGTGCTTTTCGCGGAGTAATGTCGAACCCATAGCTTACGCCATTAATAATCATGATCTGGAGCGAGTTTATGAGTTTGTCGACTTAGGTGTAAGATTCGATTATAAACTTAATTTCAACCTTCACATCAACGTCATGATAAATAAAGCTAAAAGTGTTCTAGCGTTTGTAAAACGTTGGTCTAAGGAATTTAGTGACCCCTTTTCACAACCTTAGTAAGACCGACACTAGAATACGCATCTATAATCTGGAATCCGAGTTACAAAATTCATTCTGATCGACTTGAATCGATTCAAAAACAATTTTTACTTTTTGCATTAAGAAATATGAATTGGAAACCTCATTGCAATCTTCCTTCGTACACTAGTCGCTTAAAACTTATTAACCTTCCAACTTTAGCTAGTCGTAGGGAAACTCTGGGTGTAATATTCGTAACGAAACTGCTGAAGGGATCAATAAATAGTCCATTTCTTCTTTCTGAAATAAGTTTAAACATTCCTGCCCGTCCATCAAGACATTACCAGCCCATATTTTTAAAACAATGTAAAACTAATTTTGAATTATATGAGCCATTCCGATATCTATGCAAAAGTTTTAACACATACTCTACCTACTTTGACATCTCTGACTCTCTATCCATTATAAGGAAAACTCTTCTTTCAATTCTTAACAAATAACAATTTGTCTACTAGATATAGTTTCCTTCTACTAATTTAGGATAATATGTATTTTATTGTTAACTAAGTAATTGCTTCTAGTGTATATATAAACTTAAGTATGTGTAATCAGCTGATGAATTTATATTCTGTAGCTGAGCAGCATAAGAACTCGACGTTTAACAAACTCCAGCCACTCAACACCTTGGCAAAATTAAAAATATATATCCGTGCGTCATGCGGATTGCGCCCCTCGCGGCGGTCGGGCGGGATATGGAGGGTAAACCGTTGGGAATTATTATTATTATTATTATTATTATATAACTACTGCTAGCTTGGTTGCATTAATATGCCCATGAATTAGGAATAGCATAATCACACACACCATAGGACATTTTTTCCAAAAATCACAGAGATCAAAGCTAACACCATAAGTTTCTTCCATGCTATTTACATTTGCTCCGAACGACGAACTTGAAAATTTATATTTTTTATTCAAAAACTAAAATAACGACTTTTTTCTTTTCACCACTCATCTACTTTTCTATCTAACTTTTCATTTATTTTTCACATTCTAAATAGTTAAACGCTTAAAAAATAATGCATAAAAAATCAAACATGTAATTTGTAAGCGACTTTAAAAGCTCCATTAATACTTTTTGTTGTCACCTCACATAACATTTGCAGAGAATAGTACAAAGCCTAATGGGCGTAAGCAGGCGCAAATTTATGTAAAACCTTTTATGTGCAAATAAGCGGATTATAGCCCAGAGTTACATGCAATGAATTACGTTCCTGCAAAAGTGTAGATGTAGATATGTATAACGAGAAGTACTTACTTATTACAGAACAATCATTACAAAGGAAAAAGTTTGTAATTAGTGCTGCATAAATACAATGACAGAGAGAGAGATAGAGAGGGGAAAAACTCAACAGAAATGCAATAAATATATTGTTTTATGTAAAAAAAGAAACGAAGCAAATATATCGCATTAAAAGGTAACAAAAGACCAAAGGCAAAAAAAAAAAAAACAAAGGTGCAAATACATACTTAAGCTCATTTTAAATATTTATGAGCTGTTGACGTGTAAATTAACGAATGTATGTAACCGCATAAATAAGCTTATTAAGAGTGAAGAAAATGAATTAAAAGATAAAAAATAGGAGGCAAATAGAACAAATAGAAGATAAATTAGAAATACAATTAGAAGAGAGTTAAAACTGAAAGTGGGGTTAGTTTGAGTTAAATATTGGTAGGTATCTTCATACTAAATACATATATGTATATAGCCAGTTGTAGGGTTTCATGTTTTCCCGTAACTCATGCAGTAATAAATTTAAGTAATATTCTATATCATTAGCCTTGTGCTTTCTAAATAAACATGACTGAAATTATCCACAAAACAAACGTTACATACCTTAAGGGGCATACATATGTACATATGTATGTATTTAGGGGTTTTATTGTACTTCTGGACTCGTCGACCAATAACACAGTCCAATAAATTTACAAAAAAATTACTCCACACGAAAAAACGCTAGTAATAGGTTTTTCCCGGACCAACTTTGCCCAACAGAGTTCTAGTCTAGAGGGTCTGAGTTTTTTAGGAGGGTTTAAGGTTTTATTGTATTAGCTGGAGGTGCAATTACTTTATTGAAAATATCTTATAAAAAATTACTTCGGACTTGTTTTGCAGAATTTAATATGCAATTTCTTTGCGGTAGGCTTTAACCCTCTAACACCCACGAAAATGACTGTTTTTAACCCTTTTTGGAAACACATGGAGAGAATATCAACTAATTTCACTAGAGGTCCCCTCAGACAAAATCAAAGAACGCAATTGACCACAGGATATATGAGGGGAGACGGTGGAAGGCATAAAACGCATTTATCTTGTCGTGATGGAGGATACACAGGATAAAGAATCACAACGTTGTACAACATATCCAAAAGGCACTTAACTACAAGGAGTGCGATAGATGTCTTTCTTCATATTTCGGGTGCCTTTAGCAACGTCTCACAAAATTCTGAAAATATCACAGGGACAATCAGCCGAAAAGTGAAGCATGTCTAAGCGCAATTCGGTATACACATAACTTAGCATAAGCTCATACATATATGCTGGTATTTGTATGCATACCCGTACTCGTACTATTCTGTCGCCCTTTCTTCGGCGAATAAAACAAGTATTTCGTGGTCTCGCTATTAAGACAGCGAGTCAATAATTGATTGTTTATTGAACAAAATCAATCCCTTTTATACACAAAATTTCTTATGTACTACTTATTTACTATAATACATATTTACACTAATTCTTACTAGCTATGTAGATATGTATGTACATATGTACGGCTTATGCATTTAATGTGTAGTCAAGTGCCCGTGCACATACATACGTACATACGACTTAGCTTAAAGGCAAATGCGACAAATCAGAAATACGGCGTCAGCATAAAATTTGGCTGTTGTTTGTTTACGTTATAAATTTTAATAAATGAAATAGGTTGAATGCACTTTTAGTGCATTCCATATTTTTATGTTTTAAATTACGAGTTGAATGTGCTCAAATATTTCTGACATGCTACACCTCCTTTCCTAAAAAGAATGCTTATACATTTGTAGGGTCAATGTATGAGCATTCTATTACATTTAATGGATTGCTTATTTTACTTGCTTGTGTTTATTTATTTATTTCGGTAAAATTAACATTTCAGTTTTTGTTTTGTGCTTACATACTTACATTTATTGGAAAAAGTGAAAATTTCTTATTCTATAGGTTTAAGTCTATTTTTATGTACTATGATTTTCTTATTCATGTAGCTTAGTGAATAATTATTGTGATTATTAATATTTGTTACTCTATAGGGAATTAAACTATAGTTATTATGTTTATCAATACCTATTACTCTATAGGGTCCCTTATATCTACTGTCTAATTTATGACCTGTTTCATCTTTTACTAAGACTAAATCTCCTATATTTATTTCCTTATGCTGAATTTTCCTATCGTAGTAAATTTTTTGTTTTTCTTTTGCTTGTCTTACTAATCTATTAGCTCTTTCTTGTGCTATTTGAAGTCTATATTTAACTTCTTTGTCATAAGCCTCATAGTTGTACAGTGGGCTGATTGTATCTTCTTGTAAAAATTCGTATGTCGGTGCTGGTTTTCCGAATATTAGTTCAAAAGGACAGTAATCATGAACTGTTGAAGGTGTTGTATTATAACAATAAGTAAAGTACTTGAGGTACTCATCCCAATCGTCTTTGTCAATGGATATGTATGAACGTACATATTCATTGAATGTTCTATGGCTACGTTCAACAGTGCCTAACGTTTGATGATGGTAAGGTGTTGAGGTTTTGTGTTCAATTTTTAAAAATTTACTTAGTTCTTGAAAAACGTTATTTTTATATTCGGTTCCCATGTCTGTCAGTATTGTTTTCATACATCCATAAATGAGAATAAAATGTTCGAATATAGCTTTGGCTACTGTTTTTGCGTGTTTACTTTCAATTGGAATTGCTACTAGATATTTGGTTAAGTCACATATTATGGTGACTGCATACTCATTTCCATTCAATGATTTTGGAAATGGTCCAATTGTGTCAATTTGAACTACATCGAATGCCTTAGTTGGTGTTTCGGTTATAGTCATTGGATCTTTTAAATGTATTCTTGTTTTATTTTTATTACAATGATCGCATTTTTTAATATATTGTTTTATGTCATTTTTCATATTTTTCCAATGGAATTTTTGTTTTATTTTATTTGTTGTACGATTGATTCCTGGGTGGCCACCATTAACAGGATCATCGTGATATTTATGAAGAATAGTTTTAATTTTTTCATTATCTGTCACATGCATAACCTCCGGAGTTAATGCAATGATTAAATTTTTGAGAACTTTGGTACCTTTATCTTTAAATTTATCTACTCGAGTATAATTATTCTTAAACAATTTGTCTCCTAAGGACAATTGTATTTTGTTTATTTTCAAATTGCCGGCTTCTTTCATAAGCCTGGCAAAGAATTGATCTAAATCAATCTTCGCCTCAACAATTAAATTATCAATATTTATTTCGCTACAAATTTTCTTTCCCTTTTTGAACTGCAGTTTCGGGGGGTCGAAAACGAGCTGAGCTAGCTTTTTTACTTCACATTTATTAAACGCTTCGTATATTATAGGGTTCTCATTGTGACATTTTTCTTCATTTTTTATATTATTACTGGATTTTTCCTTAGTTTCCGATCTTGTGGTAACTTTCAATATGTTACATGCTTCAATTGACATTTCTTTTAAATCTTGTATATCTATACGCGATAGTGCGTCTGCTACATAATTCTCTTTTCCTGCTATGTACTCCACCCCAAAGTCATATTCTTCCAAATCTAGTCGAATTCTAGTTAATTTTGATGATGGGTTTTTCATCGAAAAAAAGGTAAGTTAAGGGTCGATGGTCTGTTTTAATTGTGAATTTTCTGCCGTAGATGTACGGTCTGAAATAAGTGATGGCCCAATGAATGGCTGCTAATTCTTTTTCAATCGTTGCTTTATTTATTTCGCCTTTTGTGAAAGATCTAGAGGCATAAGCAACTGGTAATTGTTTTCCTTCGTATTCTTGACTTAGTACTGCTCCGCAGGCGTATCCGCTTGCATCTGTTGTTATGTAAAATTCTTTATTGAAATCGGGATATTGTAAAATGTTTGGGCTAATTAATGCATTTTTTAGATAGTTGAATGATTTCTCACATTCTTCTGTCCAATTAAATACTACTTTCTTTCTACAAAGTCTTGTTAATATTCTAGAGTATTCCGCGAAATTTGGTATAAATCTTCTATAGTAATTGCAGAATGCAACGAATCTTTTAGCTTCGTCGGCATTCTTGGGAGTTGGATAATTTTGAACTATTTTGTATTTAGTGGGATCAGGTAAAATTCCTTTACTTGTGCATTTATGTCCAAGATAAGTAACTTCTTGGTTGAAAAATAGACATTTATCTGGATGCAATTTTAAATTGTATTTTCTGCAAGTTGTGAATACATCTATTAAGTTTTTAATCATATGCTTTTCGGAGCATCCTAATACCACTAAGTCGTCCATATATAAAAATGCTTGTGATGGTTTTAGACCGGCGAATGCTAAAGTCATCATTCTTTGAAATGAATTTGGGGCTACTTTAAGACCATAAGGTAATCTTTTGAAACGGTAGGTACCATTGTCTGCTGTAAACGATGTTATATCTCGGGATTCTGGGCTTAATTCTATTTGATGAAAACCGGACATTAAATCTAAGCAAGAAAAATATTTTGCTCTACCTAATTGGTCTAGAATATCGTCGATTCTTGGTAATGGAAATTTATCTGCAGTTAATTTTTTATTTACCTGTCTATAGTCAATAACTAGTCTCCATCTTTTATCGTTATTACCTGGGAGTGATTTTTTCGGTACTAGTAGAATAGGACTATTGTATTCTGACATTGATGGTTCTATTAAGTCGTCTTGTATTATCTTATTTACTTGTTTATTAATTTCCTGTTTGTGAGCTTCTGGTATTCTATAGTTTTTTACATAAACTGGGTTGTCGTCTTTCATATAAAGTTTTTGTTTGTAAAAATTATTAGTGGTTATAGGTTCTGATTCTAATGCAAATATATCAATAAATTCTGAACATAAAGTATTAAGTTGAGATTTAGCAAATGATGGGAAATTTTTATTTAATCTTTCTAATTTTTCTTTATTATTTGCTTCATTTTTCTGTTTATTATTTATAATTATGTAGTCGTCTAAGTTTTCTGTGTTAATATTGTAATTTTGAATAGTTGCATTTTTATCTGTTGTATTAATAATTCTAACAAATGCTTGATTTGGATTTACTATTGAATTGGCAATAAAAATTCCTTCTGCTAATTGTTGATGTGGTATGAATAATTCAGTATTGTTATTTTTTATGCGAATTTGTCGAACTACTTCTGATCTAGCTGGTACTGATATGCAATTAATGGTTGGTTCATTTGTCATTTGAATTGCTATATTTTCTGGATAATCATATGGTCGTAATATAAGTCTATCTTCATTATTTCGGTAATCTAAAATGCAATTATACTTTTTAATGAAATCGAGTCCCAAAATTCCGTCGCATGGGATTGGGAAGTCATCTTTTACTATGTGAAATTTGTGTCGAATCAAAAGATCGTCACCCTTTAAATCTGTTTTAACTGTTCCAAGAGTGTTTGTTATACCCTGACCAATGCCTTTTAAATCTGTTTTTTGTAATTCATTAATTTTAACATCATTTTGAATTTGACCCTTTTTTATTAGTGATATGTCAGCTCCTGTATCTATTAGGAGAGTTGAAGTTGAATTATTTAAAGTTGTTTTGGTGGATATGTAGCTGTTTAGGTGTAAATTTAGTACACAAATTTTTTTTTCTATGTTTGGAGTGGAGTTTGTTGGTTTTCCTGCTGGGTATAATTACGTACATTGCGAGTGTTGTTGGTATTGTTGCGATTATTTTGACGCTGTTGGTTACCAAAATTCCTATTTTGTCTTTGTGAGTAATTGTTGTTTGATCTGTTAAAATTGTTATATCTTTGATTAGATCGATAATTTCTATAATTGTTATTTGGAAAATTTCTACGAAAGTTGCCGCGGAAATGATTTTGTTGTCTTATATTCAATATTGCGTTTGGGTTGCCTGTTACTTCAGTGCAACTGTTTGTAAATTTTGAAATTGCCTCGTTCATTGAGGTGA
Source organism: Urophora cardui (assembly GCA_960531455.1). Lineage (NCBI taxonomy): Eukaryota > Metazoa > Arthropoda > Insecta > Diptera > Tephritidae > Urophora > Urophora cardui. The sequence goes on from OY482674.1 coordinate 131,711,521, forward strand.
ACGTTCCGGCTTGCATGATTAGTTTTACTTTATCATTAGAACAATTTTTACACATAGCCTTTACAGCTGCTTGTGTAGCATATTTTCCTGCTAAATCTGAGGTTAACCCGTCAGATATATATGCTCCTTCTAATGATTTTGTTAATTTTTCGATTTCAGTAGTATATTGGTTGGCTGTTTTACTGCGTTGTTGGATGTTTAGCAGTTTTGCTGTTAATACTTCTACTGATTCGCCTTTGATTGATCTTTTCAATTTTAATTTTATATCTTGTATTGTATTCTCATTCTGAATACAATTTCTTGCTGTGCCTTTTAGTTTTGTTTTTATCATAGACACTGCAAGTGCTTCATGAGCATCCTTGATTTGGTCAAGAATGTCGAGTGCATCTATGAAGCTATTTAGATTTTCTGAGTTGCCATCAAACTCTGGTAGGACAGATGAAGCTGTTTTAATAAAATCTACCGCTGTCTGAGGCATTGTGGATGTGTTTGAATTATTGGTACTTTCTGAATGAGTTTTAGTTTCTTCTTTATCGTTTGAAGATTTTTTGTTTTCGGCTTCCGTTGGATAGTCCGGTAGTAATAAATTTGTGTCAATTTTTATGTCTTTGTTGAATGACGTGGGTACTTGTTCTTCAATCTCGTATCGTGCTAGCGATGAAACAAGTTTATCCCTGACGTATAGGTATATTTGGTATGCCTGCTTTTGATGATCGGCTGTAAGCTTACTATTTATATTCCTCAGGGCGTTTCCTATTCTATTTAATGCATCTATTATAAAACCTAAATGCTTAATAATTGTTTCTCTTCTAATAAAAACATTCTTGTTAATGCACTTGTATGATTTTTCTGCAATTGATTTTTCATTTAGTAGTGATGCATATATATTATCCCAATTATCCATTGAAAAGGATCTATTCGGTATTGATTTTTATACCTTGTCTAATCCATTTGCACGACTAATATATCGCTTTTTTAAAATTTTGTTGTGTACCGAATAAATCTTTAGAAATAAATTTATACAAGATACAATTGCAATAACAAGAAGAATAAGCTTGATTGAATCTAAAGCTTCGCTGTGATCAATTTCTATGGAGTTAACTACATTTGCGTTGGGTTTATCAATTTTTGATGTTGTTCCACCCATATTGATTGAATATTAAAAAAAAAATTCCTAAAATCTGAAAATACCGAATTTTTCAAACATGCGTTGTGTTTCTTCTATTTTTGTCGTGGGGTTAATGACGTCTTCTAATGTTGGTTCCCTAGTCATGCCTATGATACGCCAAAGAGTCCTTAAGGATTCTAATTCCCTTATTAAGTCCCTGTTCTCTATTTCATTAGGAAGTGAGCCTACTGAATTCCTTGATTTAGGCATTATAATCACAATAATTATTTTTGTATGTATATATATTTATTTATTTAATTAAATCATTAAAATTAGTATTGTTGTGGCTTAGGCCAGAAAAATGTGTATATGTAAAAATGCAAAATTTTTAGTATCGAGAATTGACACGGCAAGGATTTTTGGTCTCTTGCCCTTCAATAGGCAGCCGCAAGGTTGCCATAAGATTAGTTAGTGATCAGTTAATAAGGCCATTAGTAAGCCTTTCAATCGCTATTAGTTTTTTTATATGCTTCCGTTTTGCAATAGAATCTGCGAATACTAGTTGTTGGTAGAGTTCGGCAACTCGTCGCCGCGCTTGGTATTTTTTTACCACCACGTCTCCTGTGGTATAAAGGTTTCTGTGGTTGTGCAGGTTCTCTGCGAGCTGGGCGTTGTTGCCGTCGCCTGTACTCCTCGATTGTAATTGCTCTAGGACCTTGTCGTTCTGGCTGCTGTTGCTGTTCTTGTTGATGTTCGGGTTTAATTTGTTGTTCTTTTTCTTGGGCTTGTTGCTCTTGTTGTTGTTCGGGTTTATTTTGTTGTTCTTCTTCTTGGGCTTGTTGCTCTTGTTGTTGTTCGGGTTTATTTTGTTGTTCTTCTTCTTGGGCTTGTTGCTCTGTCTGCCGCTCACTAAAATACTTTTCCCATTTCTCAAATATTGCGTTTACTTCGTCCATCACCATGTAGTGTAAACGACTGGTTAATGACAGGATCTGGCAGGATCAATGGCAAGGATCCTGGTGTGTTTAACAGGCAAGGATCCTGTTTGTCTGGCAAGGATGCTGGCAAGGATGTCTTGTTTAACTGGCAAGGATCCTGTTTGTCTGGCAAGGATGCTGGCAAGGATGTCTTGTTTAACTGGCAAGGATCCTGTTTAACTGGCAAGGATCCTGTTTAACTGGCAGGATCCTGTTTAACTGGCAGGGTCGCCATATTCTGTCGCCCTTTCTTCGGCGAATAAAACAAGTATTTCGTGGTCTCGCTATTAAGACAGCGAGTCAATAATTGATTGTTTATTGAACAAAATCAATCCCTTTTATACACAAAATTTCTTATGTACTACTTATTTACTATAATACATATTTACACTAATTCTTACTAGCTATGTAGATATGTATGTACATATGTACGGCTTATGCATTTAATGTGTAGTCAAGTGCCCGTGCACATACATACGTACATACGACTTAGCTTAAAGGCAAATGCGACAAATCAGAAATACGGCGTCAGCATAAAATTTGGCTGTTGTTTGTTTACGTTATAAATTTTAATAAATGAAATAGGTTGAATGCACTTTTAGTGCATTCCATATTTTTATGTTTTAAATTACGAGTTGAATGTGCTCAAATATTTCTGACATGCTACAGTACTCGTCTGAAAAGTCAGCAAAGAAAAATTTGCCAATTCGTATGTGTGCTAAACAAAAATAACGGTATTCCAGCTAGAAACTACACACACACACACATAAGGCTATGCATACATATGTAGTTAAACCGTTATTTGTTCGCTTGTTTGTTTGTTATGCAAATTTCGTACGCCATGGGTAATTCAAAGCAGCAAGAGCAGCAGCACTAGTTCAGCGCCCACGCTTCAAATATATTTTTGTTTCACACATAGTCAGCAATTCACAGCACAAACAACAACAACAACAATAAATCAAGACAAATCCTCCAACACTAACCAACACTAATACACATTAGCAGCCATCCGGCAAATAAATTTATTTATTTATTTATGTTTTGGCGCTGCAATTGGCAAACAGTGATTTTTCATTTGTTCGTTTGCTCCAGCGGCATTGGCATTTTGCTTGCGTCTTTTCCTTTTTGCGCTTATCGCTTCCTTGTGTTTGCGATTGCATAGTTTTAGCGGCATTGGGTATTGATTTTTTTTGCTCTACTTACAAATATACTTATTTACTATATATTTGAGCCTGCACACTCATATTACATCTGTTATCTTTATGTGTTTTGCTTGCCCCTAAGCCGCTTTAAAACATGTAAGTTATTTCCTCAATGACTTCGTAAGCCTCGCACCACATTTACTTTTATTGAATGTATGGAATCTATGTATATATTATTTGTAGTAGTTGGCTTTTGTCGCCGTTTATCGTTGACTGCTTTAGGCAATTTGTAAAGGAGCTGCTTACGTGCAGACACAATTGTTCATGTGTGGTATTTATTTATGTATTTTAGTTATGCAATCGGCTTTAGTAAAGTTTATGTACATGAGTAAATATGCATGCTGATTTGTTGTTAACTCTAAATAAGAGTAGATATTTAAATTGGCTGATAACGTTTGTTATGGCAGTGATTTAGCAAGAAAAATGTATTTTCTTTGTGCAAATACTTACCAATAGGGTTTCATTTCATTTCAACTAATTTGCGCCTATAAGTATACCTTTATAAAATAATAAAACGGCTTTCAAGTAAAACCTGAAGTGACCCAAAATAAGAATGAGAAATGGGATTGACCAAAAATCTCTAACTGACCACAGACCAAACCTGAAATATGTTTGCCTTTTTATTGTTATTTTTTAGTAATATGCTGGCGTTGGAAAGGTATATTAGTGTGTTAGCAACTGCGATCTGCTTCGTAAATACCCCACTGGCATACTTAGGGTTAATTAGCTTCTATAAATCACGGAGATATGAGGAAAAATGTAATTAGAATGCAAATTCTTATTGAGCGAATACACAGCACTCATAGAAACTACTGCAGTGAAAAAAAAATACCAATAAAAAAAAATGATTATAATCCGGCGGCAAAAAAATGGCACTTCCACCATATTTTATTTGGTAGAAACAAAGGAGTTTCCTTGAGGTAAACTGTTACTGTTTGAGATAAAATTGGAGACTTCAAATAATAATTTGAAAAACGGTCCTATGCTAGTTTCATATGTATAACAATAAATATTTATCAAAAAATATCAATTTTTCTTCTAAACCGTCGATTATTTTTATCGATTATTTTTTTCAAATATTGATTACTTTTTTTTAAATATCAATGTGTATCCAAAATATCAAATATTTTTTCTAAACTGTTTATTATTCTTATCGAAAAATATCGATTTTCTTCAATCGTTTTTTTTCTCAAAAATTTGATTATTATTATCGAAAATGTGTATGTATATCGATTACTATTTATCAAAACATCGATTTTTATTCTAAAATATCGATTATTTTTGTAAACTGTCTATTATTCTTATCGAAAATCTTTTTCCAAAACATTGAATTTTTTCTTGAACATTCGATTATTCTTATCGAAAATATGTACATCGATTACTATTTATCAAAGACTAGCTGGACCCGTGTGCATCTTGCGCAAAAAATAATAAAACATACGTGACGCCAGTCGATATAGTTTGTGCTGTCACGCTCATTTTAAAAAAAAAACTTATATTTATTTGGTTTTATGTCTACAGTGGAACTAATGGAACTTTCAATTAATTACTTATATGTTTAACAAACATATCGCATAAAATGTTTTTATTATACCTACATACATATATATATAAGTAGTTATGTGTATTAAATTTGTTTATATATTTTACATATATTTTTATATATATGTATGTGGTCCCTGCCGACTTGGGTAATTTTTTTCCACACGTTTGCCTTAGCAAGCAAATCAGTGGTCCAAGCTTAATTGATTCATCTGCCACAGTTCCTGAGTTTTTACTTATAAATCTTTGAAAATTTGCCCCTCTTGGCCCATTTTTCAAAATTTCAGCATGTTTCCTCATAACGGCATAATGTCATTTCATCACTCGGGCTTTATTAGTGACTGAATTATCATGTTTTACGTGTTTTTCGAAATACGTCCATAAGCCTTATTTTCAACCCCAACTTTCTCTGTTCCCATTAGAATCTGTGTACCCCATTTCATTTAAATATTTCTATTTTTGCGCAAGTTAGAGTGTGTACGGCTGGACGGACGGACATGGTTCAATCATTTTTTTCATCCTGATCGTTTTGATATATATGTATATGTAAGTGCATATATATCTCAATTATTTTATGGTCTTACGTGCAACCGTTATGTGATCAAAAGTATACATACTAATATTGTATGTACTACGTACAGCATATCCTATACAGAAAAGCCCCCATTTAGCATAGGCATGAGTACACACGTGTTCGCCTAAAATAATATAATGTTTACATACAAACATACAGCTGAAGCTTATAAAAGTGTTTTAAAATATACACGACTGTTAAAATGGGGCGACATCTGCATTTGAGATTTGAATTGATAGAATAAAATAATTCTGAAGGCATAGTTTTAGGCGTAAATCTTTTAGTTTAAATCTAAACATTTTATTTTTGCAAAATACTATTTAAAAAAGTACCACGTCCAATAAAACACCGTTTCGCATGCAAAGCTAATTAATACCTTTAAAACGATGCCTAACTTATTAATTTTGGTAAATTATGTGAGCAGAAAAAGGGATATTTATAAAACACCAATTAGAAATAATATATATGATATCAATTTTTATTCTAAAATATCCATTATTTTTTTCGAAGATATGTTTATCGGTTATTATTTCTGGAAAAATATCGATTTGTTTTCAAAATATCGATTATTTCTCCAAATTGTCGATTATTCTTATCGAAAATATGTACATATGCATATGGATTACTATTTATCAATATATAATTTATTAATTTTTATTCTAAAATATTGATTATTTTTATCGAGGATATGTATATCGATTATTATTTAACGAAAATTATCGAATTTTTTCGAAGATATCATTTTTTTTATTATTTATCGAAAAATATAATTTTTTTCTAAAATATCGTTTTGTTTTTCAAAAATATCGCAGATCGAAAAATATTTCAATTTTAACTAAAACATCGTTTGTTCTGCCAAAATATCATTTGTCTTAAAGAAAATGTGTATGTATATCGATTATAATAATAGATATATTTTATACAATCAACGTTTTTATCGGCTTAAACATACTCCATAAAACAAAAAACATTAAACATTTCAGAGCAATTAGCGCTTTTAGGCGTACATTATCTTTATTTAATTGTCATTTTTGATTTTACTTTTTTGTTTGCAAATTTATTTATTTTAGCCCATTTGCTTATTGGTAGCAGACATTTAGGCTTTCTTTAACATAATTTATTTATAATTTGCTTAAGTAGATATGTACATACCCTAAATAGAAGTACAGCAGCAGCAGCAGCGCTGTACAAGATCTGAACAAGTTTTGTAGGCTTTCGCCAAGTGACAAACAGCAATTTTCTGCTTTCAAGTTCTTTGATACATATGCTCTTTATGTCTTTATGTCTTTTTTTTCGTTTTTATTTGCTTTGCTCTTCTTTTCATTTCCTTTTTGCTCATTTTGGCTCAGCCTACTTTGTAATTTTGGCTACATGTCTGCGCCTGATTGTATACTTCCCATTTTGGAGTATGTTTTGGTATGCGTACGAAGGCGACGACGACGACGACAGCGGTAACGGAAAGCAACATATTTAAGTAAGTGCACTTAAGCGCATATTTACTTGCAGAATTTTTTTTTTTTTGGCAAAGTGTCAGCCACAGTTTTGACAAACATACACGAACGCACAAATCAGATGGAAATGGTAGGAGATAGTATGTGGTGATATAAGTAAATGAATGTGACGCAAATTGTATTTTATGTATCTACAGATGTACCTAAGTGTATAAGTATGTATACATATATCACCCATGTACGTCTCTTGTAACAACTGCCAAAAGCAGTCTGTATGTATACTTATTTATGTAAAAGTGTCAAATGTTCGAATAAAAGTTTCATGCATACTTTTCAACATTTCTTTGATGTGCTTCACTTGTACTTACAAATATACATTATACCGTATCGGTTCTGGGTTTTCAACTAAAATTAAAGTGTACTTCAATATATGTACATACGTTTATTACATTTAAAAAATGAACCCCCTTATTCATAAAAAATAAAATAGGTTTATCAAACTCTTATAATTGGCAATTTGTATGGAAATGTCATTTTAAAAAGCTCTATAAACCTTTGATATTTTTTTATGAAAAAGGGGGAAGTGTATAATACCGAACTTTTTTTTTACGAGACGGCCTAATGCACATACACGTAATGGTGAATGTATACTTTTTGGGGCGACGCGCCCACATTTCTATGTTTTATGTACTTGTGTAATGAATTTGTGCATTTACATCAGTAATTTGGTAATACAAAAGACACTTTTATAATTCGCTCAATCAGAAGAAAATAATGCGGGCATGCCTAAAAAAGAAAGAAAGGGAGGGGTGTTGGACGTGAGACTGAATCAAATATGTACATATGTAAATATTGGTAGTCGTTTGAATATGTTTGAAAATTTAGAAATTTATATGCTTATTGGCCTAAAAGTATGCATAATTTTTTTACTCGTAATTCGAAGCAGCGAGGGAAAGTTTTTCATTCGCGTTCCAAGTGTTTTTCGATGCGAAGAAGTCAAGTTTTAGGGACAGCTGATCAGCTATAAAATTTATAGTCCTTTCGTAAATGAAAAAAAAAAAAAAAATAATGCAAATATCAAGTTGGGAGAAGAAAACATAGAGAGAATTAAAATAAGAGGAAAAGAAAAAGAAGAAGAAACTGAACGTTAAAGTGAAAGTCGTGATAAGAGGATGCGGAGAAAGGAGGAAAATCGACGAAAAACAAAAGTAGTAAAAAAATGAAATTAAAGCAAGAAAAAAAGAAACAAAATAATAAAATTAAGATGATTATTAAGTTCAAGATGAAGAAGAAGTAAAAGAAGAATAAGAAGAAGGAGAAGAAGAAGAAGAAGAAGAAGAAGAAGAAGAAGAAGAAGAAGAATAAGAATAAGAAGAAGAAGAAATGAGAAAAGCAATGACGGAAAGAACAAAAAGAAGATGTTGGAAAAGGAGGACAGGGAGCAGGAAGTGGAAGAGGTGTAGAAGCCTGTCGTAACCTTTACTGGGGCGAACGGAACTTGTATTCCAGTCTACTGTGACTAACCTGGGTTATAAAATAAATTTTCGTTTAATCTGTACGGATCATATCAACCATTGTGTCTCAAAAATTTATTTTATTTTACGAAATCTTTGGTATACTTGTTATTGCCTGCCAAGAGATACGAAACTTAAGCTAGTAAAGTCACTTATTGTTCCCCATATCTCGTATTTCGAAACGGTTTACGGTAATCTTGATTGTGAATCGATGAATAAAATTAAAGGTGTTCTAAATAATACAGCAAGGTTTGTCTATTGTAAGAAAAAGTTTGACCATATATCAGTATTTTCAAATTATATTCTTGGATTCAATTTGGAGAATTATCTTAAATTTCGTAACGCCTTATTTATGTTCAAGTTGATCAAAAACCGCAAGCCATATTACCTCTTCCGTGAACTTAAATTTGAACAATCGTCTCGAACCTATAACCTAATTGTGCCAAAATTCCAATCGCTAAATGCCTCAAGATTATTCTTTGTCAGTGTTATAAAAATATGGAATTCACTACCTACATATATCATTTAAATCATCGACGTCTATTCAATGCTTCAAAACCGCAGTTGCAAATTATCTTCAAGCACAGTAAACCCTTCCTTTTCTCTTTACTCTATACATATATTCTCTGGCATGGGTGCTGTTCTCTAAATCCTTCTTAACTCATATGGAACTAATAAGTTTTAGAAAAGCTTTATATATTTATACTTATTTGTACAATATTATTTTCTTATTTAATTATTTTTAGTATTATGTAAGTGATAGTTAGGGTCAAATCTGTAAAAATCTTGTAATTTGTACGCTTAAAAACTTAATGTTTTACTGTACACATTTGTTAATAATCTTTATATATATTACGCTAAGCGATTTTTTGTAAACACCATAACTTTTACACCGTTATACCGATTTTCGAAAATGGGGAGTCATATGAAAGGGCTTGGCCTGTAGATGTGCAGGAAGTTTTAATTTTTTTGAAAAGGATTGCCACCTGTTTAAAAATTTAATTGTCCTGTATAGTTTGCTTGATTAAAAATTTCAGGTACCATATGAAAGAGATTGAGCTGGAAATTAGTAATTAATTACAATTTTTGCAACAAGGGTTGCCACCTGTTCAAAAATTCAGTTTTACGCTATAGTTTGTTTGATTTTTATATTTCAGGTGTCATATGAAAGGGTTGCCACCTCTTCACAATTTAATTTTTACGCTATAGTCTTTTTGAGTTTTAGATTTGAGGTGTCATATGAAAGTTCTTTGCCTCAAAATGAGTAATTTATCATAATTTTTACAAAGAGAGTTGCCACCTGTTCCAAAATTTATTTTTACTCCACAGTTTGATTTTTAAATGAAATGGCTTTGCCGGGCATATGAAAATGCTTGCCCTGAAAATGAGTAATTTATTACCATTTTTACAAAAAGGGTTGCCACCTGTTCAAAAATTCAGTTTTACGCCATAGTTTGTTTGATTTTTAAATTTGAGGTGTCATATGAAAGGTCCCTGCATGAAAATAAGTAATTTATTGTAATTTTTATAAAAAGGGATACCACCTGTTCAAAAGTTAATTTTTACGCTATAGTCTGTTTGAGTTTTAGATTTGAGGTGTCAAAAGAAAGTGCTTTGCCTCAAAATTAGTAATTTATCATAGTTTTTACAGAGGGTTGCCACCTGTTCCAAAATTTATTTTTACTCCACAGTTTGATTTTTAAATTTAAAGTGTCATATGAAATGGCTTTGCCGGGCATATGGAAATGCTTGGCCTGAAAATTAGTAATTTATTACGATTTTTACAAAACAATTTGCTACCTGTTCAAAAATTTATTTTTACGCTACAGTTTGTCCGGTTTTCAAATTTTAAGTGTCATGAAAGGTCTTGCCCTGTAATAAAAAGAAAGGGAAGGGGAAAATGAAAGGAACAGAAATGGCGAAGGAAAGGAAGCTAAAGACGGAAGAGTACGGAAAATAAAATGGATAAAGGGAAGATGAAGCGCAAATAAAAGGGAAAGGGGAAGAGCAAGAGAAGTAAGACAAATGACATTTTGGAGGTAGCTATATGAATGAAATATTGTAGAAAATTATTCGCATTAAAACTTTAATATGGGACTCCACGGACAAAATCATTGCTTACAAAATCTAGGTCGACGGAAAATAAAAATAACCAGTAATTATGTATATGCTTAATTTTATATTTTATTAATAAGAATCTATGGGCTTAAAAATGGCAGAATATATATCGGCGTTAAGGGGAAGTCAAATTTAAAATGGCAATCAAAAAAATTTTTAAATGTAGCAATAAGTGCTCTTCCTCCCTCAAATTGTCGCACAGTGTAATTGAAAGCCACAGCATCGCGTGGCCGGGTTTACTAGTAGTACATAAATTGAAATTGAAATTGAATTGAAAATAAAGTATGAGCTTAGAAACCACAACTAAATATAAACATACCAAATAATCTCCCAGTATGCCCAAAGGTTCCACAAGTCAGCAACCCTTTTCCCCTCGAATTTCCTTTAGGGAACATAACAACTTCAATTACTATGTCCCATGACTATCGCACGGCGATGGCCGCCTTCGCATGAATCACCTTGAATAGTAAAAAAGGCAATGAAGCGAAAGCGTCGCACACTGGGTGATAGCGGCCAAAAATAAAATCGAAATTAAAGTATTAGCAAATCAAATTTTTTTGAAAGTAATTGACAGATATAACAATTTGTAAAAAAAAAGCTTATATAAAATTTTTTGAGTCTCGTTTTGTTTAGCCGTACAGGCTGTTAAAAACTGAGCAAAAAATAGGTCCTTTTATTTCTCAACAATTACACCTTATACAAAATGCTGTAACTCATTCAATTATTAACGTATGTAATCGAGTGATACATCATTACATAGATATTGATTTGGCCTTTTAGAAACGATAAGCCTTTTGTAACCAGCGGTAACTCTTAGATTTATATGAACTTTCAAATATTGACAAAAAAAGTCGTAAAAAAAAAATTTTGCTCAACTTTAAACAAAAAAATAAAAAAAATGAAAAATATGACCTCCCCAATTTTTTCATATGTTTTGAAATGATATATTTTTAATCAAACTGCATTTTAATTCTTGAAATCCACCTGCGCTTTTCGCTTAAATAATCTTTTTCCCATTTGACTAAAAGTGCCTTTTTCAAAACGCAATAATTAGGCTACTTTTGACATTATGAAAAATCTTATTCTTAGGCGACTAATCGAATAGTTTGTTCACCGTGTTGTAGGCAATGGTTCACACTTTCAAATTATGAAAGAATTTTTTTTATCAGCGTTATCATTATTTTTTTGAAGCCTTTTTCTTTTCGAACAGAAAAAAAAATTGTGTAAAAATTGGAAAATTTCAACATGAAATAAAAAAAAAATACAAAATATGACCTCTCCAAATTTTTAATTTTTGGTGCTAGTGAACGTGCTTTATAAACAGCTGAAGAAATCTTAAAAATTCGTTTGCGCTTTTTTGTTTTATGAACTTTTTTATGGAGTGAGTTTTTCTAAGTTTTCATACATTTTTCCCATACAAAATCCCCAAAAGTATGCTTCAAAAAGTATTAATAATTTTGTATGGGGAAAATTTGCCAAGTTAATGAAACTTAAACAACAATTTCTCCAATTCTAATAAAGATATCTGAAAAATTTAAACGCCATATTCAGGGGGATGGTTTATGCTTTCTAACGGTGTATTTGATTTTGAATAAAAAAATATTACATACAAGATATTAAGCAGGGAATATAGTCAAAAACGTGTTTTTTTGCCTAATTGGACATGAATATCTCAAAAACTAGAACCAATTTGAAAATTCTGACTTCAGATTCAGATTCAGCACACTGAAATCCTTTAGAAAAGTATAGTTTCATTTGTGGTATAAAAATTTTTTTTAATGTGATTTTTTTTGAAGGAAAATTTTATGATGAATGCTTATAAAATGCTCAAAAGTGCATATATTTTTAATTTGAAAACCATGGAATACTTTGCGCTTTTTCCAAAATGATTACTGTATATTATTTATATTTAAAAAATGTGTGATCTTATTAAAATTGAGCATTTTAGCTATAATAGTTAACAAAATATTGAAATTTCAAAAATACCGTTATATGGGAGGGGGTGTATTTGTGGGCCGATTTTGTTCAAATTTTCACAGTTTACTATCTTCAATCAAGAAAGCTTAAGTTCCGAGTTTAAAGTTTCTAGCTCAATTATTACTATTTTTGGCCGCGTTTGTATGGAGGTGCCCCCACTGTGCGTCGGGCCTTCAATACAAACTGCATGCATTTTTCATATGATTGTTATTATACTCTTGTTAGGTATTCGGCATGAATTTTAGCATTATTTTAGTGCTGAATATTAAGGTGGAGTGAACATTTTTTTTTTGGAAATTCAATTTGTTCCAAATCCAGAACGGCAACTTTCTAGCCCAGAAATCAGCCTGCAAAATTTTATTGACCTACTGCATGTTTAGAGGTGCCCGCAGCCCCACAAAGTTGAAAAAAATAGCACGATCTGGTACAAATGTGAAATTTCTAAAATTATAAAATCAAAAAACGAAGTATGAGGATTGATAAACGTGGCTAAGCTGAGTATTAAAGTGAATTTTTTGAAACAACAACAACAAAAGTTATTAAAGGTCAAAGTGTATATTATGAATTTTTTATATTGCAATTTCTTAAAAACTACTGCACCGATTTCGAATATTTCCATACCGTTGGAAAGGTATTTTGATTCCCTTTAATTCGATATACATTTAATATATCAAAAGTAAGGATGGTAAAAGGGGGATTGACCCCCGCAGGGGTGTGTTACTAGTACCTGCGATATACGTAACAAAAGCAAGTATCCTGGCATGAATAGAAATCGCATCACCTTACAAATGGGCCTAGTGGGACAATCTTACGTGTCTATAAATGCGCATAAATCACCTAATGGTAGAAGTGGAATACGCACACTTCCACACATACATATTAATAAATGTGCCAACACGTATGCATGTAATTGACAAATGTTGTGCACCTAAATGTATGCTACAAATGAATGAATACATACCTACATACATGTATGTATACTTGCAGGTTTGACTAAGGACTTTCATCCACCGCTCTACACCGCTTAACTTACTTTACATACAAATTTTTTAGTAGTACAAAATGCCAAACAATATTGGCAATTAAGTAATAAATATTTGCCAATTCAATGTACATACAAGTGTGAGTAATATGTACATACCCTGCAAAAAAATGTGCGATCAATCCCCAAAGAGATTTGTCCTCGATTGATCTCTTTCGAGAACAATCGGTCCACAATTAGTCCCCGATTGTTCCCGTACGGGTATAAATGTAGACTAATTGTTCCCGAACGGGTATAAATGTAGACTAATTGTAGACCAATTGTTCCCGAACGGGTATAAATGTAGATTAATCGCATTCATTCCGAACGGGTACAAATCTAAATTCCTTAAATGTAGACATTTTACAAAAATATGCAATGTATTTAAAAAATTATAGAACAACCGGTAAAACGAATTGAACACCCTTTTTAAATAACAATTTTAACAAAATGTTGCCTAAAATATCCTATGAAAAAATCCCTTACATTACGCTCATATAATGCATACTCAAAACTTACAATTTTTTAAATTTATTTATTGAGATTTTTTTACAAAAGTAAAACATTATATAATCTTTTTTAAATATGCATGAACATTTACAATTTTTTAAGGAAAAATCTACATTTGTACCCGTTCGTGCTGAAAGCGATTGATCTACATTTGTACCCGTTGGGGATGAAAGCGATTAATCTACATTCGTATCCGTTCGGGATGAAAGCGATTGATCTACATTGGTACCCGTTCGGGTATACAAGTTGAACAATTAGTCTCTTCATAGGACATGCTCCAACAAATGCGATCAATTCACTCCATATAAAGGGATGTAAAATTGTATTAGTCGCATGCTCCCTTGCGATTGATCCCGGAGACGTCCCGGATTAATCGCATTTTTTGCAGGGTAGTAAAAGCGTTAGTCGAAGGTATGCATATGGACATATGCACGTACATATGTATATGTGAATATGTTATGAAATAAATGCAAATGCATGTGCATGTACATATATGCTTTTGAATACGTCATGTTATACTTGTTGTAATATGCTGCTATCATGAATTTAATGGGTGTGGCTACAACAAAATGTATGTATGTGTATACATTAGATGAGTTTTTTTTGTATGGGATTTTTTAAACCCTCTCAGATCCTCCCTCCGGCACCGGAATATGAAAATAGGATGTTTTAGAGTAAGTAAGCTGAAAAAAAAATTCTCTTTTCCAAAAACTGGATGGAGCTACGCCGAAAACCGCGCAAATTCCCAGAATTTCAAGATATGTTTAGATTTATGTCTGAAAAAAGTTAAGATTTTGCACAAGAAAAAAATTGAAGAAGAACTAACCGCTAAATCGAATGGCGTATTCCGTTTTTGGTACACTACCCAGCGAAGGTAATATCGCGGCCTAAAGTGATCATTTTCTTTTTTTTCTCATGAATCTTCAACTTCTTGCCCTATAATATAATAATATAATACAATGGCGCTATTATAACTCTGACGAGTTTTATGGCCGAGCTTCTCTCCCAATTCGAGGTGTGCTCCTTTTTGTTTTTCCTACTAATTGGGTGGACCTACAGTTTTATGCCGGCTCCGAACGGCGAATGCATTTTTTGTGAGAAGCTTTTTCATGGCAGAAATACTCTCGGAGGGTATGCCGCCCATTGCCGAGAGGTGACCGCTGCTCTTAAAAAACCCAATAATTGGATTTTTACTAATTAGAAAAATTTGTTTGGCTCGGACCGTGGTTTGAACCCGAGACCTCTGGCATAGCAGGCGAGCACTCTACCCACTGCACCACAGCGGCCCTATACTCTTCCCGAAAACGGAAATTATTTTTCAACTAAATCACACGGTAGGCTGTGTTATTTAATGCGCTTTCCATAAATGTATAGCTATTAAAAATCGAATAATATTTGGATGAGTTCATCAAGTTTAAGTGAAGTAAAGTCGGATACAAAAGGGTAACATACCTTAAAATTTCTAAATTTTTTTTAAAAATTTTGCTCTTGAAGGCGGTTTTTTTGGGTTATTAGTGATTATTTTATTTGGTTGGATAATTCCACAAATGTAAAAAAAATTCGGGAGATCGAGACCGTGGATAGCGGATAAAATCGTGGACCCGGATGGTCATTAAAATTTTATTGGGCAATATTGGTATCAAATTAAAGGTCTTAACTAGGGCTTTAATATGGAACTCATTACATGACAATTTCTTAACCAATTTGCGATATACTGGCGAATAAGTGGTCCAGGATGACTACAGAATATTTTAAAGGATATCGGCGAAATTTGACACAGCAAAATGGATTGGCTTTACATTGAAGTCCTAGGTAAAATCTTTATTTTGATACCCATATTACCCACAAATGTTTTGGCGCCATCCGGCTCCACTTTGTCCGTTATCCGCGGTCTCGACCTTTCTATTTTTTTTTGCATTTGTGGAGTTACCCACCCACATAAAAAAATTACGAATAACCCAAAAAACCGCCTTCAAGAGCAAAATTGTTAAAAAATTTAAGAAATTTTAAGATACATATGTTACCCTTTTATACCCGACTTTACTTCATTTAAACTTGATGAACTCATCCAAATTTTATTCCATTTTTAATAGCTATACATTTGTGGAAAACGCATTAAATAACACAGCCTACCGTGTGATTTAGTTAAAAAATAATTTCCGTTTTCGGGAAGAAAGAAAATGATCACTTTAGGCCGCGATATTACCTTCGCTGGATAGTGTACCAAAAAACGGAATACGCCATTCGATTTAGTGGTTAATTCTTCGTATGGGTGGGTATCAATTTTTTTTCTCGTGCAAAATCCTAACTTTTTTCAGACATAAATCTAAACATACCTTGAAATTCTGGGAATGTGCGTGGTTTTCGGCGTAGCTCCATCCAGTTTTTGGAAAAGTGAAATTTTTTTTTCAGTTTACTTACTCTAAAACATCCTATTTTCATATTCCAGTGGCGGAGGGAATATCTAAAAAAAACTCATCTAATATACATATATTTGTTTGTGTAGAACGAAAATCGCATTTCACAATGTAGATACAATCCCCCATTTGCACGTACATATGTATGTAGGTACATATATATGTAAATGCAGTTGATATGTGTACCACAGACTGCACCAGCCGTCCAGTTGCACAAAAGCGGCTGAAGGTCAAAATTAAAAATTTAAAAGATTTTTGCTCTTTTTTGGCTGCGACAGCAAAGGTAAGTACGAATTGTACAAAATGCAAATATGCGGGTTGGTGCATCATTTGCATAGCATTTGATATTAGATATGTACATATACTTACATAAATTTTTATATGTAGTATTTGCATTTGAAATTACAAAGGATGTCTACATGCCTGGATACATATCATCGTTTAAACTTCAGAATCGCCTAAGTGCAAACTTCATAATCGCCTATCCAAAAATTAAGATTTGCCGAACCTGAACTCCTGGCGTTCAGCTCTATCGACCCATACCATAAATTTGGTCTTTGAGAAGCTCGGGAAGCTCTATATTTCCTTCTAATATCCTTTTCAGCTCTGAAGTCGTAGAGTTGGGCGTCAGAAATTGAATTGTAATTTTTTGCGCAAATGTCGGTTAGGCGGTTGTAAAAGTCTCACGAAGTTTAAACGGCAATATGTACAAATATACACATTAAGGTGTGCTTATTTTTATTTGGGTTGAATAAAATGACATTTTTAAACCTTGCATCTTTTATAAAATAAAAAAACAACAAATATAACATGATATAACATGTGAAAACGTGTCATAACAGGAGTTAACAGATTATAACATGACATGACATGATATAACAGGACATGACATGATATAACACGGCATGACATGATATATGTAACATTACATAACATGACACAACATGATATAAAACTACATAATATCATATCACAGGACAAAACTTGACTTAATATGATAAAAGATGGCATAATATGATACAACTTGACAATGTCATGATAGGAAATTACATAAAACAACATGAAAAATATTAAATTACATACATATGTAGCTCTAACAAAACAACATAACATATCATAACAGAATTACACTAATCATATTTGAAGTACTCGCATAACTCAAAAACTTGGGAAACCCAAACAAAAACACTACCGCCTTACAAACTGTCAGTGAATAACTGTCATTTTGGGCTGTCAGACGAAGGCAGATTTGCTAAAATATTATAAATAAAAAAAAAAAATTTTCGCCCATAAATAGTATCTTGTCCGATAAACTTAACTAATACAAGTCACTAAGTAAGTTCCTGCTAAGCTTCCCTCATTCGAATTTGCGAACAAAGAAAAAAAGATTTGTTGATTTTCGCGAGTATTTTGATACAACCTAATATGCATGTCTATGTCTATTTCGACATATTTGGAGGCTGTGCTGTGACGTTACTACATGTAGCATGCTTTTAGGCTCACTGACACTGCATTTAGCGCATACAATGTAGACAAATGTACAATTATTGTACGCTTGAATGTTTATACGTACATATGTATATTTAAATATAGACGTTTATTTAAATATAGACGTTTATATATATGTGAATTTGTCTGTAAAATTAACGTATATACAAACATAAAAAAGCGAATAAAAATCTAAATGGTATGTAATTGCTTTTAATGTTCTTCATATATATGTACATACGTACTCAGTGTTCAGTAGTCGACTTAGTTTCCAAAACAAGCAAATACATTTTTTCTTTTATTATGTTATTTTTTATTTTTTCTTGCGGAAGTATACAATTTGTTAAGCGAACAAGTACAAGTAGGTACATAAGTACTTAGCAGTGAGCTTGTGAATTGGAACAAAGGATGTTATTTAAGGCAAGTGGGTGTTCTTTAAACTACAAGAGAGTATGTATGTACCACTTATAAGCAATATTTGAGTTAGTGTTACATGAGGTGAAGGGGAAATTTATACTATTAATAGGCTAGCATAAATTTGATCTACGTTTCTACGGCGATAGTACTAGATAGATTTTAAGAGGAAGAATGCCATAAGAAATATATGTCATATTTTAGTAAAATTGGTACTCTACTTAGTATAATTTACTGAAGGATATAAGAGATAAAGTAATTTACTTACTTTTGTTGAATGGGTGTGAGTATATAAATATGTTTACCTAGAAAGAAAAGAGTAAAATTCTGAAAAAATTTATAAAATTTTTTTAATATTATGTAGGCAAAATAAAATAAATTAATCCGCTCACATTAATCATGAAAATAAAATAAAATAAAAAAAAATTAAAAAAAAAATAAAATACAATAAAAAAATGAAATAAAACAAAATATAATAAAATAAAATAAAAAAATGAAATAAAACAAAATATAATAAAATAAAGCAAAATAAAGTAAAATAAAATTAAAAGAAAATAAAATAAAAATAAAATAAAATAAAATTTAATTAAAAAAGTAAAACAAAATAAAAGAAAAATAAAATAAATCAAAATAAAATAAAAAGTTAGATAAAATAAATCAAAATAAAATAAAAAGTTAGATAAAATAAAAGTAAAAAAAAAAAAAATAATAAGAAAAAATAAAATAAAATAAAACAACATAAAGCAAAATAAAGTAAAATAAAATAAAAAAATTAATAAAATGAAAAGAAAAGAAAATAAAATAAAATAAAAGTAAAAGTAAAATAAAATTCAATTAAAAAAAGTAAAACGAAATAAAATAATTCAAAATAAAATAAAAAGTTAGATAAAATAAAAAAAGTAAAATAAAATCAAAAAAAAAAATATGAAAAAATAAAATAAAGTAAAATGAAATAAAATAAAATAAAATAAAATAAAGCAAAATAAAGTAAAATAAAATAAATAAATAAATAAAATGAAAAGAAAATAAAATAAAATAAAATAAAATTAAATTTAACTAAAAAATTAAAACAAAGTAAAAAAAATATAATAAATCAAAATAAAATACAAAGTTAGATAAAATAAAAAAAAGTAAAACAAAATCAAAAAAAAAAAAAATAAGAAAAAATAAAATAAAATAAAATGAAATAAAATAAAATAAAGTTAAGAAAAGTAAAGTAAGGTAAAATAAAATAAAAAACAAAGCAATATAAAATAAAATAAAAAATAAAATTAATAGCTAAAAATAAAATTAAATAAAAAAATAAAAATAAAATAAGTCAAAATCAAATAAGAAGTAAGATAAAATAAAACAAGTAAAATATAATAAAGTAAAATAAAATAAAAAAAAAAAAACAAAATAAAATGAAATGAAATAAAATAAAATTCGATAAAGTAAAATAAGATCGTACTACAAATGCCGAATATATGGAAATTTTTTTTCGGAAATTTCTTCCAAAAATACCTTCTAAGCACTCAAAAAATGTTTACTTGGTTACAAATACATATATGCGAAAGCTGGTTACCCTGCCAGCGGTTAAAAAACTGGGTTACGCTAACTTCAAAACTGGTTAAACAAGTGGCTAAAAAGTATAGAGTAGGCATCGATATTATCAGGTTTGGCAAGATGATTGAGTGTTTCATTCTTCATTTGCTCTCAGAAATTTGTATGGAAATTAGCGAGTTTCGGCACTGCTTTCGAGGTCGAACAAAGATTGTGAGAGCGAATGCAGATAAAATGGAAAGAAACACGTTATGTGGAGACATGGTATAAGTGCGACAATACTCAGCACGTTTTTCATAAAGTGTGAGCTCTCCTTACAGCTAACACGCATTGAAAGCCGTCACATAGAAAATAGAAAACATGGAATTTGAAGCAGATATGTTTATGCATGGCTGGCAGGGTAGAAGTATCAAATATGTGGATAGTGATGGATGCTTGTTGCACACAAATTGCATTTTTTTGTTTATTTTTATACTCAGCTGTACTAGTACACAGAGTATTATAGTTTTGATTTCCTAACGGTGGATTGTAACAGAATGAAATAATCGAGATAGATATAGACTTATATATATAAAAATGATCAGGGTGAAAAGAGAAATCGATTGAGCCATGTCCGTCCGTCTGTCCGTCTGTCTGTCTGTACGCACGATAACTCGCGCAAAAATTGAAATATTTTGATGAAATTTGGAATGCAAGTTGGTATCAAGACTGGAACGGATGGTATTGAAAATGGGCGAAATCGGACCATGACCACGCCCACTTCCCCTATATAGTAAAAATCGGAAATTTTGTATCTCAGTCACTAATAGAGCTAGAGTGATAAAATTTCACCCACGTGTGGAGCTCAGACCCTTATGAAGAAATTTTGTGAGACTTTGAAAAATGGGCGGTGCCACGCCCACTTATTAAGGGCCAAACATTGAAAGTTTTATATGTCATAACTCAGAAACCGTTGAAGATATACCGATGAAATTTGGTAGGCGTGATATACTTACTTAGGCAAATGTTTGGACGAAAAATTGCCAAAATCGGTTAACGACCACGCCCACTTTTATATATGGGTATTATAAAGTGGCCTAATAAAAACATTTTAAGCGATATCTCTGTCAACTATAAAGGAATGTCATTGAAATTTTATGGCAGGAGTCCAACTGCGGATATAAAACCAAAAGCATAAAAATTTTGGAAAATGGGCGTGGCACCGCCTCTTTTTATAAACAGGAATATAAGAGATTTCTGAGCCCATAACTCGACAAATAATTTAAATATAATGACGAAACTTGGTGTGTACACTTTTATTAGTTATGGTAATACATGTTCAAAATTTTAGCGAGATCGGTTGACGACCACGCCCACTTTTATATATGGGAACTGTAAAGGGGCCTAATAAAAATATTTTAAGCGATATCTTTGTCAAATATAAAGATAATTCATTCAAATTTTGTGGCATGAGTTCCACAATAGACCGGAAACAAAAAATAGAAAAATTTGGAAAATGGGCGTGGCACCGCCTCTTTTTAGACAAAGGAATATACGAAATTTCGGAGCCCATAACTCGACACGCAAAAATTTATTCAAATCGGTTTATGACCACGCCTACTTTTTAACAAAGATATTTCTGGAACACCGTTTGGGAAGTTGTAACGTGACATCTTTGTAACTACAAGTCATAAAGGAATGAAATTTTGCACAAAGAATAATATTCATATGCTTAGTTGGATGACTGATAAAAATGTTGAAAACGGGCGTGGCTACGCCTACTTTATGCAGCACTCGCTTTATATAAAATACACCGTGTTTTCATCAAACGCAAACAAACAATGAAAGCATACAGCTGAGTATCTAATGTTCGATTCCACTCGAACTTAGGCTTCCTTACTTGTTTTATTTTTCTTTTGTTTATATGGAGTTCTAATATAAAGTGCTGCCAAAGACTAATGGCGTTGAGTGACAAAGTTTATGTGTTAAGACATACTCGTATTTCCTTGTTGCATCTAAGCGTTGGAAATGGCAGGCGAACTTTTTGCTATAGAACAGAAACACTGCAAAGTTATTTCGAGAGAGAGAAAGTCCACTCTTGCTTGAATGTTGGCCAACAGAATGCAGTCTAGCAGGGACACTTTACTTTACTAAAAATTACCATATGGAGTTTTAAAATCTTACCCTCCCAGTATGTGAACGATTAAGCGATTAACTAGTCAAATTCTCAAAAGCTATAAAAGGATGTTTGCAATAAAAAATTTATATTTTAGAATAGTCGATTTGTTTACAAACATAATTGCATATTTAAATTCAGAAATTTTTACAAACAAACTTAATTATATACATACCTACATATAGAGATATGTATGACATGTTCAAATATTTCTTCATTTTACTACATACACACTAATTACAAGCAGTCAGGCTGTCAGTCAACCATATGTATTTCTCTAACAAATTTAATTAAAAAACTTTGCACTTTGGAATATGAATTGATTCAACCAACAACATCAACAACAACGAAGCACAAACTTGGCAAGCCAAAAGATAGATATCAAATGGTATGTGTGAGATATATGTATTTACACACATACAAACATGCACACATTTCCAAAAAATGGAATCAAGCAGTGAAACCGGCAGACAGACCGGAAATTGCCAAATGGTATTGTAAGCAGTTAAGACAAGCCGCAGAGTCAATGCAGCAACAACAACAAAATTTGCTGACAAAGCAGTGAAAAAAGAACCAAGTGGTCTAAGCAATTTGATCAAAAAAGTATCTCTCGAATAGAAAGAGGGTAAATTGAGCTTTATGAGTACCCTCTAAGGTATCTCTGAAATAGAAAAGAGGAAACTGAGCTCTATAAGGAATTTAAGCAAATAAGGCGTGTACCAGGTACCTCTCTAATAGAAAGAGAGGAAGTTAAGCTTTATAAGTACCCTCTAAAAAGGGTTATAAAGAATTTTATCAAATAAGGCGTGTATAAGGTATCTCTCAAATCGAAAGAGGAGAAATTGAGCTTTATGAGTACCCTCCAAAAAGTAGTCTACGGAATTTTATCAAGTCGAAAGGAAATTGTGTTTTATAAGCAAGCACGGACAAAGAGAACAGAATACAATTTTTTAGTAATAAATAAACCAAAATGCTCAAGTTATGACACAATTTTAATTATGTAACCAAACAAAAAATGCATTTTTATAATTCCTTATATAAACCTTATTAAACTCCATATAATCCTTTAACATAAGGAATAATGTAAACCTTATTTCCTATAGCGAAAAAGCCTTATTATATGGCATTTCCTCACCACATAAGCCGTTATTATGAATTATATTAGCTATTTTACACATGTCAAATAAGCCTTGGGAATTAGGTTTCCTCTCAGCGAGGGAGAGATAGATTTCCTTATGGCCAAATGACATCAACACAGTAAATTAAGCTTTATTAAAAGTCTCTGTCCATACAACTGACGTCTCTTAGAAATGTGAGCCTCAAATAAGGTGTAAATTTTTTGGTGGATATATAAATTTATATGCATGTATGTACTTATGTGTGTACATACTTATGACTGCGAAGTGAAAGAAAAAGGGTTAGATGAAAAATTCTTGGTTTGAGTACTTTGTTACTTGACTAAGTAAAGCTTCCTAAGTTTATATGAATGGCGAACGAAACATAAGTATTTGAAGAAGTTTTTTCACAAGTCGTAGTGCGTAGATGATTTCTATTAAACTCACGAATGTATTTGTTGGACACCTTTTGGTGATAAGCAATTTAACTTGACACTGAAGATGGCGCAATTTAACTTGACTTTCGGTTCATATTATTCCAGCCAGTGCTGCGTGAAATTTACTGTCTCCCACTCACAAAAGTTATTTCTTATATCTGCGTCATGTAAAACTATTAAAGCAGCCAGTAAAAAAATTCACCACGTAACAATTGTCGTTCCATAGACACCCAACCGAATAGCAGCTTATTTTTTGCTCCTAGAGTATTTTGAGAACATTGGACGCTCTTTTACAAGGTTTTGAAGTGATCTTATATAGCTACAAGACACTTAAGTACGACTGTCTGGTCACTCCAGCAAAATATTCGTAAATTTCCTATTTCATTATAAGAGATTTTCTATTCAATGCCTTCTATCATTTATTTTGCATGATACTCTGCTTGAAAGATAATTTAGCATCCTCTAATTGCTATTGATTTACTATAGTTCAGTCCAAGCTTAAGTATAAGACATACTAGCTCCATCCAACCAAACATTAAAAAAAAAACTTAAGGCAGTCCCCACAAAACCCTTTGATGCTTGTCCAGCCTTTATCAAAAAACAAATTTTACTTAAATAAACAAAAAAAAAAAAAATGGGTTAAAATTACCAACATGATCTACTCTGAGGCTATCCATAATTAGTAAAAGCCAGATGAGGTTGCCCATCAAAAAAAGGTTTTATTTGCGGTTGAACACATCTATCGCAATCCATGCATACATATGTACATGCATATGTTTGTGTTTAAATACTCAGAAAAATAATCAATATCACAAATTAGACACCTCATTGCATTTTCTAATTGAAACGAAAATAAACATTTGCAGGCAAATATTTAATTGGAAACTTTTGCCATTTGTACGAGCACAAAACCGCATAGTTAACTGTGTGCTGTCGTGAAAAAGCGCTTAACTCGTGTTTAGATTTTTTCTGTTTGTTTATAAGTTTAAAATTCATTTTTTTGGCGTAACTGTTTTAGCGATTTAATACATTTTTGCCAAGTAAATCGAGTACTGATATTTTCCACTTTCACCTACTTTTGCGTTTCGTTTATTTTTTGTGATTTTCGCTGCTTACATTGGCGTTATTGTATCGCTGTCATTTAATTTTAACCAACGTTTGTATCTATGCAAGGATAGGCATTTTTGCATTACCATTCAAAGTGCATTACCATTCAATAGTGAATGGTAATGCAAATGTGGCTTGCACTACCATTCAATAGTGAATGGTAATGCAAACGGGGTTGCACTACCATTCAGTAGTGAATGCGAATGCAAATGTGGCTTGCACTACCATTCAGTAGTGAATGGTAATGCAAATGTGGTTTGCACTACCATTCAGTAGTGAATGGTAATGCAAATGTGGTTTGCGCTACCATTCAGTAGTGAATGGTAATGCAAATGTGGCTTGCACTACCATTCAATAGTGAATGGTAATGCAAACGTGGCTTGCACTACCATTCAGTAGTGAATGCGAATGCAAATGTGGTTTGCACTACCATTCATTACATTCCCACTACAAGTATGATTTGTGAAAACCTATGATCGTAGTTTAGTTATTAAGTGGCAAATCTATTTAATAACGGGAAGGAAGTTTATGGGATATTCTACACATAGAATAAGGCTTATAAACTGATTGGAAACCAACGCGGCATAGCAATATGTCCTGTGTATATCAATAGGTTTTAAGGTTGTTAATAAATTTCTTTTAAACACGTAGGTAAAAAAATACTTATACTTATACAGTGGCTCACAGAGGTATTTTGCATATGGCATTTGTTGAGAAAATATTGGAAATTCGCCTATTTTTTGAATTGATTTGAAAATTTTTGACATGATCTGTTTCTTGCGGGAACGGAATTCCTCGTAAGAAATAAAAATATGAAATGAAATAAAGAAATGATGGTTTAAGGTTGGATAAGGATATTTTCAGTTTTTATTGAAATATAAATGTATGGAATGGATATACACTTTGAATTGTGGATATATATAATTATGTGGAAGTATGGACAAATCACTTACCGCCGTGGCTAGCTGTCGAAAAATAAGTAAATTCAATTTTCTTTTTGTTGCGCGCTGACTGACAGAAAAGTATCTTCGTTCAGTCAACTGCTTTGATATGTGAATATGTGCATATGCATGTGTATGCGTGTAACAACTTGTGCATAAATTAGGGTGGTGCTAAATATTTAGACGCTGGTCTAAACATGATCTGATAGCTGAAGCTTCATACTACAAGTACACAAAAACATTAATTAAAAAAAATAAACACATTTCATCTTTAATATAAAATTATCAATTTTCTAAGCTAATTCCATGTGTAGAATATCTCACAAACTTCCTTCCCGTTATTAAATAGTTTGGCTACTGCATGCCTAAACTGCGATCATAGGTTTTCACAAATCATACTTGTAGTGGGAATGCAATGAATGGTAGTGCAACCCATTTGCATTCGCATTCACTACTGAGTGGTAGTGCAAGCCACGTTTGCATTACCATTCACTATTGAATGGTAGTGCAAGCCACATTTGCATTACCATTCACTACTGAATGGTAGTGCATACCACATTTGCATTACAATTCACTACTGAATGGTAGTGCATGCCACATTTGCATTACCATTCACTACTGAATGGTAGTGCAAGCCACGTTTGCATTACCATTCACGACTGAATGGTAGTGCAAACCACATTTGCATTACCATTCACGACTGAATGGTAGTGCAAACCACATTTGCATTACCATTCACTACTTTGCATTAATTATATATTACAATATTGGTATCAAATTGAAGGTGTTTAAAAAGATGATCGCTGCAAATAGTTATTTTTGTTAGGGTTGCCAGCTTTTAAAAAACTTATAATAATAATATAATACAATGGCGCTATTATAACTCTGACGAGTTTTATGGCCGAGCTTCTCTCCCAATTCGAGGTATGCTCCTTCTCTTTTTCCTACTAATTGGGTGGACCTACATTTTTATGCCGGCTCCGAACGGCGAATGCATTTTTTGTGAGAAGCTTTTTCATGGCAGAAATACACTCGGAGGGTATGCCGCCCACTGCCGAGAGGTGACCGCTGCTCTTAAAAAACCCAATAATTGGATTTTTACTAATTAGAAAAATTGTTTTAGTGTTTTGCTCGGACCGTGGTTTGAACCCGAGACCTCTGGCATAGCAGGCGAGCACTCTACCCACTGCACCACAGCGGCCACAAAAAACTTATAATTAGGTAAATAAAAAATAATAATACATATAGCAAACCGTGTATTTTTTCGAAAAACGTAGGAACTCTCTTTGGAAATCATGTTTTGTAAAAAAATATTTAAAAAAATTTATTAAATATTACAATATGAGTAAGAAATTGAAAGCGTTTAGGAAAGCTGGTCGGTAGTAAAATTTTCGTTAGGGTTGCCAGCTTAAAAACATAAGATTATGTAAGTTAATGAAATAAAAATATTATAGCACATGTTGTACATATGTATATTTTCGAAAAAAATTTAGAAACTCTCATTGCAAAAATGAAAAATTGGTTGAGAGTTCCCACCACTTTTGTTAAAAAAAAATTTTAATAAATTAAATATTTTAATATCGGTATCAAATTGAAGGCTTTGAAGAAAGCTGATCGCTTGTAATATTTTTGTTAGGGTTGCCACCTCCTTAAAAAACTTCGACAAGGTAAATTTATAAAACAAAAGTATTATAGCATATTGTGTATTTTTCGAAAAAAAAAAAAAATGTAGGAGCACTCATTGCAAAGCAGAAACAAACTTTGTGGGTTGCCACCTGTTTGAAATTTTTTCGCAAAAAAAAAATTTAAAAAATCAATTAAATATTAAAATATGGGTATCACATTGAAGGCGTTTAAGAAAGCTAATCGCTGCAAATATTTTTGTTAGGGTTGCATATTTTAAGGCATCATATTTTTTTTTTTTTAGTTCCTTTGATCTTCTAAATTCTTAGCATAAATAATTCAACTGAAAATAACAGTAGTAATAACTGTAATTCATGCTTCGTATCACTCCCAACACCCAGAGGCACTTAAATTTTTTTTTATAAAACAAAATAGAAAAGTAAGCATACACGTTGTTGCATATTTCAAGGCGCAAATTTTTATTTTCTTATATGCCTACTGTGGCCATTGACGTGCTCAGCGCAAAAATCTACTGTTTGAAGAAGCCAAAGGCACCAGTGAAGTTTTTCGTTGCACAATTTTTTAGAACACTTTAACCCTCAAGCGACCACGCAAAATACAATTTTATTCATATCATCACAAAAATTTTAGTTCGAAATCATGCCTTCGTGAGCTATTTTACAGAACTAAAGCTCGTATACATATTAAACTGAACATCGCTTTTAGTTATGTTTCGTATTTTAACCCTTCTTTTTCATTTCATTTGGAAATGTGCACCCTTATAAGCTTGCACGCTCCGTTTACTGCTTTACTTTTCAGCTCTATGTATGTAGCAAAAAGAAATTATCTTCTGTGTGTGATCTTCTTCTACCTCAAAGCAGCACAACACTGCTGCAAAAGGCATTATTGTTCTTGAATATGTACAACAATTATGTCACGTACAGCAGCTCAGTTAAAGCCAAAGCCAAAGCCCTCACGTGCATTTAGGCTTATCCTTTAGCTGCACCGGTGTCTGTGAAGATGTGTGTGTGTGTATTTATGTATACAAATTCAGTGGTGCATGTGAAACGTCAATACGAACGTAGGGTGCATTTGTTCCCAGAACTCAAAGGCACATACACATGCAAATATAAATACATAGACTTAGTGCATATATCGCGCATTGTTATGCAAACATTGGCAAATGCAGAGATCTGTATATTCACTTAACCATTTCCTTCCCATGGTAGCCATATGGCTACCAAATTAAAAATCTATATTTAAACGTCTTGCTACGGAATTTTTTTTTTTCATTTAAAAAAACCAATGCTTAAAGCCAACATTGCTTAAATGATTTTATACATTGGCAAACATTGAAAATTTTGACATTTATTTAGCAACCCACGTGCCCTTTGCATTCGGCTGGATTATAAGTTTCTTATCGATAAAATATATACAATTTATTTATTTATTTGTACAAAAAAAAATATTTTCGTGTAAGTTAATGCTTGAAAAATACATTTTAGCATTAAGAAGGTGAAAAGTGTAAGTAAGAGTGAATATATTTGCTAAAATTGATTGGTAGCCATATGGCTACATTGGGATTTAATGCATACAAAAATTTACCATTTAAACATATTTGGTAGTATGAAGTTCATCAAACAAATAAAAATTAATTTTTTTTTAAACTACATGTCAAAGGAAAGTGCCGTGTTAAAGGAATCCCTTGAGATTTATCACCGTAGGTGACCGAAATATATTGGGAAAAATAAAATTGTTAAACATTGCTTCAACTTGACCTGAAGCCTGCGTAGAACAACTACATTATTTTTTTTTTATGTTAAACACATTATTTATATTTAATTCTAGAAAATTAAGTCCTGTCGTTTGTATATTTTCTTTTTCTAGATTGGTAATGGCCAATGGCCAGCCCCATCATACTATATGTCTGAAATCGGTCTTTTAGTACATGATTTCGTCTTCGTTTTTGGAATTGGACGGTTGCTGTTTTGATCAGATGGCCTTCCTCTTTTTTTGTCGTTAATAAAACCAGCATTTATCATCCTATCTGCAATTTTCGCTTTGTGCGCCAATTAAAAGAAGACGTTTGTGTTGTCAATTCCTGGTTATTGTATAAGAGGCATTGCATACAAAAGAAAATGCCGACAAAAAATCGTTGCTAGAGTTCAAAGCGGAAATTGCTGATCGGATGATAAATGCTGCTTTTATTTTCCAACCGTAGAAATAGGGGAAGGCCATCTCATCTAAACAGCAACAGTCCAGTTTCAAAAAAAACAAAAACAGAGAAAATCCGGTACTAAAAGCAGGGTGCGAAGAACGCTCAAAATAAACTCACTCAAACGAATTATCACTCTATAATTCTGAGCTATGCCATGTTCTCATGAGCGCAAATACACAGTGACAACGAACGCAAATGAACGCACGTCAACAGCGATTGATGGGTCTCTGCAGTGGCGATAAGCTCTTACATAAATTCATTTTAAAATGAGAAATCGTTTGAAAATTCATTTTTTGAAAATTCATTCTATGAGTTTATTTTATAATTTTTTGCGCTAGCGATCATTTTTTGAGTTTATCATTTTTTGATCGCTCTTTGAGTTATCATTTTTTGCGTTCACAAGGGTTTGTTATGCAGCAGCTAATGGCATTGTGAAGGCGCAATTTTTGGATGATGGCGTGCGTTTATTAGACCATAAATATGATGTATGTATGTATTTACATACATGTTCATGCATGTGTGTACGTATATATGGATGTATGTATGTACATAATTATAATATTTTAAAAAGCCTTAGCTCTCATAGCGATAGGTATGTATATGTACATATGTATGTAGGTATATCGAGTTTAAATTTTATTAAGTATGTATTTATTTAAACTAATTAAATTATTCAATTTATTTAAATTAATAGATATTTATAAAAATTTATATTTACATACCGATGTACCTACGTATACTATATTGATGTACATTTGTAGTCTATATGTATGAGTTAAGGGTTGTTAAATATTTTATTTAACATAGGTACATACCTACATACATATGTATGTATGTATTTAGTTCTTACTTGAAAACTAGAATATAACAATTGAGCGTTCAAAAAATAAGTTCGCATTTTATTTATTTGTACACATGTTTGTATGTACATACATATGTATGTATATAAAATGAATGTATGTAAATATGTAATATGTATGTATGTCTATTCAATGATGGAATGTAGGTATTGATATTTTCCAGGTTTTTTATACATTATTGCCCTTTTTTGTACCTACACATTAAAAAAGGATAGTTTATTTCTAATATCAGTTGGTACTTAATTTAATCATTCCTGGAATTAAATATATTATAATACCGTCACAGTATTTTTGGTTTAAAATCAAAACCAAAAAAAATATTAGAAAAAAAACCAGAAAAAGGTATAACAAATTAATACAAACTGTTTCTGAAAGTGAAATAGGAAGAATAAATTAAACTCATTAAAATAAATGGCCCAAAAAGCGAATTCTTCATGTCTGATGTACCTAGAAACTAATACAGGAGATTGGTTAAATATCTTATCGTGAAAACTGCGGGATGTGGGACATACGCATATGAACATACACACATACGCATGTTGGTATTTGCTCTCGTCCTTTTACTTAACTGATGGGCGGTACAATCTTAACCAAAAATTATAAATTTGCTATTGTTCGGAAAGCTCATGCAAGGTTACAGTATGTGAATATGTGCATATGCATATTTTTAAGTACAAAATACCTATATATGCCATATTTCAATAACTGGTTAGTGCCTTTGAGTCTAGTCTTATAAAATACTCAAAAAGATAAAAATGGCGGAAATAGAAGTGATTTTGTAGTTAGCCGTAGAAGGAAACTAATTGAAATCATAAAACTTTATTTGCGTTTTCCCAAAAAAAAATTTTTTTTGAGTTAAATCCCTATTGCATAAAACGTGCGATATGTATGTTAAATAAAATATTTATATAGACTAATATCGATGGCTATTTCAAAAATTGTTTGAAAAACGTCTTATTTCCGACTTTTTTTCAATAACGTCCTATTTCAGAAAATTATTCAAAACGCCCTATTGCAGAGAAATACATACATATATACATATGTATGTGTCGAATGAACACAAATACATATGTATGTAAACACATGCATATATAAAATTTTTATTAGATTGAATAAATACATAATAAAATTGTTAAAGTGCAACTTCAATATACATATGTACATATATATCGCTATAAGACCTAAGGCTTTTTAACATATTATAAATATATACATACATATATACGTACACACATGCATGAATATGTATGTACATACATACATACATCATATTTATGGTCTAATAAACGCACGCCATCATCCAAAAATTGCGCCTTCACAATGCCATTAGCTGCTTAAACCTCACAACAAACCCTTGTGAACGCATAAAATGATAACTCAAAGAGCGATCAAAAATGATAAACTCAAAAAATGATCGCTAGCGCAAAAAATTATAAATTCAAACTCAAAGAGTGAATTTACCAGAGAAATTGTACGATAATTCATTTTTGAGTGAATTTATGCATTGAGTTTACCGCCACCGCTATGAGCGATCGATTGCTGTTGTGCTTTAGTTCGCTCGCTATTTGAGTGTTTATACATTTTTCTTTGAATATTTGTTTGTGATATGAGTAGAAGGTATTTTTGAGCGTTCATGAGTGAGTTTTTCCGTACCCTGACTAAAAGACAGATCTCAGACATGCAGTATGATGGCGCTGACCATTGGCCCTTACCGATCTATTTAGAAAAAGGAAAATGCAAATATTGCAACAGCAGGACTTCGTTTTCTAGACATAAATGTACAAAATTTAATATTGCTTTGTATTTAACATCAAAAAATATTTTTTTTTTATTTGTTTCATAGCAAATGATGCAAAAAAGTATAAATAAATGATAAACTTCATACAACCAAATATGTTTAAATTTGTATGCATTAATTCCCAATGTAGCCATATGGCTACCAAACCCTGCCACCCACTGAAATACAGATATCAAAAAAAATTTAATGCAGGATCATTTTAAATGCTATTTATACTAGAAAAAACCATTGTTTGATTTTTTTCTACATACATCTGCTTCTTAGTTTGGGAAAGAGAGGGTTAATTGAATACCTTATGTACATATACAAGAGCATTATCTATAGTTTGTTTATGTGTGTGTGGATGCATTCAATTTCATTTGTGCGGAAATTATGTAGTAAATATTTAGTCGAGTGGGATGGTGTGTTGGTAATATTTGTTGTAACTCAACAGACAACCATTTAGCCATACTCATATCCCTCCGAATACACCTACCCACACACATACCAACACTCATACAAATTCAAATTTCCTCATACACATCACTCCACTCGATTCCGTTATAAAATGTCCGTCCGTAGTTTACATATCGCTAGCTTAGAGTGCAAATTGTGTAAGTCCATTTTTCAAACTTTGTAGGAGAGACAAAAAACACAAAATAAAAAAAATTTCAAAATGAAAAAAAATTTCTGTTCATAGAAAAATTTTGGACTTACACAATTTTCTTCTCTTTTTGGACTTACACAATTTGCGTATCACTGAATAACAACGATTAGAAATATGACAAGTATCACAGACTTGTTTAGCGTGGTGCGTATTTAATATTTCTGGCTTTCTACACATAAAAACACTTTTTCATAAAAATGGACTTACACAGTTTGCACTCTAAAAGCTCGTCTCCACATAACTTGTTTCACCAAAGAAACATGTAGCAAAACATCTCGCTAAATAACCCGTCTCCACGTGGCTGATCGTGATTCAGTTTAACATTTCTCTTTCTTGCTCTTCTTAAATGTTTGTTTGTTTGCTTATTTTTGCGTTTTTGTTTTGGTCTGTGTGAGATTTCGATAAATTTTCGATACAAAATTAGAGATGACATCGATATCATCGAGGTTGGCAAGATGATTCAGAATGAAACAGTGTTTCAATCTTCACTCGCTCTCAGAAATTTGTATGGAAATTAGCGAGATTCGGCACTGGTTTCCGTGTCGAACCGAGATTGAGAGAGAAAATGCAGAAAAAAAGAGCGAAACACTTTATGTGGAGACATGGTATAAGCTAGCGATATTCACTTTTACCGCATATGTGCACCTTGTGCTATTAATTCATAAATCAGGCAACGCCCACGAGCGTAAATTGCATACAAGCACACATACACACATTTAAATACATGCATATATTTATGTGTGTAGGTATATGTTTTATTTATATCGAATGTTGACATATTGAGTGCAGCATTTGGTTCGGTTCGTGGGTTCAACTTTATTTATGAGCTTGTGAAAATGTTTATCCAAAACGTTGTTATTATGCATGGAGGTAGGTGTGCAGATACATACCTACATATCGATGCCTTACTTTCTCAACCTCGTATCTTAAAAAAATGCGATTTTGAGATTTTCATATCAAACGATTCCTATTTTTCTGTTCTATAACTGCAACAAATTCCTATCTCAATAGATTGTGTCTATAGCAAAAAAAAAAATAGGAATAAATATCTTGGTATCTCAATCAATGCTTTTTTCATAACTGCGTCAAACTCTTATCTTAATATACATGTATATTTATAGGCGTATTAATCGTTTTGTCATCCGCCGTCCGTCCGTCTGTAAACACTAACTCGCGCAAAAATTGAGATATTTTGATGAAATTTGGAATGCAAGTTGGTATCGAGACTGGGACGGTTGGTATTGAAAATGGGCGAAATTGGACCATGACCACGCCCACTTTTCGTATATAGAATAAGTCGGAAATTTGGTATCTCAGCCACTAATATAGCTAGAGTGATAAAATTTTACCCACGTATTGAGCTCTGGCCCTTATGAAAAAATTTGATGAAATTTTGGTCATATGAGTCATAACTCAGAAACCGTTGAAGATATATCGATGAAATTTATTACGCGTGATATACTTACCTAGGCAAGTGTTTGGACGAAAAATTGCCAAAATCGGTTGACGACCACGCCCACTTTTATATATGTGTATTATAAAGTGACCTAATAGAAACATTTTAAGCGATATCTCTGTCAAATATAAAGATATATCATTGAAATTTTATGGAAAGAGTCCAACTATGGACATAAAATAAAAAACAGAAAAATTTTGGAAAATGGGCGTGGCACCGCCTACTTTTAGAGGCAGGAATATACGAGATTTCTGAGCCTATAAACCTACAAATAATTGAGATGTTATGACGAAAATCAGTTTGTACACTTTAATAACTTGTGGTAATATATGCTCAAAAATTTAGCGAAATCGGTTTATGACCACGCCTACTTTTCAACAAAGATATTTCTGGAAAACCCTTTAGGAATTTGTAACGTGATATCTTTGTAACTGGAAGTCATAAAGGAATGGAATTTTGCACAAAGAATAATATTCATATGCTTAGTTGGATGACCGATAAAAATGTTGAAAATGGGCGTGGCTACGCCTATTTTATGCAGCACTCGCTTTATATAAATCACACCGTATTTCCCTCAAACGCAAACAAACAATGAAAGCATACAGCTGAGTATCTAATGTTCGATTCCACTCGAACTTAGGCTTCCTTACTTGTTTTTTTTATAATATCCTCTAACAAATAAAACATTGAATTTAAGCAAAATATTGTTTTTATTTAATAGTTTTGAAGTATCTTCGTTGTATGCATATAAGTGCAGCAAACGAGTAACTTATAAATCAAGTTTCAAAAATGAAATTATCGTTAATGCAGCAAACTCGTATCTTAAAAAATTCGTTTTATGCGTAAACGAACATAGATAAGTATATGATTTTTAATTGTGCACATAGTTATAATTCATGTCTTAATAATTGCATTAAAATTTTTACATAAAAAACGACGGTAAAAAAAATAAACAGTTTTTTTTGTTTCCTGAAAAGTTACCTTATTTAAGATACGAGGTTGAGAAAGTAAGGCATCGATATGTAGTACATATCCTCCAAAAAGTGGTCTAAGGAATTTAATGAAATAAGTCGTATATAAGGTATGTATCTCGCAAATAGAAAGAGAGAAAATTGAGTTTCGTGAGCAAGCATGGGCAAAGAGAGCGCAATGTGCTGCGAGGTTAACCGTATTTCGCATGGCAAATACGCCTTATTATAAGGTATTTCAACTTCACATAAGCCCTTATTATAAGGAATTATCTAAGATGTATTTCGCATGGCGAATAAGAAATAAGAATCGTGAAGATATCCCAATTCTTTAGCTCAAATATAAATTTTGAATCAAACATTTCTGCTATAGGTCCAAGAGAAGTTCCGCTAGGGAATGGCCGATTTCAACCATTCTCGAAATTTATCTCAACTAGGGCATAAATAAGATGTGTGCAAAATTTCAAAGGCCTAGGGCACACCTTCCATTCTATGTATGTCAAAAATTGAATTTCAGACCATAGTAATCTGTTAGAAATTTTAGGCATTATTTCATAAGCCTTATGATCATCTGAAATAAGTCTTACATAAGGCGAACATGTTTTGCAGCATAACTATGTACATATAAATGTAACTATGTCTTCAAAATCGTTATATTACAATATTAGGATGGGACGAAAATTTTACAAAAAGTACTTAACATGCAATCGGCTATACTTTCTACTGCTTTGAGCGTAATGATTTTCAGCAAAATTTTTAGTATCAATATGTGTACAAATACTGAAAAGTTGCATGTTTTTAGCTTTTGAATTGCAGAAGTTATACCACAAATTGTTCATAGCTGCACAATCGCTTTTAAGGGAGCTATGTAAATATATCTGATCTGGGAGCAATCTTTATAATTTTTAGTGAATTTTTTTAGATCAGCATGGGTAGATATTCGTTTTGCAGAAGTTATGTTCTAAATGTCCCAAATTTCTGTATCGGAAAAATCTGTTGTATCGGAGCTGTTTATATCTTATAGTGGCCCTTTTGTTCGGTTCCTAAAAATAAAAAAGTATACACATAAATTAATTTTATTCCAAATTTCCTGCAGATAGCACAAAAAAAAAACTGAGCGAATAATTTGAGGGACACACAGACGGACGGATATGGCTCAAACAACTCTGCTCGTGATTTTGAACATCGTATTGGTATATACATACATACATATGTACACATGTATGTATTTTGGTTTATCACCGATATTTCTATTACCGAAGTTATACATATATAATATCATATCATATTCATGAATGGCATAATACCAAAATAATCAGCCTTATCGTGAACTTCATGTGAACGAAATGTTCCCAACAATTACAAAGCAAAACAAAAACAAAATGTGAAAAAATTGTTATTTTTTTGCTTTATATTTTTCGAGGGAAATTTTTCACATGAAGTTCATGATAGGGCTGAATGTGACCCACTCTAATGTCATTGTATGTATAGAAAAAAGTGCTCCGAAAATTTATAGCACCCTCTCGCTGCTGTTCACTTATGTAATCCCCGAGTTTTTTTTTTTGAGCTCATTAAATTGGCTTTCAATCAACGCTGTCTGTATGCTGAGGCCTAAAGACAAACGCACAAATATATATGTATGTATGTACATCTCTATACACTTAATTTAAATATTTTACTTAGCATGTACTTTTATTTTTAGTTTTCTCTTTTCTAGCCATTTGCGGAGAACTTAATTTAAATTAGCCGAAAAATATGTACTTAATGCCATTTCGACCTTTTTTTTGCCCACTTAAAACCACAAAAGTAGTCGTGCTGTACATTTAAGAACACAGAAAAAATAAACCCATCACAACAAACATACATATACAAAAATATATGTAAATATATTTTCCACAAAATTTGCATACTTTTTCTTTCAACTTTTTTTGTGCGGTCTTATTTGCACAAAAAAGCAAAAAAACAGAAATGCAAAAAAAATCCCAACCAAGCAAGGAAATACGAAAAAATGTTTGCCCTTTTGCGGTGCATTTCCGGTTAATGCGCAAAAAGTTTTGAATTAAAAATACCAAAGAGTTACTCTCTTAGAGTTTTTTTATGTCGAGAAAATTTTAATTATTTATTTTTTTTAGTTTTTTTTTCTCATTTTGTTTTTTTTTTTGTTTTTTCCTTTTCTTGGTTTTCCTTTCGCAAATCAAGTTTGTTTCGCAATATATTTTGGGTGAAAATGCTAGTATTAATTGCAAGCAAGTTTTTTTTTATTTTGAATGTTTCAGGGAAAGCAGGAAAATTATTGGAGTGAGGCTCACATTAAAGACCGCTTTAAAGTGCTTTGCGTATCAGACAAACAAAATAAGACAAAGGTTAGACAGATGGGATTAGTGGCTTGTGCGTAATACTAAAAAAGGCACCCCAAAAATGTGTGTGACCTAATTCACTCTTTCAGCGGCGACATTTTGGTTATGAATAAGCAATATCATGATTATTATACATTTACTTATATCAAAATTATCAGCACAGATAAAGAAATTTATTATGATGCTTCAGTCTTCAGTCTCAGTTCTCTCTGTGTCACAACGATATACAGACCATCCAAAAAATGTACGCGTTATTTGAAGCTTATTTCAGATAATAAAAAGGCTTATAAAATAATGTATGAGCGAAGTCTTATAATAAGATTTATTTTTCTTTGTTAATGTCATTATTATTATTATTATTATTATTATTATTATTATTATTATTATTATTATTATTATTATTATTATTATTATTATTATTATTATTATTATTATTATTATTATTATTATTATTATTATTATTATTATTATTATTATTATTATTATTATTATTATTATTATTATTATTATTATTATTATTATTATTATAGGTACTTTATTCGGTCTATGATAACAATATCTTACAGACTAGAAATGTACAAGAAATTACTAAATAAATAAGCTGGAATTCCGTACTAGGGATAAAATGAAGTAATCTTATCGGCAAATGGGGATCTCGGCATTGCAAAGTCAAGATCCAATTTTTTGTAAATATTATTGATTTCACTGACTGCCCTGGTAATGGGGACGAGATAATGGTAACTGGATTTAACTGCTGTAAGATGAAAAGGGTAGTGGGAACGTAGGACCCGATTTGGAACATTGAAGCTTAGTTGCTCGAGCAGGCTCACGCAATCAATTAGTCCATTAACAATGTAAAAAATGAACATTATCGAATGAATTGTGCGACGACTAGAGAGAGATTTTAAGTTTATGAGCAAACACCGAACATTATACGATGGATAGGGGTCGACGAACTGAAGGGGATAGAGAGCAAAGCGTGTAAAACTCCGCTGTACACGCTCAAGTCTGTCAGAATGAGAAAAATATAAAGGGCTCCAGATAATAGATGCGTACTCCAACTTAGACCGGACAAGGCAATTAAAAAGGGATTTCCTCGTATAGGGATCTGCCATAAGGTATTCTGTCTCTCCCGCTGTGAGGAAACCTTATTCATAAGGCTTAGATAATTCTTTACAATAAAGCTTATTCTCCTCTGCTGATCTCAGCACGTCATAAGGAACTAGCTCTCTCCTTGAGAGGAATTCTTTTTCCCAAGTCTAATTGGCCATGAGAAATAAGGCTTAGATAATCTCTGATAATTGGAATGCGATAGGCCTTATTTCCTATGGCGAGTAATGCCTTATTATAAGATATTTATACCCACCTCAATTTTATCTCTATCGATTTATATCTCCAATACCTTATACGATGCCATATTTGATCAAATTCCTTAGAACACTTTTTGAAGGGAAGTTTTTTACTGACAGATAACAAAAAATACTCTCAAAATATGTAAAAAAAAAGTGTGCCCATTCCGGCAGTTCTCATCTCATTATTATTATTTCTTAAGTTAGTGATTTTTCATAAACTTCATTTTGATTTTTCTTCTCACCATTTACGCTCACTTATATCCACTTAAAAGTATTTATTTCTTACCTATCGCTTTTACTTACTTACATTGTCCTACATTTTAAAAGTGCAATGCAGTGCTATGAGTAGTTACTAGGGATTCCAAATTTTCCGATTTTTACGATCCCGGGATTTTCGAGATTTTATTTTATAATCCCGGGATTCCGGGATTTGTCCCGGGATTCCGGGATTTGTCCCGGGATTTGAACATTAATTATTTTCCCATACTTGGGGTTGAAAAAAGTAAATATATATTTCGAGGAACGCTACAACTTTAAAGAGCAAAGAAAAATTTGATTTTTATTGCCATTTTTATTATTTGATTAGTAACAAAATAAAATAGGAACGTAAAATCATACGTATTATTTAATAATAAGAGTTACTTTAAAAAACGCAACCAACAAAGGAAATTACATACATTTCGTGAACTAAACATTTGCCTTTACAGTTGGTGCTTCAAAGCTATTAATAATAAAGCTTGTGATCTTTGATAATTTCCAATAAATTTTTTTAGAATTTAACGACGTACTTCGTTTAAGTGACTATTTCCAAGCTTGCCGAAAAATATTGAAAATTAGTGCAGCATTTGAAAAAAATTAAAAATCGGATGCACAAATTTTGAGATGAATTCCGAGTATACAGCTGCGTATTTTATTTTAGTACGTAATGTGAAATTCTCAAATAAAATTAAACTTTTTCCTCGTTTTTGCTAGTTTCATTTTTTAATATTATTTGTATTTTCTTCCATTATTTACTTTTCATGGGAGGAAATTGCAAAAACCTTTGAAAAATAAATGGCCAAAAATCAGTATATAGAAATTATCAAATGAATTTTACCACAGGAATTCTAAACGAATTCGGAACTATTTTTTTTAATGTGTTGTATTGTTAGGTTTTTGAGAGAACGGTAATTTGGTGTTTTTTTGGTTATCACTTCACTCAAAAATTATTTTCGGAAATCACAAATGCTATAACCACAATTAACCAGGCTAATTTTTAAAAGAATAAAACTTTGCCGAATTTTACAACTTCCTACAAAAAACTTAGTCTTACAATCAAAATGTTTTCAAAAATTGCAAGTAATTAACAAAAGTTTTATTTCGACCAGCTGTCACTCAGCGAGGTTATATCCAATTACTCTAAGTTGTACATCGACAGTTTTAATTGTCTTTCGAACGAGGTACTGCTTGTGATTATCGCATTTGTGACTCCCCAGAAAATAAATTTTCAATGAAGTGATAACCAAAAAAACCTAACCATAAAAAAATAAAAAAAAACAATAGTTCCGAGCTCAGCAGGCCGACATCTATTCTCCCCCAAACTTGAATTTCTTGGTATTTTTTTAATTATTTGTAGCCTAGTGTTATTAAGCCAAAAATATTAATCCTTACTTTGCCTTTTTTATTCTGGCAAAAATGTCAAACTTATTCTGCATTTTCTTCGGACTGTCACAATTTTTTATTCTCTTCCACGAAGATTCCACACATTTTTTTTGGACTGTTTGTTCTATTGACAAAATGACTAAGGGGTAACATTTTCCGTTCTTAGCACAAGTAAAGGGTTGCATTACTTTTGTTTCATTTACCATATGAAAAATGCACCATTTTCATAGGGCACAGGGCACATGTTGATAATGCTGCCATATAATAATGCAACATTTTCGTTCAGAATAAGAAACGATATTAGTATAGATATAGAGACCAAAAAAATTATATAAAATACAATTTAATAGGGGAATGTTCTCTCTTAATTTTATTCCGAAAATCCCGGGATGAAATTCTAGCGATCCCGGGATTTCCGGGATGTCAAAAAGGCCGGGATCCCGGGGTCCCGGGATCCCGGGATTGGAATCCCTAGTAGTTACGTCTGCCATTATCAAATAGTAAGTAATATGGCGTCGCCGAAAATGTACTTGTGCAGAGCATCGCATCGATCAAAAGCTAAAAAGTGTTTACAAAGCAATCCAAAAAGTATTTCAATTGCACGAAAATGGCCATGAAATAGAGCACACGCCCAAAAAAAGAAGAAGTAAAATGACAAAAAAAAATAGAATAGAAATAAGTAAATGGAGGCAAACAAAATAGAATTGCATTCAGTTGATTTGGTTTAGTAATGGGCTAAGAGTGGTGCCACAAGCAACAGCAGCGCCAACAACAGAGGCAGCAGCAAACCAGCAAAGCCAAAAAAGTTTTAAAATATTATCTGCTTGTTGGTAAATGGAATTTAATTTTTTTTATTTATTTATTTATTTTTTTTCATTGACATATTATGCATTTCTTATGTATTTATTTGCTTTTTCATTGCTTTGCTTTTTCATTTCTTTGCTTTTTCATTGCTTTGCTTTTTCATTTCTTTGCTTTTTCATTTCTTTGCTTTTTTAAGTATTTATTCGTTTTTTTATTGCTTTTCTCCGCGTATGGTCCATTGAGTAGTGCGATCTACGAAAATTATGGTCTACTTTCGCTGCACCAGCTTCAAGTTTATAATTTAGTACGCGCTAAAAAGTTTTGCTTTTGTCTGAGAGATTTATCATTCATTTACATACAAAGCTAAAGTAATGTGTACAGCAATATATTATTTCCTTATTTACATACACATAAATGCATAAGAAGTTCGATAGTTGAAGAGAGATAAAATCAAACCAGGATAATGTGATTTATATATACTTTCAAACTAAGGAACTCAATACTTGATGGTCTGGACCATGGTAATAATATAACAGAATGGATAGAAGAAAGGACTACGAACCAATTGCCATACGCTCAACTTATTTACAGACGAATTTTGCTACTTTGGACTATGTAGGCAATTGAAAAGTAAATTCCTCTCTCGACGGACCAAAATCACACTCTACAGGACACTCATCGTTCCAATCCTCATGTACGGCGCAGAAGCATGGACTATATCAAAAGCAGATGAGATGGCGCTTGGAGTATTCCAGAGGAAAGTTCTTCGGAGGATTTATGGACCTTTGCGCGAATTTATGGACCCCGCTGAACGCAGAAGAAAGCGGAGACCTCCACTGCGTTGGGAAGATCAGGTGGACAGTGATGCTGACTCCCTAGGTATTCCCAAATGCGCTGCACGAAACAGAAATAGCTGGCGTGCTATGTTGGACTCGACCAGAATCGTCTAGACGGTTATGTACCAATTAAGTAAGTAATTAAGTAAGGATTACAGATGGACGCAAATATAGTAGCTATAATCTTTTATCCGGAGCTTGGAATACAACAATACTTGAGGGTTTTTGCTAACTCAAAAGCGGCGGAACTTGCAGCTGAACTAACGTCCTCAAACTTTCGTGTAAACTTTTTCATTGAAAGCCAACCGGCAATTAAAGCGACCATGACAGCGCAACCACCACATAGAGGTGCAGGACCGAGTTACATGAAGTTTGCGTGAACAGACGCGTTATGACCTACTGGGTACCGGTACATCAGGAAATCGAGTGAAATGAGATGGCGGACGCGTTAGCCAAAGTCGGCTGTCAACACTAGCGCGCAAGTGAGTGTAGAAAACGTTTTCCTCTAGCTAAATTACCATAAATATTCCAAATAGATTAGGCACTCATACGCAAAGCCAATTCCCGCTGTTATACTGTAAGATTGCCAAAATAACGATTCGGTCGGTTACACTTGATCGGGCAGACTGAGGACTGGCGGTTGATATACTAACAGGGCACTGTCTCACATCATCTCATGCATTTAAAATGGGACTGGTGTAGAGTCAGGCGTGCACGGCATGCAACGGACCCTATGCTGTTGGCACTCTGGAACACCCTCCCTGTCAATGTCCCGCTTTTGACAGACACCGCCTCAGCTGTCTCGATTCTGCACACTTCTCGTCCCTAGAAGGCATTGCGAAGATCTGCATTCTAAAATTAATATAACACCTCCAATACGATGTTGGCAACACTAAGAAGCATACACTCAAAAAAAAAATTACTCAGATTATGGAAAAATGGGAATGATTCGGCGCTAAAGACATATTTCCATATTTTGATGTACAATTTTCTTTAAAACGTGGTTTTTATTCCTTGATTTGAAGAAAATCGTACATCAAAATATGGAAATATGTCTTTAGCGCCGAATCATTCCCACTTTTCCATAATCTGAGTAAGTTGTTTTTTCAGTGTATGTGGTCTATGTCAGGGATCACAGGATCTAGGCTAACGTAGCCTAACTTAACAATAACCAATAAAGTCAATGCCAACTCCAACAAAAGTCCTCCGGTTAGTAGAAAACAAAACCAACACAAACTGAATACAAAATTATAATAACTAGAGTGCTGCCTACTGTCGAAACTCGACAGTTTTTCTAGATGTTTACTTATGACTAA
Organism: Urophora cardui; assembly: GCA_960531455.1. Lineage (NCBI taxonomy): Eukaryota > Metazoa > Arthropoda > Insecta > Diptera > Tephritidae > Urophora > Urophora cardui. Next base: position 131,755,006 of record OY482674.1, read on the forward strand.
GGTGAACCTATAGTTTTTATATAATTATTTGTTGTTATTGTCACTGTTAATCTCTTGTTGTTTTTTTTGTTGGTATTTTTGTCGTTACTCGTCTTCACAATTCTGCTACCTACTTTTTTCTTTCTATTTCTGCTCTTTTCTTTCCTTAATTTATTTCCTACTTATGTTTTCTTATCCTTCTTATTACATTACTGTGTTTTTGTTGTAGTGCTTTTGCTACTTTTTTGTGTTTCTACTTCTTTGAAACTACACATCACTTCCAGCATGGTAAGTTTGGTGAGCAAGCACAAATTCACCTAATGCACGCGCATGGAAACAGCTCTGTAGTGTTCAAATGCATACAACAACAACCACACGGGAATTTTCCAACGACGATTGTGGGCGCATTTTCCAACCAATTTTAATGAAAATTGGCGCAGTTCTATTTGAGAGCAATACCTTTCTAATGGTGTGGTTAGTTTTAAAATCGGTTCAGTAGTTTCGACGGAGAAGATGGAACAAAATTTATGTTAGCGTATTAATAATATAGAAGATACCAATTATCAATTTTACCAATTTTAACCTTCCATGCACAAAAGAAGAAATTAGCTTTCCCTGCCACTCTCTCTGTCCCTTTCTGTCTCTAGCACCAGCCAACTTAATTACACGCCGGCCGACAACTAGTAGACATGCATAAAACAACGTTTAAAACTCATACAAATACATATTTTTATTATAAATTTAACCCATTTAAATGTCAAGTAAACTTTTGCGAACACACTTGAGGGGAAAACGGTTGAAAACAACGAGCCGCTACTGCGTAGTGTTGATTTGGGTCACAGGTTCGCTTGGACGTACATACGTTTGGGTGGTAGTTTTGGTAATGAAACGAAACTTTGCTTTGGCATTAAAAACTAAAAATTTAAACTTGTTTGAACTATAGATTTTTCATTTTAAACGCATGCACAGCAAACACTCAACTAACAGCTGTAGCTGCAGCTGAAGCAAGGCAGGCAGGCAGGAAAGGGTCCGCCGCATGGCACACAAAATTACTACTAACGTGCCAAGCAATTAGCGACGACTTCAAGAACTTCGATTCAAACTCTTAGAGAGATGATTACCCAAATTTGAAATGCGCTCAATAACAAAGCAGGCAAGTTTGTTTGCTTTAAATGTTCACATAAAATGACGTCATTTGCTTAAAAGTGCGTGAGAGGCACGATTTTGCATTGAAAAAGTGCGTGAGAGGCACGATTTTGCAGTGAAAAAGCGCTTAAATAACATTAAAAGGCGCTTGAGGCGAGCGCAAATAAATCAAGCTTAAAAGTTTGCATACTTTTAGGCGCGCGAAAAATAATATGAGTTATGTGCATACGCATTTTTATGGCTATTTATTAAATTTATGGTTCGTACATATATATTTTGTGTAAATACATAACAATTTGCGTTACTTAAGCGCGCAAAATATTAATTGACTAATCACGCGTAAGTAGACCAAATAGCGTTAATTAAAAAAAACTGCGTCAAACGCCTAAAAGTATGTGTGATATGCGCGCGTGTATAGGTATGCAGCCAGACATTTTATTAACTCTTTTTTTTATTTTAATAAATAATAATAATGTGTAGCATACTTTTCGGCTACTGGCTGCTATCGTTTATCACCAGTGTAGCATATGTTGTGAAGCTTATGAAGACGTCTACGCTGTATATGTATTTGATATAAAATATTAATACATATGCTACATAAATATATACATATTTGATTTTATTTTTTATTTTTTTCTTTTATTGTTTTTCTCTTATTTTTTTTTTTCTTTTTTTTTGTTAAGTAGCTTGCTTATTGTCTGCCACCCGATCAAACCACAAGCGGCCTCCACTTAGCAATCAATAAATTTAAATTGGAATTTATTCGAGCGTAAAAACGCGCTATTAACGTTTTGAGTTGGCGTATAGATAATATTAATGTGCATAAAAGTTCTGAGAATTTCTTTTTTGCTTTTACCAGCACTGGCGATCATTTCAAATAATTTTGAACAACTTTGAACTTTTTATGTACAAGTTTTAATTACGTAATTGTGTGTGTGTATGTGAAAGAGTTAAAATGTGCTACAAAACGATTTTACGTTGAATTTTGGTGGGATTTTCAACAAATATATTACATTTTTATAAATAGCATGATTTTACTGGCAAGTTAAAAGACGTGCAAGCGTATGTCCCCTTTGCTTATGCAACCAAATAGGTCGGTCGCCTTGAAATATGCAATGATTTTTTTCCCTGCAATGCTTTTAAATAAGTGAATGTGGAGGATTAATCGGCTAATTAAAGTAAATAAATAAAAATTTTATAATTATTTAGTAAGTTTATAGTTTTATTCACAAAGAAACTCTGGAGATAGAATCACAATTCTTAGCCCCAAAATATGCAATGAATTTGCTTAAAAGAAAAGATTAATTAACTTAACATTTTCTTTTAAGCAAATTGCCTAAATTGAGTCGCAGGCATATCCTAATCGGTTTTGAAGCCGTAGAGCTGGACGTCAGAAATTCAGTTCTAATTTTTGACGCAAGTGTCGAGGTAACGAACTGACCAATGAATTGGCAAATTGCGGATAAGCGGAACAACCAACTGTACTGCAAGCAATCATAGGACCCAGTATAGCGGGCACTGTGAAGCATATCAGAGACTCCATGAGGAAAACTTACGGGAGAAGCTGGAACTTTACCGATCCAGGTAAATTTATAAAGTGCTTTCTGCAAAAGTCTAACCGAGAGGTAGCAAATTTCCTACTCAAGCAGAGAATGCGGGAGATCCGGGTCCTTGTGGGGTTGATTACAAGACACAATCCGTGGGGACAGCATAATAGGCATCATCGAGAGCTAATTATACCTATACTGTCTGGAGGAGACCGTCGACAGCACAGAGCTTTTTCTCTGCACCTCTCCGGCTTTCGCCAGACTAAGATTGCGCACTCTCGGATCAGATCTAATGGGAATGGCGGATGCACATACTCTACCACTTGATACACTTCTCAGATTTATTAAAGAATCTTCGAGGTTTACAGGGGAGCTCTGAGTCTACCATCCGACCTGTTCCCTACATACCCATCCTTTCTAAAGGCCTTAAGTACAATGGGCAAATAGGCCTGAATGCGTGGGAAAGACATAGTTTTTCCCGGCCTACCTCAATTCCATTCCATTCTCCTCACATTCATTATTTAGGGCCAGACTGAATTTTATTCGCATCGTTTTCAAATTTTTAATCAAGCCTAATGCCTATTGCATCACCCTATCGACTATTACACACCCAGCACACACACACATATATTTACCCTACTTCACAAAAACAAAAAAAAATCGCGCTAAAATTATGTGAACAAATCTTTCCAAAAAATAAGAAGGAATTTTTCATTTAAACGCGCTGACACTTATCTGTTATGACAGTTCTCGCTCCCACACATTCACGGCCAAACGCTTTCGCAAAAGCAGCATTCCGTGTAATTTCGCGCTTATTTTGCAGCGCCTACATTAGAGCTTTGCTGCATTACACAGACACAAAATAAAGAAAATTAGTGACGGCAAAGAAGCCGCCTGCTTGCCTGCCTGCCTGTCAAAACATACTAATAAGAAGAGAAATCTTACAGAGCACAAGTCAAATTTCTGTATGTAGATGATGAAAGCGTGGGAACTAAATCTTAGGTAAAACAAAAGAAATTGGGAAAATGCGCAACAAAAAAACAAAGAAGGCGATTTGTCATTTGTTCAAGTAACGTAAAAACGTATGTACATAGGTATGTATAAGGTTGGTTGGTTGCTTGCTCGGTAATTCGCGCTGCATGGGAGGCAATGTGGAGCTTCGATGCAAGTGGCAGGATAGCTGCTTACAACAACAGAAGTAGCAACAACAACAGCAGAAATAATCGAAGCAGCAGCAGCAGCAACAGCAACACAAGCGGAAGGAAACGGAATTCAGCGACGCCGCCGTTTCGTGCGCCATTTATAATTCAAGGACATGGCCACATTAACAACTCACTGCAATTTTTGCTGCGAATATTCCCATTTGCCGTCAGTGTGTGTATGCATTTTGTGCGTGTGTGTGTGTGTGTCTGCATATCCTAGAGCCACATAAATAGTTTGCTGCAACTTTTTTCTTTTAAAATTTTCTTGTGCTTGCTAGTGTTGACATCAACAACATAAAATCCCGAAAGGCACGTTCATTGTGAATAATTACAAGCGAAATAACTTTGATACTTATCATTCACAATGAGTGTTTACTTCAGCATGACTGCGTTCAGATCTCATTTACAATGGCTACACTTCAGTATGGCGGCCAATGTGGTTGTTGTGAAAAAAAGGAGTAACTTTACAAATCACAAGATCTCAGCTGTTCCACCACTTTGACGTTTATGAAAAAGATTTCTTACTTGTAATCATTCACAATGGCCACGACAGTTGGCTCCAAGAAATATTGACGCAATTTGAATTTTTAGTCAATAATTAAAGAGATTTCGAAGAACTCCTAGCGAAGATCTTTTGCTTCTCAACTTCGGGATCGAACTAAAAGTTGTACATCTAACTGCACTTTGAGTTATTTAATACTCTACGTACAGACTTACATACATACATACATACATACATATGTACATATCTTTATACATCACTGCATAGTTAGCTTGCGGTAGTTTATATGTATGTACTATGTGCACATTATATGTGCGGTCATGTTGGTGCTGACGAAATAAGCCATGTGGCGCGATAAAGATAATGTGTGAGCTTTTAAATGGCACTCCGCAGTGATATCCTGATGCTCTTCCGGTTCTATTAAGTGCAAGTGACGACGCGGCGCTTATTTTCAAGGTTTTCTCTATCGTTCTCCTTTTCATTAACGCTTTACTGCTATTTTGGTAAGTTCAAATGAGCTGCTAGCTGGTTGTCGGTTTCTTCTCATTGTGTAATGAATTTCGATTACCATGTTTCGAATTTCAATTAAAGTATTTTTGCAGGTTAGAGAATCAGAATGAGCATGTCGGAAACCAGGGAAAGTCCCGGACCCCTATATTCCTCCTGTTGAGTTTAAATAGTATTTAAGCAGGCACTCAGACCTGATGTCCTTGAGTTCTGAGAGGCGGTCGAAGAAAGGTTTCCAAGGAATTTCATTCTGCCTTGGCAGTGTGAAGGACACTCGTTTAGCAGGTGCTCCACCTTCACCTCCATCCCAGCAAGACTGCAGCTGCGACACAAGCTGTTATATGGAGTAATCCCAATCGGTTCGCATCGTTACCAATGGTGCAATGACCTGTGAATACAGCATTCAAGCGGAAAATATCACTTTTATCCATTTTTATCGCATCCCATTGCACGAAGGCCGCAGACTTCTACAGACCCTGCAGGCCTGTAACCACTTCCATCTGGTTTTAGCCTGCTCAAGACAGTGCTGAGAGATTCAGCCCAGGGGAGCAATACCTCCTCCGTCTCTGCTACATCAAGAGCCGAGCCCTGTCCGTCCAGCTCATCAGCCATTTCGTTAACCTGGATATCGAGGTGTCCCAGCTCGCAGATCAGAGCCGGTATGACCTAGTGGGTGGAGTGCTCGTGGCCTGTTTTGACGTAGTTTAGAGTTCGAATCGTGTTCAGTCAAAAAAAAGAAAAGAAAACTAGAATTAAATAATTTCTCGGTTGAGGCCGCTTGAAGAAGTCTGATGAGGGGATGTGGTGGTCTCCGAAATGGATCCATAACTTCTACCAAAAAAATTTTTTCAATTTTTCTTCATTAAAAAATGGCCAATAGCTCATTTAAATTCACATAAAATTAAATAATTTCGTTTTTAACTTGGCCGAATAACTTTTTACTTTTTCAACATTGCTTTTGATCAATTTTTTTAAGAAAATTTTATTTTAAAAATTATTTCTCTCTCTCCTTCACAGTGGTTGCCTTCTGTCCCAAGTACAGAAGCCCGTTCTCATCCCAAACCCACCATTGATAACCACATCGGACAGCTTATAAAATTCAACCAACACTTTTCAATTACGAATCTCGAAACACACTCACATCAACTTGTCGTTTCCGCGACATTGTCAAGCAAAAGGTGCCATAGAGACATTGAAAGCCAAATAAGGTGTGTGCAACAGCAACAACAGCAATACAATGCAAAGCAATTTCAACTCACCGCTAAGCCACTCCAAATACCTTCATTTGCCACACACACAACAAGCACAAAGCGCCAGTTAAATCGCTGTCATTTGCACAAAATCATTCGCTGCGCTGCTCTGCGCGCTTCTGCCTATGGTTATTTGGCTGCATTGGTTTGTTGCGGTTTTTGAGCTGAGAGTTGCCACGTGTTTTTGTGTTTTTTCTTTTTGCTGACACTTGCAATTATCGCGTGCGCTAAACCAATTTCAGCTTTTGCGACAATTTGCATTTGTGTACTGCTAGGTAGTGCTGTTGTTGTTGTGAATTTTATTGTTTTTTTTTTGTTTTTCTTATTGTTGTTGTTGTTTTCGCGCTTTATACATGCAACTAAATCAACAATAAATGCCCACTTCCCATTAACTTGGCTTATTCGTTAGCTTTGTATTGTTTTGTCATGGTTTAAGCCGCACGCACATCCTTTTGTTGGCGCCGCGTTTTGTGGCTGCTGAATGTTGTTGTTGTTTCCTTTGTTGTAGTTGTTGTAAATGTATATTTATTGCATCCTTATTTCAGCCGTTGCGGTCACTGGTTTTGGTTGCTTCGAGTTTGAGCAAAACGCGACACAATTTCTAAGCAACAGTATTGCAGAATTGGAATTGTTTTTGCTTTATGTGGCCTTTTAGGTTCTTTTTACAAAGATTTTGTCTAAGTGAAATTTTACCTCAAAAAATTTTCTAGAACATTTTAAGCCTTTAGCGACCTTCAAAATACTATTTTTAAGGGACTTTTAAAAAAGGGATCAAAGCGACCTCTTCTTGCAGGAATTTAATTTTAATTTTTGGCACAAATGTCGTTTTCTTCTTTCGTTCTGTGTACACGGCCGCGGAGCGGGGGGGGGGGCAGCCAGGGCAATCAGCCTGGGGCCCGGAAGGTTTTTAGGGGCCCGGCAAGGCAAAGCAGTATTGACAGTACTCGAACTAGGATTTCATAGATACATACATAGGTATTTTGTTGCTACGAAAAATTGTTTTAAAATTGAAGTGTTTAACTTAACCAAATCACCAAACTAAAATTATAAGCAGCCAATCAAATATTTACCTTGTTTATACATGTGTAAATCCTAGAAAAGTGAGTTGAAATTGAGAAAAATCGTTTCCAAAGTACCACGATTGGTAAGGTGGTGAACCAAGCTTCTCAGAAATATTTACTTTTCAAATGAAAAATGTTGATAATCCTGTTTAAATTGATTTCAAAGAGTAAAGTAATAAAAAATAAAAAAATATTAAAAACAGTAGCATTTTCTATATACTGTACCTAATATACTGTACCTAAGATTTCCTTACTGCTTAGCTGTAATAAATATACATAATTTCTTGCTGAAAATCTAAATAGGAAAATAAAACGTAAGTGACGCAAAAACCTATAAAATTTATCTTAATTTCAAAACCGATCTTTCAAATTAGCTCATATCTAGAAGTTTCTTTAAAATTAACCTGTCAAACAAATCTGCATCATTTAAAACTTTAAAATTAAGACATTTTTAATTAATGCCATTTAAAAAGTGAAATAGAGGTGGGAAACTATCGATGGCACTACCGATAGTATCGATATTTTATTTTTTTGAACACTATCGAAGACCATCGATAGCCTTTTCAAAACTATCAGAAACTATCGATGGTAATGTGTACTCTCGATAGTTTTACAACTTTTACATCCCCACATTGCACCATAATATTTCAGATTCTGTAGAGGTTTTATATTCGTATATGTACAAAAAAATTTAAACGACATTATAGAAGATTTTTTTTTATTTCGACTTCAAACCTTCACTTCCGTGTACTAAAATATACTGGACTGAACGTAAAAAATTGAGATTTTAATGTTTTCCTGAATTTTTCAAATTTTCGGCGATAGTTCTATCGATAGTACTATCGATGGTTTTTTTTTGAAGACTATCAATAATTTTTTCTAAACTATCAAAAAATATCGATGGTGGCACTGTCGATAGTGTCCCACCTCTAAAGTGAAACGTAAGTGACGCCAGGTAAAAATAGTGTTAATTTTTTTGACGATCGAGTAGCCAATTGTAAAAAAACTTCTGCTGCAATAATGAAAACATAAAGGGAAAGTGGCCGCTGTGGTGCAGTGGGTAGAGTGCTCGCCTGCTATGCCAGAGGTCTCGGGTTCAAACCACGGTCCGAGCAAAACACCAAAACAATTTTTCTAATTAGTAAAAATCCAATTATTGGGTTTTTTAAAGCCCGTCTCCACATAACTTGATTCACCAGAGAAACATGTAGCAAAACATCTCGCTCAATAACCCGTCTCCACGTGGCTAAGCGTGATTCAGTTTGACATTTCTCTTTCTTGCTCTTCTTAAATGTTTGTTTGTTTGCTTATTTTTGCGTTTTTGTTTTGGTCTGTGTGAGATTTCGATAGATTTTCGATACAAAATTAGAGAAGACATCGATATCATCGAGGTTGGGAAGATGATTCAGAATGAAACAGTGTTTCAATCTTCACTCGCTCTCAAAAATTTGTATGGAAATTGGCGAGATTCGGCACTCGTTTTGAGGTCGAAACAAGATTGAGAGAGCGAATGCAGAAAAAAAGAGCGAAACACGTTATGTGGAGACATGGTATTAAGAGCAGCGGTCACCTCTCGACAGTGGGCGGCATACCCTCCGAGAGTATTTCTGCCATGAAAAAGCTTCTCACAAAAAATGCATTCGCCGTTCGGAGCCGGCATAAAACTGTAGGTCTACCCAATTAGTAGGAAAAACAAAAAGGAGCACACGTCGAATAGGGAGAGAAGCTCGGCCTTAAAACTCGTCAGAGTTATAATAGCGCCATTGTATTATTATTATAAAGGGAAAGCATAATGCTGGATACCGAACGTGAGAGGATCTTCAAGCCAAAAACACCCAAAACCCCAATATAACACAGAAGCAGTATAAAGAATAAGCCCTCTCTGGGTTAAGGGGTGGCAAAAGTGAAATACGTATAAATATTTGTGCTTGAAAAGAGGAAGAGCTAAAAAGATATACCTTCATACAATATTTTCATACAATATTCAAAAATATAAGTGTTTACATATGAAGATGCTGAATTTTTCAATATAAGTAACTTATTAAGGGATATTTGTTGGAAATTTTAACTGAAATACCATTTATTTTTAGGGGGCCCGTAAACGCGAACTGTCCCAGGGACCCGGCTCGGCCCTCTGCGGGCCTGTCTGTGTATGTATGAAATGCGTTTAGGAAAACCGCGAAAGAAAATGTTGCCAAGAAAGTGTCCAAAGCCTCACTTTTCACTCTCCAATATATGAATATATTCCAGTAGTAGCAGTAAAATTTATATACCACATTTATGTACTTCAACGTTTCTAAATAATCACCCATAATAAGTACGACCGAGATTCCAACATTTTCAGCTCGTTTACTCTTACTGCCTTGCAAGTGTTGAAAATGCTTCGAAATCGTTTTTCAAAAAGTTTGCCTAAGCCAATTTGGCAATAGGATTAGATCTAAACTCATTTCCTTTACACTGGCAGCTGATAAATGGTGCTTGTGCTCACACCCAGTGACGACCACGAATTTCCTCTTACTTTTGCAACCACCCAGCACAACCTTAAACCAATTTATTGCCAAAAATCTTCTTACTTGGTCTTCTACTTGCTTTTGGCACAGTAAACCCTATTCTACTCATGAGCCACACAAGATAAGCTAAAGTGTCAAGGAAGAGCTTAAGCGGTAATCGAATAAACAAACAAAAAAAATTGGAAGAAAATTGGAAGAGAATGCTGTTAAGCAAGTAAGGATAGTGTGTGTGTGCACGTGCAGTGTGAGAGAGAGGGAGAGATATGTAGATAAAGGTATTTATATGGTAGATAGATGTCATTAATCACTAAACTCACATGTGAGCGACTGCAATTTAAATGGATTAAAATGCAACAAGCTGCCGTTACAGCACATATGACCTTAGCATAACGTTTTGGGCTTTTTTTTTGGGGGGGGGGAATGCATTGAGCTTGTGGTTCTAGATCAGTGGTCGGCGAAATCTGAAATGAGGTTGTGTTGGTGAGAACAAAACAAGTTCTCCGCATGCGCACCCCAGTAGGAAATTAATCCGCTTCAAGTGGAATATATGTACATACGTATACATATGTAGAACGGACATTTTTGGTTTTTTTGTTGTTTTTATTTTTTGCTTTTGAAAGGAAAAGAACTTTTTAATGAAAAAAAATATCTCTTCTGAAAAAAATTAAAGGGTAGTTGGGTAAAACGGAGTGCTTGGAAGACAAAAGTCATCCAAATAAGAGTACAAAAACTGTTTGTGAAATACTTCGCAATGCCTTTAATCATTTATATTATTTTTAAATACTTTATAGCAAAAAAGGCATTGCATATGGCCGACGGCATTTCCATCCTATAAAATTTCTCGCCGGGCATTTTATTTGTGGACATACATACATACATTACCTGTATAAAGTCAATGCTTGCGTTCAACCACGAAGCGACGTAGTCACGCGCAATGTTTATCGTTCGACAGTTGGCAAACGACTGATGAAGAGAGTAAGAATACGTGTGAATCGACTTCCCACAATTGTGGTATGGGCTGCCTATGTCTGTTCTAGATCTAACTAAAGTTAAAGCCAAGGCTGCAAATACAACTCTGAATACACTCTCTAATCACTTTTATCATTTATGGAAGATAAAAAAAAAAAACACAGGAGTGTTCGTGGTGCAGCTGGAGTGGCATACCTAGGCCGAATATAAGTAAATTCAGATTCTTCCCTCACTTAGACCGACCCAAATGCAGGCCCGACGAGAGGGGTAGGGGCGAGGGGGCTGAGGGGGTCAATTGCCCCGGGCCCGGGCTTTAGAGGGCACGGGAATCTCAAAATGATATCCCAGTTTTTGCTTACAGAAAATAAACAAACAACACCTTTAATCACCTTTCGTAGATAGCAATCATTTTAAATTTCAACAAATTTTATAAATCTCTTAACGTATCTACACCCCTCTTAAGGAATTGTTGGTTTTTGGCGTCGACTTTGCAGCATAAATTTGAATTCGTTTTCTTTTGCAACAGAAAAATTCGGTATGATGCAAATTCTTATACAGCGATATATGTACCAATATGTATGTATGTATGTAAACAGCGATACGCCGAAAACAAACGAAGCTTACGAAGCTTGCGAAGCTAAAATTTGCTTTGGTGCTTCGTACAGTTGAATTGGATTGCTGTTTCACTAAAGCGTTCAGCAGAATCAGTCTTTTGATATACCAAATTCCTACCAACAAATATTTGTATTCCAATTTAAAGAAATTTATTTCATACAAATAAAGCAATATGGATTTAAACAGAATTCATTCAGACCTATGGTCCCATGGACAATATTACTCAGTATGGCCCATGGATTCGGAAACTGGATGTGCCTTTTGAACAATACATTTGACCCACCCTAATATGTGTATTTCTATGTAAACATATTTACTTGATCTGTATTAATGTATAGATAAATTAAAGTTCGTAACTATATATTCATTGAATTTTGATTTTGAGAATTTGTTCATTTAGTATGGGGGCCCGTAGTTATTTTGACCCCGGGCCCGGATTTTCTCTCGGCGGCCCTGCCCAAATGTTCTTGGAACACTACGAACATTTAATATATCTTTCTTTCGCTGACCAACCTTTAACACCACGTACTGCAATGAAAATAACTTACTTATATAAAGAAAAAAAAAACTACTATAATTAGATTTATGCTGGAATAAAGCTTCTTCTATTAGCCCTCAAACAAGTTCAAGAATAGTTCAAGAACAAAAAGAAATAGTTCAAATACCTCACTCGCCTTATATGTATACACTACAATTACTCTACTAGAAATGGAAAACTACCCACACTTGCTCTTGTTCTACATTTAATAAATATGTAAATAGAAACACATTTATATATTTATTATTAATTCAATCAATTAATGTTTTACTCTCCACAGCGCTAAATGACTCAATCAAATTTTGTAGTTTACTATTTATTATTGCACATAGACAATTAATTGTTGCTTGTTTCTAAAAAGCACTCTTACATACTCGATGTGTACCATAAAATGTGTATGTAAGAAAAATTGTGCGCAAAGCGAAAAAAAAAACTGAATTTAAATTGAATTTACAATGAATGAATGAAATCGGCGGAAATAAATTGAATTATATCACCGAAAAAAAGCGACTGTATGTCTGCATGAATATATGATACACATGTGTGTGTACTTTCATCTATTAGGGTGGCTAGAAATATTTTTGTTATTTATTTAACGTAAAAATTGGCAATGTGATTTTTAAAATAGACAAAGCGTTTCACTTGTTAAATGCATTCAGATGAGTTTCATTAATCAAAACAAAAGGCATTTCTAACAGCTGTTGAGGTAACTGAAACTCAATCTGCAATTAGAGTGACCATTAAGCTCATCCCATAAACAATATGACAAGCGTTTCAAAATTATTCGATATTCAATGCGTGTGTATTTAACTAGGAGCGAACTTATAACCAAACTAGAGGTTATCCGTTCCACTTCGCTGCAAAAAACCTGCCTCCCTCTATCTACATATTACTAACATTTCGGAACAACTCGGATCCACGTTGTGGGCTATACATATATTGGAAACCAGGTTAGACATACCATTTACAATAGCTCTATATTTAAGCCCTGATTAGCACCTTTCATTTAATACCAATATTGCACAAAACCATTCCGCGGCAATTCGAGTCCACAATAGGGATTTTGTAAATATCTCAACTCCAGCACCACCTAGCGGGTTAATTTCTTTTAACCGAATTCTTCACTACACAAAAACATACGTGCTGAAAACGAACAGAATCGGTTCATAACTACGGATTTTGTAAATATAGCGACTCCAGCGTCATCTAGAAAGAAAAAATATAGCCTATGTCGAGAGGACTTAACCAAAGAATAAATTGTCAAAATTTGGCAATAATCCGTTCAGTAGTTTTTGAGCCATTTCCCCCTACTATTTTATATATATAGATTTCGTTCTCCTACTTTAATATCTACATACTTTATTGGTGGTTACCATGGTAACAAGTGATATAAAATTACATATTATTTGAGACAAACAATCTGAATCTTATTAAAATTTTCCTTCGAGAATAGGCTTGATATCGAACTCATGACGAAGGGAAAATAAAAAGTTCCTTATAGGGACGCAAAAATAAAGTTCGCCATACGCCCCCGCATATGATGTCTCTTTGGAAAACATTTCCGGAAAAGTTTTATATTTTTTTTGGACGCCGCTAGATGTCGCTAAAATTTATTTTTCTCATATCTTCGGTATTTATAGTCCGATCTCTAAGTTTAATACACCAATGTCTTTGGCTTGAAAGAGCAGCTTATACTATGGAATATTATTAACCCAATGTGCGCTATTAGTGACCCCAATACCACCCAGTACTTAGTTTATACCACCCTAATGTACCTTTTTTATGTCTGCATGTTAAACGTAGTCAGAAATCATTGATCTTTTGCAAAATAAGTATTTCGATCGCTTGAGCAGAACCCGAAATAAAACACGTTCAACATTCCGTGGAATATATGTTTTTCGCTTCCTTTGGTCCTTTAGGTTCATTTTACAAAGATTTCTTCTGAGGAGACCCCTACACTCAGAAAAAAAAATCATCAACACGATTCATGTAAAATTAACACGATCGATCTTTACACATAGAACAGCAACAATTTTTTTCAAATTACACGATGTTTGAAACATGATTTTGGCTTTGTAACTGTCATCTGAAAATTTGGTAAATTCAACCAAATTTTATTGTTTTTACAACATGAAGAAATTTTAAAATATACAAGATGATTCAAATATAAAATTTTATTCCGAAATGTCATTTGGAATTTGGTTTATTTAACATGATGATAGTGTCAATATAAACTAAAAAAAATGTTAGAAAAATGACGTCCCAATTTTAGTGTTAATACAACATGAAAACAAATGTGAAAACAACAAGAACCACAATTAACAATAAAATTTGGTTGATATAACACGAAACAATGTTCAAACATAAACGTCATTTGTAATTTTGATTTATTCAACACGATCATAGTGTCAATGTAATCTAAAAAATTGTTAAAAAAGAATGTCAAAACTATTTTGAAACATACATAATTTTTTTGATCATTTGAAGTCTGATTTTCGTGCATTTTTGTGCCGTGGCAGTGATGCGAGTTTAGCATCATTGTCAGTTCGCGATAGTGGGTTTTCGATTTATATTTTCAGTTTGCAGGTGAGTTAAAAGAGGATTACATTTTTGTTTCTAAAAGTATTTAATGTTCAATATTTTATTTTTCCTCTTCATAGGTTGCAATATCACGAGGAGGTTTTTTAGCGAATGGGGGTTTGCGTGCAGCATGCGGTTGTTGCATTAGCAGCCAAACATTACTCGGTGCAAGTGATAGTACTATCTTCTTCTTCTTGATTGGCGCTTAACCGTCTAGACGATTCTGGCCGAGTCCAACAGAGCGCGCCAATTGCTTCTGTTTCGTGCAGCATGGCGCCACTTGGGAACACCTAGGGAGGCAGCATCGCTGTCCACCTGATTTTCCCAACGCAGTGGAGGTCTCCCTTTTCTTTTGCGTTCAGCGGGTTTCGATAGAAATGCTTTCTTAGCCGGAGCGCCTTCGTCCATTCTCACGACATGACCTGCCCAACGCAGCCGCTGGATCTTTATTCGCTGAACAATGTCGATGTCTGTGTAAAGCTCGTACAGCTCATCGTTAAATCTCCGTCGATACTCGCCCACGCCAACGCGCAAAGGTCCATAAATCTTACGAAGAACTTTTCTCTCGAATACTCCAAGTGCCATCTCATCTGATTTTGAAATTGTCCATGCTTCTGCGCCGTACATGAGGACTGGAACGATGAGCGTCCTGTAGAGTGTGATTTTTGTTTGTCGAGAGAGGACTTTACTTTTCAGTTGCCTACTTAGTCCGAAGTAGCATTTATTGGCAAGCGTGATTCTTCGTTGGATCTCCGTGCTGACATCATTCTTGGTGTTAATGCTGGTTCCCAGATAGACGAAGTCCTTAACAGTTTCGAATTTGTAGCTATCAACATTGACGTGGCTGCCAAGGCGTGCTGTTTCTTTGTGTGATGACAGGAGGTACTTCGTCTTGTCCTCGTTGACCGCCAAACCCATTTTCTTAGCCTCTTTATCCAGCTTGGAGAAGGCAGAACATACGGCGCGCGTGTTAGTGCCAATGATGTCGATGTCATCGGCGTACGCCAGCAGTTGCACACTCTTGTGATATAAGATGCTTCCTGTATGGTTAAGTTCTGCAGCTCGTATTATCTTTTCCAGCATCAAATTGAAGAAGTCGCACGAAAGAGAGTCACCTTGTCTGAAACCTCGTTTGGTCTCGAACGGCTCGGAGAGGTCCTTCCCAATTCTGACGGAGCTGGTGGTGTTAGTCAATGTCATTTGGCATAGCCGTATAAGTTTAGCAGGGAAACCAAATTCAGACATTGCGGCATACAGGCAATTCCTATTCGTGCTATCAAAAGCGGCTTTAAAATCGACAAAGAGATGGTGTGTGTCGGATCCTTTTTCATGGGTTTTTTCCAATATTTGTCGTATTGTGAAGATCTGGTCGATGGTAGATTTACCAGGTCTGAAGCCACAGTACTATAGTACTATCGCCCATGTATAAACTATCGCCGGTACATTTGTGTTCGTATGAGAAGGACGCCTTCAATTTGATCAGTTGTGCGGGTGATGTACGAATGTGCTTAATTGAAGTGATGATTATATATTTTATGTTTTATATGTTTTTTTATTTAAAAAAATAAATTGTACAATCAACAAGACCTTCTAGTTAATTTAACAATAAATTTAACGTAAAATCAAAAAGATGTTATTGTTAATTCAACAGGACCATTTCGTGTTAATTTAACCAGCTTTTATTGTAACATTAACTAGTTAAAATTGTAAAATCAACAGGAAGACTCAATACTTTTTAGTGTTAATTCTACAGTTGTCATCCTGTTAAACTAACACTTGACAGTAGTGTTAAATTTACACGATTACATGATGGCATACATGAAGCATCGTGTTGAAAAAAATTAACCACAAAATTTGTTGATTTTTGGTTGATTTCACAATATTTTTTTTCTGGGTGTACTGAAATTCTATGGCGAATAATTTTCTAGAACATTTTAACCCTCTAGCACCGCCAATTAAGGGTTATTTTGATCCCCTTTTTTTAGAAAATCAGGAAAAATAGTATTTTTAAGGTCGCTAGAGGGTTAAAATATTCTAGAAAATTATTTGGCATAGAATTTTACTAGGGGTCTCTTCAGAAAATTTTTATGTAAAATTAACCTAAAAGACCAAAGGAACTGAAAAAGCTATTCCCCTTTTATCTTAGGGGAAAAAACGAACTAAAAAGCTTTGTCGGCATGTTTTTGCGCTTCGAGTTCTCGCGTCTTCTGTTTGTGCGATAGTTCGTTTTTGCGCTAGAAAATAATATAACGCATTTTTGCACTGGGGTGTACATATAATGATGAGCAAGTTCGAAATGCTTAGATAATCGAGGGAATCACCGTCGTCGCAAAATTATAATCGATTCAAAAGTTGACTCGCTCCTCGACTAAGCAACCGAGAGATTATCCCGAGTCGGAATTTGTTTCGATTAGTGATAGGCGAGTTCGAGTTGTTTTAGCGTTTGCTTCGATTCGATAGCTTTTCGCGACTGGACTAGAATACGAATGAAAATAATCGAGAGCATTCGAGATGTTTGAACAATCCCGAAAAATAACGAATAAAACATCACAGATTCGCCCATCACTATGCAGAAGCATGGCTATAAAGATTTGGGAAAGAGCTCTGCTAGGTTTTAGTACCAACCTAATGCATGTGCATATATCACACATGAATTAAAAGAACATTCGCAAACATGCAATATCACACAACACAGAAATTTTATTGCTTGAATTTTTTTTGCTAACAACGAGTGTGAATAGATTTTTTTTTAGAGAAATGCAAATAAAAATTTATGTATGTATGTATGTAGATGTTCATGCATATTCATCAAATAAAATCAAATAAAAGCGGTTTAGCTATGCATTTACATGGCGCGAGTGCGAATATGTATGAGATTTGAAGCTAAAAAGATAAAAGCAAAAAAAAACAGCAATGCTGACAACTGAATTTTTATTGTCATTAAACTTCCTTTCTGTGCAACTCTGATTTTTTTTTGTCTTTTTTTATTTTTTGTGTGTGTTTGCATGGATTATGCTATCGCTAATATGCAGTTTCCGTTCTGAATTTAAAACACAACCAATTTGTTGTGCTATGGTAATAAGTGGAGAGCAAAAAGGTTAGAGAGAAGAATATAGAGAAAAGAGAGTTTAGATATGTTTACATGTAAGCGAGCAGGAAAGGTGGTACACCGTTGGGTTTTAATACTTAACTGCTTATTTGCAAGTAGAAGTAGAAGTCTTGAAGACACAATAGAAGTTGAAAGCACTGGCGTGATGGTGTCGATAAGATAGAAGACACCATTGAAATTTATTTAAAAAGTGAAAGAATTTGCCGTGTACTACGCAAAGTTGGGTATTAGTATTGTGAAACGATGCTCCGTCAACCCTTGTCAGGTTTGGTTTCGAGCATCACAAGAATTTCCATTCATTTCAGTAATTTTCGATTGTTCAAACATCTCGCAAGCCTCGGCTTATTTGCATTCGTATTTGAGTCCAGTCGCGAAAAGCTATCGAACCGAAGCAAACGCTAAAACAACGCGAACTCGCCAACGATTCCTCGCGCTTTCAAGGCAATCGAACCAACCTCCGATTGGAAACAGTTGCAAAAATATCTCGATTGTTTAATCGAGGAGCGAGTCATCTTTTAACTCGATTGTGATTTTGCAATGATGGCGATACTTTGGGACTCGTTCATCACTATCATACATATAAGTAGGTAGGAAAAATCTTGGCGCTTCATATCAGAAAGTGGTGCAGGTTGCCGATTTCTTTAGAAGATGTTAAAAAAAATTGAGTATAGAAATTAGTAGTCAAAGCTGAGTTTATTTTTACTTTCCTATCCTACACAAGCTTTACTCAAAAATCTCAAAGTAATAGAGAAAACATTGACTATTGAAAAAGCTATCAATGTATTCTTATGATTGGCAGTAGAACACTGCTGGCAGCCCGAGAAGGAAGTCGACTAAAAAAGTTGATTATGTATGCATTAAAAGGCGACAGAAAAAGGGGATGGAAATAAAGATAATTAAAAAAAAAAAAACAATTGCAAAACTACATGAAGCGGAAGTCAAGCCAAAGTTTTCTTGCAGCTTGCGGTTTGTGTCGACTGCAGAATTTTGTTGTGGCCACTTTAGCAAAACTGGCAAAGCAAACACGCCTACAAATGTTGGTAGCGGTGGCATAGCGGCAAAAATGCAAGCTGCAGTTGACACAACAACAACAATAACGGACAAGACAAAAGGCAAAAAGGGTTGCTTAAAAGTTACTAAGAAGAAGGGTTGTGTAGTGGAGGAAGTGTAGCATGTAGCAGTAGATAGATGATTGAGAAAGAAGGGGATGGTTTTGCAAATGTTGTATGTGGTTTGCAAAATAAGCTTTATCAGCTTTGTTCTAGTACTTTTTTGTTTGTTTTATTGAATAACTGTTCATGAATTTGAATAAAACTGCTCAGCAGCAAGTCTAGAAAAGTTTAATTGTCACTGTGTACCTACTAGATTCATCTTACAATTATTTCATGCTATCTTTGTAGCGCCCGCCCGACTGCACCGTCTCATCTCACATAAACACATGCGCCAAAAACCACATCAGGCAAAAACCACAAAGAAAAAAGGCACAAAATAGTAATTCTCGCTGACCCAAAATTCAAATCCAAATCCAAATCCTTGAGAGTTAACAAATTTAAGACAGGCAGTGGTCAAATGGCTATTAAATTTCCGCATCACATACTCGAATGATTGCAAACACGGTCACATACTAACTCGCACCTACATACATATATTTTTATCTGCTCTTATAATACACTGAGAAAAAAAGTACGATTTTCACATGTAAAAAGAATAAACCATATTTTTTGTAAATATTACAATGCTGATTTTTTTTTATATTGAAGTCAAAATCTTGAAAAAATGGACTATGTAACATTTAACTGAACTCACAATTATTCCATATGAACTAATTTTGGTTTATTTTTTTGTTTCTAAAAACGAAATATTGCATAAAATTAGAAATTTTATTTTAAACAAAATTTTAGTTGATTTCCTTTTTAATATAAAAATAGTACTATTAACCAATTTTTGGTTGATTATTTTTTTAGTGTAAACAGGCACACAATATGAACGCTCCAAATTGAGCTGTCCCACTGTAGGGCGTGATGTAAGATGGTAAGTTGGAAATGAATTAATTCGAGTACTGATTAGTAGGTAATATGCCAAGGAAAGTGAACTTATTTGAGCGTTTTTACAGTATATTATGACCATTTGAAAATTAAGGTTGACTTTCAGTTCGTATTTACAGGGCCTTCCACTCGGAATCGAATGGGGTTAATGTTTTCCGTATTCACTTGCTCTAGCCTACCACGGGCTTTGCTAGCACATCAGACCAAGCTTTTTTGTTGTCCAAGGGTATCCAGTATACATATGTGACAGCGCACAGAAAAGGGGACCTAAGGGTAAAAAAATCAATTTTCTTTTTATGTGGACAACATCTGACCATCGAATGAGACCGATCCATGCCCCAAAAGTGTTGCCTCCCAGAGGTATGCGCGTTATATGAAAGTGAAGTCGACGATTCTACACCAAAGATACACGTATTTAAATCTTTAAAATGGCTCTGATGGACAAAACCGGTTTTTACCCTTAGGTCCCTTTCTATTTTGCGCGTCACATATAGTAAATTGTTTTAGTGACGGACGAGTATGGGATATTTATACAATCAAGCTTTTGCAAAATGTCAACCGCAGGAAACTATAACTTCAAAATTTTTATATTTTATTTATCTAGTTTTCACTATGTACATATATAATAGAGGCCTTCCGTTGCACTTCTTGAAATATTACAAGAAAAATTTTCTATCGACATACAGACAGCAACCCGGTAACGGGCGCGCCCGTTCGATATCGAATTGAAACATCGAGCCGACACAAGATTCGAATATCGAAATACGGGATAGCTGTCATACGGCGATCGGCTTCTTGAACCACAGAGATACAAGGCCACATGAAGACACAAAGCACATATAACCTTTGTTTGCAATATTCCTGCCGTTTTGTGGTTTGTTGCATTTACTCGTTTAAGTAGTTTCTTCATTTCATACTCTGTACATTTTTCTACCAAGTTTCGCTTGTGCGCTTCTTTTTTTACGAGCAAGAGAAATGTCAGTTATTTTTTGTATTTTTTTTCCTTGTTACCAAAAAAACTCAATCCTTTTTTTCAGCTTGACTTGGCTTTCATTCTACATTTGCACACAGTTTGTTGTCTGAGGTGTTGGTTTTTCGTTTTAATGTCATTAAGTGTTTTTTAGAGTTGTTCTTTTTTTGCTGTTAGCTTTTTAGTGCTTTTGCTGCTTTTAGTTTTTGCTTTTTTCGCCTTCTACTTCTTCTACTCTTTTTGCGCTGAATTACCTACCACAAAAACGGCAAACACTCACCACAAAGTGCATACAAACATACATACATATGTATGTATAATGTACATACACCTAAACGTGTTGGTAGTGGAAGTGGCTACTTTGGTAGGTACATGAAAAAAAAAACATAAAGCCAAAAGCACCAAAATACAAATGATTCAGTTGTTTGTTTGGTTTGGTTCGTGGTGTTGTTGTTAGCTGTTTCTGTTTTTTTATTAGCTTCCACTATGGTGTTGGTTATCATTTTTATTTGATGTTTTTTTATACTCAGCTGTACTAGTACACAGAGTATTATAGTTTTGATTTCCTAACGGTGGATTGTAACAGAATGAAATAATCGAGATAGATATAGACTTATATATATCAAAATGATCAGGGTGAAAAGAGAAATCGATTGAGCCATGTCCGTCCGTCTGTCCGTCTGTCCGTCTGTGCGCACGATAACTCGCGCAAAATTTGAGATATTTTGATGAAATTTGAAATGTAAGTTGGTATCAAGACAGGAACGGATGGTATTGAAAATGGGCGAAATCGGACCATGACCACGCCCACCTCCCCTATATAGTAAAAATCGGAAATTTTGTATCTCAGTCACTAATAGAGCTAGAGTGATAAAATTTCACACATGTATTGAAATATTATGAAGAAATATGGTGAAATTTTGGAAAATGGGCGGTGCCACGCCCACTTATTAAGGGGCAAACATTGAAAGTTTTATGAGTCATAACTCAGAAACCGTTGAAGATATATCGATGAATTTTGGTAGGCGTGATATACTTACTTAGGCAAATGTTTTGACGAAAAATTGCCAAAATCGGTTGACGACCACGCCCACTTTTATATATGGGTCTTATAAAGTGGCCTAATTAAAACATTTTAAGCGATATCTCTGTCAAATATAAAGATATATCATTGAAATTTTATGGAAGGTGTCCAACTATGGACATAAAACAAAAAATACAAAAATTTTGGAAAATGTTTCTGAGCCCATAACTCGACAAATAATCGATATATTATGACGAAACTTGGTGTATACACTTTTACTACTTGTAGCATTGGCGCACACAAGGGGGGGGTTTGGGGTTAAACCACCTCCCCCCAAAATTTTAGAGCACACCATAAAAAAAAAATAATTTTATAAAAGATGGTACATGCATAAATATTTGTGTAAATACATGTTGTAAAATCTATGAATATTTGTGGATGTACATTGCTAATGTTTGTCAACATCTACTGATTATTTATTTAATTTAACGAGCACAGGCCCAGGTTATATTTTATTTTTTATTTTTTAGAAACTAGAAAAAAACTTTTTAAGCATGGATGTAACTACAGCTGTTTCATCTTAGATCCCTCTGATACTGATTATGTTTATAAACAAGCAGTGTGGAGACATTTCCCTAAAAGTATGCTGTGGATATTAGCTGAGGTTTGTTTTAATTTAAAATAATTCACCAACGCACACTGGTCACATTTGTATGGAGAGTGGGACAAAACTCAGTTTCTTGGAAACGGATGGACCTACCGAAACCGAATTTTGCTCATTGGTGTCCCACTAAACGACCCATCTTTCGGAAAAATTAAAAGCATATATATTGAAATCCACGCCCACCACTAACGCTAGTTTACAGCCAAAAAAAAAAAAGAAAACCAGGAATGGGGGAGGATAGGAATTGACCTGCTGAGCTTGGAACTATTTTTTTTTTTTTAATTTTTTGTATGGTTAGGTTTTCGAGATAACGGTAATTTTGTGTTCTTTGTTATCACTTCATTCAAAAATTATTTTCGCTGGAGTTACAAATGCGATAAACGCAAGCAGTATCTCGTTTGAAAGGCAATTAAAATACGCTTCAAATGACATACAACTTGTAGTGGTCTAATAAAAACTCGCTGAGCGATAGCTGTGCATTTTTTTGCGATTTTTGAAAAAATTTTGATTTTCAAAGTAAGTTTTTTACAAAAAGTTGTAAAAATCAGGAAAGTTTTATTCTTTTAAAAATTTGCCCATTTAATTGCAAATACTTTAAGCGTAATATCAGAGAGATCCGATAAATACTTTATTTTTGGCGATTTTTTTCTTGTGAAACAAAAAGGATATTTTGGGCGAAAAACTTGGTTAGGTGACTTAATTATGTGAAAATGACTTCATAGGTCAAAAGGACATTAGAAGGATATATAGAGCTTCCAAATACTAAACTAATGACATTTGAATTTTAAAAATCCGATGTCAAATAACAAAGTTACAATTAAAAAAAAAAAAATATTTCCGCGATATTTCGCGGGATAAAAAGAAATTATATGGAGAGTGGGACAAAACTCAATTAAGTAATAATAATAATAATCGAAAATAAAGCTTTATCGAAAACAGTCGACGTACATTTGTACAAAAATACGTAAAAGGAGCATCTTAGGCAACAATATTTTTTATAGACTAGTTATGTACATTTAATATGATATTTTAAGAAAAAGGGAAAAATGTATAAACAGGCTTCTCAAGAGAAGACTTAAAACAACTCAAATCTGCTTATGAGACCTGGTCCAGATTGGTCCTTAGTTGTTAAAAGTTTAAGTGAAAATGCTAATGCTTGAAAATTACGCACATAGAAAAAATAAGATTTCTTCATCTTGTATTTTGCTAAAAATAAATTGTTTTCTCTGTTTTCTTTCGCTAAATCATGAAACATACGTTTTTCTTGCGTTTCCATAGTTATCCGCATTTTGTTAGCACTCTAAATTGAAATCTCGCAAGAATCATAATACACTTATTTACACAAACTTTTTCCAGAATTTTTTTTTTTTTTTTCAAATGTGTTGATTTGAAATGAGCCAAAGTAACGTTTAATGGTGTCTATTGCGTATAGAAGGAGGTTTTCCATAAAATTCAATATATTTCCCACGGAAATGCATGACAGAAATTTCTTTTTGAAACAGCAACATTTTTTTAATTTTCCGTTGGATATTGAAAACCCCCCCAAAATATTTTTCTGTGTGCGCCACTGACTTGTAGTAATACATGTTCAAAATTTTAGCGAAATCGGTTGACGACCACGCCCACTTTTATATATGGGTATTATAAAGTGGCCTAATAAAAACATTTTAAGCGATATCTTTGTCAAATATAAAGATAATTCATTGAAATTTTGTGGCATGAGTTCTACAATAGATCCGAAACAAAAAATAGAAAAATTTCGGAAAATGGGCGTGGCACCGCCTCTTTTCAGACAAAGGAATCAACGAGATTTCGGAGCCCATAACTCGACAAATAATTGAGATATTATGACGAAACTTGGTTTATACACTTTTATGATTTGTGTTAATAGACACGCAAAAATTTATTGAAATCGGTTTATGACCACGCCTACTTTTTAACAAAGATATTTCTGGAACACCCTTCGGGAATTTGTAACGTGACATCTTTGTAACTCATAAAGGGATGAAATTTTGCACAAAGAATAATATTCATAAGCTTAGTTGGATGACTGATAAAAAGTTAGAAAATGGGCGTGGCTACGCCCACTTTATGCAGCACTCGATTTATATAAAGTACCTACACCGGGTTTCCATCAAACGCAAACAAACAATGAAAGCATACAGCTGAGTATCTAATGTTCGATTCCACTCGAACTTAGGCTTCCTTACTTGTTTTGTTTTTTTTTTGTTTTCTGCTCGACCCCAAAGGAAATTTGACCTTTTTTCGGCGTATTTATTGCACATGAACGTGTATATAATTGCATATATATATATGCAAGTATCTCTGCATATTGATGTTTGTACATTTGTATTCACGTAGGGAACTCATTAACTAGTGAGCAAAATTTCTAGTTCCGAACTAGCGAAAAGGTGTCAAAAAGGAACTAGCTCCATTGTAGTTAGACTCTCACCAGTTCAGAAGGAGTGAATAGAGTCACCATTATAAGACACACATTGATTTGTATGCAATTTCGAATTGACAAAAAATTCATGTATTTTTTTCGTTCATCCATTTGCATATTTCTACAATTCTCAGATTGTTAGTGAAGCATATCGTATCAAGAGTACAATTTGCATCTTCAATTAATGAAATGAAATGTTCGCTTAATTATGCTTTTCCGAAACCTCACTCTTATTTTTAATTTTTTTTATTTTATTACTTTTTAAATATTTTTTTACATTTTTATTTAATGAATAAATAAAAAAAATAAAAAAAAAATTATCACCTGCCTCGACACCGACAGGATTCGAACCCGCGCTCGCCAGATTGTTAGTTACACGCGTTAGCAAGTGGGCCATCGCGCCACTTGCATGAAGTGTGTCAAATGCTGCACTTATGCTGCACAAATGCTGCGGCAGATGTAAAACTGTAGAATTTGTAGCTACTTGTCTAGTCCAGAACTATCGAAATTGTGCCAATAAACGAACTAGTGGAAACTGTAGAATTTAGTACTAGTTCGGAACTATCGAAAATGTAGTGCAGAGGGCGACAATTGACACCGCCTAGGACATCGCCGTGTTAAATTCGCCAGTTGATAACATGCAAAAGAGATTTAGCTCGCACTAGTTGTGGCGAAAAATGCACTAGAAGCGGCCTAGTTCGGAACTAGAGATTTTCGCTACAGGGTAGTTATAGTTTTAAGTATATAGGACATACACATGTACATAAGTATGCAAATACAATATACCTTGCTTTATATTCAATATTTTTTCCATCAAACCTTATATCTTTTATAGTCTTATCGCCCTTGTTATGCTTCATCAAAGTTTATTGCTCTTTTTTACAAGCAACGGACAGTTGAGGAAAAATCATTCAAAATAAACAGCTTACAAATAAACAAAAATTTGGCGATTTATAGTATTTTATGGGCTCTGAGTTACAATATTAAAGCTTAAGCATATTTTTTTGTTGGGGTAAGTGGAAAAAAATTCAACAACTATTTACAGCGAAGGTTGATATTAAATTTGAAAGATTTTTACTGAAGAGTAAAATTTCCGTTCCATTCGTAGGGCGTTTACATAAAAATCCTTTTAAAGACCTTTAAAGATTCTATCATCAATCAAAGCACTCTATAATCGAAAAAGCAATAATGCAAACTTTGGACTAATAACTCATAAATAAATTTACCTTAAATCATTTATTATTTAATCGAGATATGAACAGAATACGAAGCTCATATCTGCAAACGTTCTGTATACAAGTTAAACACTTGTCAATCATTCGATCAATTTGCCATACAACACACAAAACCAAATGATCGAAAAATTTCAAATATACCAAATTTTTACATAAAGCTAAAATTTTACACAAAAAGCGCTCACTGCATAAAAGCTGTTTTTTTTTTCTTCTTCAAATTTGTTTCAGTGAAAATTTGTTGTATACACTTTTATGTGCAAAACTTTTTCCATCAACTGATACGCCAGCAAATTTTCATGCATATCGTGCTCGAACTATGGAGAACGATATCTGACACTAAAATGTCCCACTCGACGTGCCAATTCAAGTAGGTACCTACGTAGTACGTACGCTGCCCTTTCATAGTCATGTCTACGCTCTCCTTCTCCTGAATAAGTATATAATATCAATCAGCGCTGCAGTAGCGTACAATTTTGGAGCATCTTTGCTGTGGCTTGTTAGCCACAATGGGTGGTCAAAACTTCGACATGGCAATCAACTCGTAATTTCTGATCAAAGCCAAGCTTTTTTTAATTGTAATATAATTTTCTACAGAGAGACCTTTTTTGATATTCACCCAAAGACTTTGTTGCCCAGGTAAAGTTTCAGCTAATGCGCTTTCAAAAACATGCCAGTAGTGGATTTTACATATATCTATTATGACAGAGATTACTCTGACAAGCCTCTTTAGAGTTTTAAAAATAGAAGTGATAAAATTAGTGATAAGCAAGTCTGAGTCTCGAATCCTCTCGATGATTTTTCATTCATATACGAGTCCAGTCGCGCATTGCTGTCAATCGAAGTAATCGCTAAGACATTTCAAACTTTACTACAGTTCCTCTCGCTTTTAAAACAATCCTAAAATACCCCGAACTCGTCCATCACTAATCGAAACAACGTCTGGCTCGGAACAATCACAAAAACACCACGATTGTGTAGCAATTGTCTAAACATCTCGGACTCGGCCATCGCTGGGAAATTTTCAGTTAATGCACTTTGAAAAACACGCCAGTTGTGGATTTTAGGTAAATCTCGAATTGCAGCCCGTGCAACGTCTGCTGCACTAAAAATAAAATTTCGTAAAAAAACTACGAAAGACTTTCGTAGTCTAGAGTTTCGTAAAATGTACGAAAGTTTCGTATATATTACGAAAGCATTTTTCTCAACAAAATCTAATTTTACGAATCTTTCGTAAATATTACGAAAGGTCTTTCGTAAACCATTTTCTAATATTTTTTTCGTATATATTACGAAATATTTCGTAAATATTACGAAACACTTTCGTAAATTTTCTTAAAATTATCTTTACGAATAATTTCGTATATTGTACGAAAGTTTTCGTAACATTATCAAAGGATTAAAAGATTTACGAAATACTTTCGTAATATATACGAAATACTTTCGTACAACAATATTTTACCGTACAAGTCTTCTTTCATTGTAAAGTGTTGAGTCGGTGCAATAATATAAAAAATTATTTTAAGTAGTAAGTGCGTAATGAAAAAGAATAATGCATTGTATATAAAAAGACGATATTGATATATAAAATAAACTGTGATATTTTCCAACTTGATTAAACTTAAAGGTGAGTACATTAGTTGCATTTACTTTACTTTTTTTCGGTCTTATCTATTTTCCTAAATAAATACTTAATAAAATAATATAAAGACATATTTCTACACTCAGAGAAAAATATTTTAAAAACATATGAAAACGTACTTAAAATGGGCAAAAACGTATTTAAAAGTGATGTAGAGACGATCATTTTTATTTTAAAAAGGGTCATTGTAAAATTGTTTGTAAAATTAAGAAAAAACATTTAAATTTAAAAATGTTTATTCAAGCCCTATGAGATTTTTAACCTAAAACTTGCGCTTTTATTCCCTTCATTTTAATTTTTAATTTAAAAATGATTCTATCTAATCCAAAATACGTTTTTATTTCAAAAGTTTCATTTTAAATTTACAAATTTTCATTTTTAAAATAAAATCGATCTGGTTTAACTAATACGTGCATTATAAATTTAAAATTTTTTTTTATTTTTTTCTCCGAGTGTAGCTGCTTGAATTTTAAGGTTTTAAGTAGTTTCCCTTTATCTTTATCTTTATCTTTATTTTTATCTTTATCTTTCTCTATTTTTATCTTAGTCAAATTTTTTTTTTTTATGTTAGTCTTAATTTTTTATTTTTTTTTTCTTTTTATACTCAGCTGTACTAGTACACAGAGTATTATAGTTTTAATCACATAACGGTGGATTGTAACACCATAAAATAATCGAGATAGATATTGACTTATATATATCAAATTGATCAGGGTGAAAAAAGAAATCGATTGAGCCATGTCCGTCCGTCTGTCCGTCTGTCCGTCCGTCTGTCTGTCTGTACGCACGATAACTCGCGCAAAAATTGAAATATTTTGATGAACTTTGGAATGCAAGTTGGTATCAAGACTGGAACGGATGGTATTGAAAATGGGCGAAATCGGTCCATGACCACGCCCACTTCCCCTATATAGTAAAAATCGGAAATTTTTTATCTCAGTCACTAATAGAGCTAGAGTGATAAAATTTCACCCACATGTGGAGCTCAGGCCCTTATGAAGAAATTTGGTGAGATTTTGAAAAATGGGCGGTGCCACGCCTACTTATTAAGGGCCAAACATTGAAAGTTTTATATGTCATAACTCAGAAACCGTTTAAGATATATCGATGAAATTTGGTAGGCGTGATATACTTACTTAGGCATATGTTTAGACGAAAAATTGCTAAAATCGGTTAACGACCACGCCCACTTTTATATATGGGTATTATAAAGTGGCCTAATAAAAACATTTTAAGCGATATCTCTGTCAAATATAAAGGTATATCATTGAAATTTTATGGCAGGAGTCCAACTGCGGATATAAAACGAAAAGCACAAAAATTTTGGAAAATGGGCGTGGCACCGCCTCTTTTTAGAAGCAGGAATATACGAGATTTCTGAGCCCATAACTCGACAAATAATTTAAATATAATGACGAAACTTGGTGTGTACACTTTTATTAGTTGTGGTAATACATGTTTAAAATTTTAGCGAAATCGGTTGGCGACCACGCCCACTTTTATATATGGGAACTATAAAGGGGCCTAATAAAAATATTTTAAGCGATATCTTTGTCAAATATAAAGATAATTCATTCAAATTTTGTGAAATGAGTTCCACAATAGACCGGAAACAAAAAATAGAAAAATGTGGAAAATGGGCGTGGCACCGCCTCTTTTTAGACAAGGGAATATACGAAATTTCGGAGCCCATAACTCGACAAATAATTGAGATATTATGATGAAACTTGGTTTATACACTTCTATAACTTGTGTTAATAGACACGCAAAAATTAATTCAAATCGGTTTATGACCACGCCTACTTTTTAACAAAGATATTTCTGGAACACCCTTTGGGAATTTGTATCGTGACATCTTTGTAATTAGAAGTCATAAAGGAATGAAATTTTGCACAAAGAATAATATTCATATGCTTAGTTGGATGATTGATAAAAATGTTGAAAATGGGTGTGGCTACGCCCACTTTATGCAGCACTCGCTTTATATAAAATACACCGTGTTTTCATCAAACGCAAACAAACAATGAAAGAATACAGCTGAGTATCTAATGTTCGATTCCAATCGAACTTAGGCTTCCTTACTTGTTCTTTTTCTTTTTTTTCTTTTTATTTTTCTTTTTCTTTTTTTCTTTCTTTTTCACAGGGTTATCTATTTAAGTGGATCGGAACGACGTCCACATTTGCAAATTGCGATTTCCAAAGTTTCCTATGTTTGTCAGAACACGTATAAGCAATAAATATCTCTTATTTTATTAGTTACTAAAATTAATATTAATATAAATGTAAAATATTAAAATAAATAAAAAACTTTTAAATTAATTGAATAAATTAATTTTAGTAGATATTTAAAACTAAAATGAAATTATCTAAACTTATTTCTTATGCATATAGTATAAAACATCTTTCTCTTAGCATTATTTTATTGATATACATATTTCTAGTTTTCAAATTTCGTTGAAATACACATCATATGTATATATATATAATTATGTAATAATTATGGTTTTTTTAACGTTAAGCTAAAAAATAATTTGGTCAATTGTACAACAATTTGACAGCTCTAACAGCCTTCGTAAATGTACGAAAGCGGTTTCGTAATATTTACGAAATCTTTCGTTGCTCAAAAGTACGAAAGTATTTCGTAAATAGTACGAAAGCCTTTGTAAATACTACGAAAATATTTCGTAAATAGTACAAAAGCGTTCGTAAATATACGAAAGTATTTCGTAAATACTACGAAACTATTTCGTAAATAGTACGAAACCTTTCGTAAATTCTACGAAACCTTTCGTAAATACTACGAAAGTATTTCGTAAATAGTACGAAAGCCTTCGTAAATATACGAAAGTATTTCGTAAATATACGAAAGTATTTCGTAAATATACGAAAGTATTTCGTAAATACTACGAAAGTATTTCGTAAATAGTACGAAATAGCTTTCGTACTATTTACGAAACCATTCGTTGCTCAATTTTACGAAAGAATTTCGTAATATGTACGAAAGATTTCGTAATATTTACGAAATATTATTTTGAGTGTGTATGATCTAGAACTTCTAATAAGCCCATATTAATTTTCAAATGTTAAGTCGATTAAGACTAGCTAAAAAAAACTTACAGTTTGTTAAACCCAGCGAACATGATAAGACCTATGAAATAACTATCTTCATGGATTTTTGCAATGGAAAGTTTTGGAAAGGAACTTTTTAAATATACGACTACCAAGTTTATTGTGTAAATTAGGAATCATGATTTTAATAAGCGTTGCGAATGGCTTTCCTGTGCCAATGAGAAACCCAACAACAATATTTATTGAAGCTTGTTTGTATTCCAAATAACTACATATATACTAAGCGAAGTTGTTGATAAAATATTCGCTGATGTTCCAGGTGTAAACGTACAGATCGTATTAAAGATGGTTTTTGAGGAATTGCAGCACTACCTTTGGAAAGTGAAACTCTAACAAAAAGATAAAAATATTACAAAAAAGTAATTGCGAACCTTTATTTTGTTGCACACTCGGAGATCAGACTATACACAACACTTTCTGTGCGTTGTTCTAGAGAAAATGTGGGATTCCAGGCTATATAGAAAAATGAAGGGTATACAAAACTAGCAGCATCCGATTTCACAAATCGATGTAGCGTAATCTTTGCGTAATATTTCTTAAGAATATAATCACTACAAATTGCAAAAAAACCGAATTCAATGGAAAGCGTATCGCTTAAACTGAACGTAACAAAATATGAAAGAACACACTCATATTTATTAGCCTTGGATTAAGACAATCAAGTTCATAAGTAAGGCCAATTTAGAGGAGAAATAAAAAAGAAACAAGAAAAATTAAATAAAAAAACAATAGATGAAAGAAAAAAAGAAAAACAAACGCAGACAAAGCAATAAAATAAATGAGAAAAGAGATGCGAAAAATTAAAAATAAAACAAATGCACTCGCATAGCAGGCAACCAATCAAGGATAATATGTACCTAGTTAACAACAAATGGCGCAAAACATGAGAATATAATAATAACAATAATAATAACAACAAAAATAACAAGAAAAAGAACAACAAAAATAACAACAAAAAGTAAGCTAAAACAGCACTGGAGCTTACACACAAAATCACAGCGACCCGCGGCGGCTGCTGTAGATTTACGAGCACCTTGTGCATACACCTTGCTGTTACCAAGTAGTTAGGAGCAAGAGCGAGTGCAAAAGGGGATAAAAGCTATAGCATACTGAAAAGATAACGGTAGTGTTCAATAGATCCATACATACTACATAGTATCGAATTCGTTAAAGTTTTGCAGCAAATTTATTACTACTCGCTCGTAATAAAGCATTGAAATTCAAAGCGCAGCGCGAAAGTTAAAATGTACATGCATATGTATGTATGCATGCAATTTTCAAGTTAAATGGAAGGAATGCTAGGATACTCATTTATTTTAGTAGTCTTTTGTTGTTGTTTATTTCAACGCTATCTCTATATGCGGCCGCCAGCAGGAGAATTATCGCGTAATAGCGGTGTATGTACTATGCGCAAGCATCAAGGAAATTGCGCCGTTGTTAATATTATACACTAGCAAATACACTCGTCCCGTTTCGCAGCGACGAAAAAAAATGTATCTTATAGTGAGGGTTTCCCTCTACATTTCCATTTCTTTTTCCTTTAATTTTACCTTTACTTTATGTATTGAAGAACTGCTCAACGCCTTTCATTGGCTACCAATATCGTGCGGAAGCATTCAGGGATCATCGGGGTCCACGCTTTGGGCCGTATCTTGGAACCCGGCCTAGGCGTCACTAGTGATGGGCGAGTCCGAGATGTTTTATTCGATTCTCTCGATTGTTGAAATATCTCGAATTCTCTCGATGGTTTTCATTCGTATTCGAGTCAAGTCGTAAATGGCCGTCAGTCGAAACAATCGCTAAAACATCTCGGACTTGCCAACGCTTCCTCTCGTTTTCAGCAACATCTCGGACTCGCTGCAAAAAATACATAACATTTGTTGTTGCCGCTTGAATATCAAAATTGGTTTAAAAAAAACATACAGATTGGTAAAAATCTATTGCCGTTGTTGCTGCTCGTAAAATTCATTTGTTTCGTAAGCGTTTCACTTCAGAAAATTTATTAATTTATTAATGTTTAAATAATTAATTATTATTATGCACGACACTCTTTGGTTGTGATTGCAAAAATACAGCGTCTATATATAACATATTTTTCAATTTGGTTCATTTATTTATATATTTGCCTCACTTCCATTAAAAATCCTACTTTCTTCATCAACAATACTCATTCAGTTTATTTTATCAATAAAACATATCATCAAAACAACAGCCGGCACGCCGACTCGGAACAATCGCAAAAACATCTCGCTTGTGAAGTCGAGGAGCGAGTCAACTTTTGACTCGATTGTGATTTTGCAACGATGGCGATCCTCTCGATTGTCTAAACATCTCGGACTCGCCCATCACTAGGCGTCACCATTTAACCCTAATCCTCTAAAGTGAGCCTCTCAGTCTCACTTTAAAGTTTAAAAGCGAATAATTCGTAAACCAAAAAAGCTTTTTGCTTGAAATTTTGGGTATTCCTCCATTTGTGTTCATAAATTATGAAATAATGTTGATCTTTGGGCTATTTATTTATTTTAACCATTTTTTTTTTGCAATCGTATAAAATTGTAACGAAAAACCGAAAGTGAGCCTCAAAGACTCACCTTAAGTATCTTTATCGTAATAAGCTTACATTTCTAGAATTCAACTAAATTTTGAATCCGTTGTTTACAAGGTTTATCCAGTGAGGTTTTTGCATTGTTAACTCACCATACTTCCCCCGGATTTTGGTGAATTCGTCGTATTTCACCATAGATCTTTAGATCATATGATGTCATAAAATTATGGAGAACGGTAAAGTGAGCAATATCAAAACCATTAAAATCTTATCATTTTCTGTTTACTGAGATTCTAAATTAGGGAAAAGATGCGTTCAGATAGGGAAACGAACGATCGTCTGCTTTTATGCGTCAGTAATTTCACCACGAACGTTGCGTTTTAAAACTTTTAAATTTGATCGCGGAAAATATATATTAGAGGCGATCATATGAAATATTTATTCATATTCATTTGATTCTTAGTTTTTCTCATTGTGTGTACGAAAACAAATTTATAACAGATGTAATAATACCATTTATAATGAACATTCAACAACTACAAAAATGTGTGAAAATTGCAGTTCATTAATATCCCCTATTTTATGAAATTACCTTTTTATCTTTATATACTAAAAAAATTGTCATAAACCGTTATAAGAATGTATAAAAATGCTTCTGCATTCATTACTGCATAAATAAAAGTAAAAAACAAATACCAAAATAATGTGTTTCAAAATTTCCCTATAGGTGAGCCTCAGAGTCTCACTTTCGGTTTTACGTAACTTTTCAAAATTCGGTGATTAGGGTTAAAGAGCTATTTGTTCAAGTTTGCCTCAACAGCAGTGTTGCCACTTTAGCTATTTTGTAGCTAGATTTAGCTATAACTTTTGGCGTTTAGCTACAGATATTTGCGTTTAGCTATTAGCTATTTTTGTTAGCTTTTTTTTTAATAGCTTAGCTATTTTTAGCTATTTTTCTTAATTTCTTTATTTTGCACATCAGTTTATCATTTTAAGCTAATGAGTCATCTGCGAGTTTATGAAAACTTGAAAGTGTATACTTATCCTTATGATTATCAAACTATACAAAAGTTGATAGTCTGGCATGCCTTCCTTATTTTATCGATTATTGGTGCATACATATGCCAGGTTGATGCAATCAAGGCAGATCTAGGAAGGTAGGCTCGGTGGCGAATTCAGAAATTTCCCAAGTATTTTGTTATTGTAATTGGTAGAGTGTAATGTCAAAATGATAATTCGCCTTAGTTAAAATCTGAATTCGCTTGAGACTCGCCCATTCCTATTGGTCATGATGTGAATTCGCTTTGATTTTGACATTACACTCTACCTTTGTAAATAAAAAAGTAGTTTCTGAATTCGCCACCGAGCCTACCTTCCTAAATCTGCCTTGGATACAATAAGGTTTTCGCAGTGCGCAAAAGCAACTCTGCCATACATTTTGTTGTTGCCCATTTTGCTATTTGAATTCGCAAATGACCATTGGCATACGCGATATTTAAACCGTCATTTTCACGGTGTATTCGTAAAATTTTTCAGAACTTTATTATCAAGTTAATTGAGCAACTCCGCCAACGCTTACCGCAGAATATTCACTCTTTAAAAAATATTGATTTTTTTTCTGTAAATAAGCCAAAAATATTTGACACTTTCAAGGATGAAAAGGATCACTTTAACACGGAGGAAATCACTATTTTAGAAATGCAATGGAAAAACTACACGCATACCCATGGAAGGGAACTACCTCTACAATAAAGTTTTGGGTAGACGTAAGAAAGCTTAGAAATGCTCTTAACGAAAATCCGTTTGAAGAACTACAATCTTTTGTGTTTAATTTTCTAATCCTACCGCTTAGTAATACAGAAATAGAACGTAGATTTTCTGTTATGAACGTAATAAAAACAAAGCAAAGAAATAGAATGCAATTATTTATGTTAAACTCTCTATTGACTGTTAGGTATGGTCTAAAAAGGCTTGAAAAATGTTGTAATAACTTTAAAATTCCTAACGATATTATTAAAGCAATGACTTCAATTAATAATAATTCAACCTGTGAATTAAATGAAGAAGATATGATTTTTGAAATGTTATTGAATCAAATTTTTAACTAAAGTTTAAATATTAACTAGTCGCTATTATAATTTATTTTAATACTGCAATTGAATGTACATACATACATACATACATATGTAATGAATTGATTTTTTTCATTGTAATAATCTTAAGATGCGACGTACATATATAAGTACATACAAACAAATATATGTATGGCTACAATATATAATATATGTATATATAAATATTCATATATGTGAAGTTGTTTTATGTCACTTCCTTTTAAATAAATCATTATTTGGCTATTTTTTAGAAAAAAACCTTGGCTATTTATTTTAGCTATGAAAAAAATTATTTAGCTATTTTTAGCAATTTTTTTTATTTAATTTAGCTATAAGCTTCAAAATATTCTGGCAACACTGCTCAACAGCTTTCATTTGATGCCAATAGTCACTCGGTTACACGTTATGACCCATATCTGGGGAACCAGCCTAGGCATTGCAATGAAAATAACTGTAAGTTGAAGGCATGCTCAACACCTTTCATTTGATACCAATATTGCTCAAAGACTTTCTGGGTCACTCTGGGTCCACATTTGGGCCCATATTCCAGGAAGTTGCCACTTTTATATACGAGTATGCCCTATCATGTGCGCTAATAGCACATGAATATACTGTGAAAATTTCATGAAGATCGGTCGAGTACTTTGGGAGTCCATAAAGGTCACACAGACACACAGCCACACATTCATTTTTATATAATACATATGCATGTTTGTTGTTGTAGGGATATATGTACATAGATACATACAACATACATGCTACATAACATGCACTTATGTTGATTGTTGTTTTAAGTTCGCTGCATACGAATTATCGATAAAATATGCGTGATACGGTGTTGATTATGAGAATTAACACGAAGAGTTTTTAAGCGGAAGCAAATGAAGTAACTTCGGGAGAAAAAATTGTTAAATATAAATTAAATCTTTTTTAGATTATAGAATTGATTGGTTTAAAAATTTGCATATTTAAAAAATCTTTTTTTTTTTAGTTTTAATCAAAATATTTCAATTTTTTTTGAATTTTAAAAGAAAGTTTTTGGCCACCACTCTCAAGCTTCCGCTTCCAATTCATTTTCAAGTTATACCCAACAATTTCTAAATCTTAACAACCAGCTTTCCATACAGCTATGTGTTGTAGTAACCCGATTTCGATTATATTTAGAAATCTTACATCCAAATTTGGTTTCATTTCGTGTAAATCATTGTACAGTGTTATAAGTAAAAAAAATTTACTTTTTAAGCAGGCTTATTGCACGACACTTCCAGTAGAAGAAAACTAAATTAAATTGTTGCGCCAGCAAAAGGGTTATCTCGAAAGACCTAGCTATTTTTTCGTTTCCTGCGTTTTATTGCAATCAGTTTTGCAATTGACCTTAAATTAGTTGCTAAATATTTTTTTCTAAACGCATATTTTCGCTATTTGATCATATTCTGCTGTCTTTATGATATCAAAAATATCTTTCTAAATGAACACAAGTATTCTTTCTTTCAGCCACTTTTGTAATTAAGGACACATTTAAAACCGTATACGACCTTGAAAAGTTACACTCATCTGTGGGTGTGTGTATGTATGTAAAAAAAGGAAGATACAAAAACAAACAAACAAAAAGTTCACTTCACTTCAATGGCGATAACGAATACATTTGTTTTGGATTTACTTTCACATGCACCGAAACATCCATACATACATTCGCATACAACTATGCATACAAATGACAATGCCCCTGACATTTATGATTGCGAAAAGCCAATGTCATCAAGGTGCGTAAAAAGTCAATGGATATATGTATGTTTATGTGTATATGAATAGAGATGTGGATAAAAATGTGGGTATATATAGTATACAAATATAAATATTTTTATATGTTGCAAAAACTGGGCATTCATGAAGTGCATTGCTTGCACCTAAGTTTAATCTTGAACACAAAAAAAAAACTTAACTAACAACAACTTAACTTAACAACAACAACTAACAAAATATCGATCACCGCGTGGAAATTTTGAAAAATCGTCCATTTTGATTAATCAAAAATTTAAACTAATTAATTAATCAAAAATTTAAACTAATTGGAATTGTGATTAATAAAACTTCTGATTTATAATCCATTTTGATTAATCAAAAATTTAAACTAATTAATTAATCAAAAATTTAAACTAATTGAATGCCTAATTGGAATTGTGACTAATAAAACTTCTGATTTATAATCCATTGTGATTAATTAAACATTTTAACTAATTGAGTATCTAATTGGAATTTTGATTAATAAAACTTCTGAGTAATAATCCATTTTGACAATGAAAAATTTAAATTAGTTTA
This sequence comes from Urophora cardui, assembly GCA_960531455.1. Classification (NCBI taxonomy): domain Eukaryota; kingdom Metazoa; phylum Arthropoda; class Insecta; order Diptera; family Tephritidae; genus Urophora; species Urophora cardui. Next base: position 131,792,648 of record OY482674.1, read on the forward strand.
CTAGTTGAGTAACTGAAATTTCGAGTAACTATAATTAATTAATGATTTAAATTGGAGTTAATCAAAAATTAAAAATTATTGACTAATCGAAAAATTATTATTAGATAAACTTCTAAGTAATTCAGTGCCGGAAATTGTGATTAATTAAAGTAAATGGATTAATTGAGTAATTAAAATTGTGCTTAATGAGAATTTTGATTAATCATACATTTATTGATTGATTGAAAAATTATTGCTTAGTTGAATAGTTGCAATCGTGATTAATTATAACTGATAAACAAAATAATTGGAATTGAAATTAATCAAAAATTTATAAAATTGAATACTTGAATAAATGAATAGGATGATTATGAAAATTTTGAGTAATACAGTAATTTTAATTGAGATAAATTAAAATAAATTGATTAATTGAGATTGTACTTAATGAAAATTTTTAATACTCAACTATTTTCATAAAAAAAATTAAAATTAATTGAGTAATTCAGTAATTTAAATTGTGATTAATCAAAAATTAAAATAATTGAACAATTAATAACAAATTTAAACTGATTGAGTAATTTGGGAAATTGGGATTAATTAAAAATAATTGATTAGTTAAGCAAAAATTAAAATTAAATGATTAATAAAAATTAACTGAATAATTGAAATTGTAATTGATAAATAATTGAAGAATCAATCACAAATTTAAACTAATTGAATAATTTCAATTATGACTAGGCAAACTTTTAAAGTAATTCAGTAATCGAAATTGTGATTAATTAAAAATAATTGATTAGTTAATAAAAAATTAAAATTAAATGACTAATAGATTGTGATTAATAAAAAATAATTGATTAATTGAAATTGTAATTAATAATTAATTGAATAATTAATGACAAATTTAAACAAATTGAATAATTTCAATTGAGATTAATTAAAATAAATTAATTAATTGAAATTTTTATTATCATTTATTTATACGCCATTGCTGTATTTGTATTTTGAATAAATAGTAATTCTTTATTTATTGTTTTAAAAATGTGTGCACGCTCACCTTTTCGTACGGCTTTGCTTTCAAAACGCCAACTATATTTTTATTATTTAGTATTTTTAATATATAATCTTTATTTTAATAATTTTCTTGATAAATTCAAGCACAAATTTTGTTCACTTTTTTTTTTTAACATTTATTAGCATTTCTTTTAATAATATATCTTTACGTTTTTGTTGTACTAAATATTTTTAGATTTTTTTTTTGTTAATTTTTATTTTGTTTAAATTTATTTTCATGCTACTTTCTTGTATCTTTCTCTCAACTGAAAATAACACTTCTTTTGCGCATTTCTTTTTTTTCTTATTTTTCAGTTAATTATTATCTTTTCATTAAATTATCTTTTGTTAATGAATTTATATTCGTTTTTTGTTTCGCTTATTAAATTTTAAATTTAAATTTCTGATATCTTTGCAACTTGACACTTGGCGTGCATTTGCTGGCTGCTAGCAATTGACGTGCTAGCCGGAACATTCACACAAATGATGCTGTCTGTAGCTTAGTTGGTGCTATGTATGTACATATGTATAATATTAGAGAGGGAAGTTTTTGGGGTAGTCGAGGAAAATAGCAAAAATTTACAAATTTGCTAAATATTTTTTTATATTTGTTTTTAAATAACTCTGCTTATTTGGTATCCTCCACAACTTTTTTGCTCACATTCTTCTACTCTACAGCACGTTTGTCTGTATGTGTACTGTATGTTAGTGAAAAGCTTACGTTTTTTTTACGCACGCAGCTTCACGCAACTTTTGCTATATAAAAATGTGTGCTTGTAGTTGCCAAAATTTATTACAATAACACTTCTAGCCTCTTAAAATCTTTTAAAGCGCTTTAAAATCATTTTACCTTTCAGTTTAGTTCATAACAAAAATGGTCTTTTTTTATTAAAAGTTCTCAGTCATCCCTTTTCCCATCTTGCAGTAAGTTTTCTCTCTTATCAACAAGCGCTTTTACGTCAGTGCATTTGCCTACAATTAAACATGCTTTCGTAAATTTCGCTGCCTTCATTATTTTTCTATATTAATTTTTTTTTGTTGTAGGTACCTTAAAGGACTTGCTGCTGCTGCTTCCACTGCTCTCCACACGCCAACAGCTTTCACCTTTACGCTAGAGCTGCTCTAGCTGATAGAGCTCTGCCTTTCTTCATTCACACACACACACACACACACACACACACACACAGGCGCATACAAACACGCTTGCAGCAGCCCAAGAAAAGCAGTAAAAAGTGTACACACTTGGTAAGCCTTTTTCTTCCTTGCTCCTTTTTCGATTTTCAAAGGCACCATAAAAATAATTTTTAACTTATCTGCTTTCCAAAAAACAATTTTTTTGCACCAAAAATACCACTATTTTTTTTTTGCCTTTCTCTTCTTCAATGCCCAAAACCAAAAAAATTTGTGTAACGTGCAGCTTCGCGTTTAGCGCCCAACTGACTGAGCTTCCGTTAGCGCTTGGCACATTAAATATTACGTACCTACTACTAACATACCGTCATATGTATATAGTACAAGCAAGTACAAAATTTGCGTAAGCATTTGAGCTCAAACCGAGAGCCGAGCAGAACCGAACCGCCGCCGAAGAAACGGAGCAGAATGCGCGCGCACACTCACAATTTTAAACACACACACACACGTGAAGTTTTGCAATCTCATTCAGAAAAATTGAGCAACCCAGATGATGGGTTAGCAACACACACAACAAGCATGAACATGTACGTACATATGTATATGCATCAGGAAAGTAGGTGGATTTGGCTTTATGCTTACTAATTACATTTTATTGCTACCAAAAAAAAAAGTAACGGCGTCACTGCGTCTGTTAAGCATACTGACCGCCACACACTAACACACATACACACTCACATTCGGCGACTTTAACGGTTTGTGTTGCCTCAGCGTTTTGGCTGTTTCCGTTTGAATGATTATACATTCCTTTGCCAATTGAGTATTAAAACATGTAGTAAAAGCTTTCGAGCCTAAAAAAGCTTGCTAGCTTTCTACTTTTTTCCCTGTATAAATAACTAACTCTTGCTCTCTCTCTCTCTCTACACTCTCATTGCTTCTTACAAATCCAAAAGCTCAGCATTTCTTTTTGTATTGTTTTAGGGGCGTTTTAATTACCTTATAAATGGCTGTTGTTGTTGCTCTAACTAGGGCGGAAGCTTTCCATTGAAATTTATTCTTGAACATTGGTTTGCCTTTCCTTGTGCATCTATCATTTTTTCACTTTTTTCTTATCCGCCTAAAAAGCCGGTTAAGTAAAAGTGAAATTTTTTGCACAGCAGTGTTGCATTTTTAAGGAGCTTTAGTGGAAGCTTGAGGCTTACGGTGCCTTGTATGCCTGCAATAGAATGCTGAGCAAAATGTGAAGTCTGAGGCCAGAACTCAAGGCGTCAATGTAGAAAGCAGTTATTCAACCGATCTTAACACCGGATCACTACTGTGCTGGAGAGCAAACGAGGTGGGCTGCTGTGCTGATGAAGCGGAGACCCTCAATGTGATTGGCAATATTCCGCCCATTGATTTTTTTGTCAAGGAAAAGGCATCTCAGGCTACCTTAAGGTTGCACCACGTTACCGACTCTGATATCAACACGAAAACAGATTATATCTGTCCTAAAACAGACTTCGATAAAAACTATGAGATTATTTATCCATCTAGGAAGAACTGGGAAGATGGTAAACTCGCTCAGTGATTCGTCGTTTCAGTTTTCACGGACGGCTCTAAGATGGCTGCAGACGGGAGCGGGCATCCTCGCAACTCAGCCGGACATTTCCATATCAATCAGGCTACCGATTACGGCGAGCGTTTTTCTGAATCTGAAGTTTTCGTCATACAGGGGGCCTGCAAGACTCTACTTGCAATGGAAAGTGCCGGTGTCGGGAACAGCATAGGCTCTGAAGGCCCTGGGATCTGCAACGGTATCTATCATGATGCCTGTTCAGGCAGTGTAGGAAGTGGGTCATGGGCTTAGCAAGTCGATATAGCGTATGCCTGATCTGAGTGCCGGAGCACCGCGACATCCAAGGAAACGAAATGGCTGATGAGCTAGCCAAGTAGGGCTCGGCTCTTGATATCGCAGAGGCGGAGGAGGTACTTTCGCCCCTTCATTTCATCAAGAGCCGAATCACTCGTTACTGGTTTGAGGAGGCCAAAACGATATGGAAATGGTTGCAGACCTGCAGGGTCTACAGAAGTTTGTTGCCAATAAGATGTGATACTGAGCCATTCTAAAGATTGACACGAGCGACATTTCCCGCTAAACTACATAGTGTTCACAGGACACTATGCTATTGGTAGCAACTCAACCCGATTGGAATTGAAACATAACACTCTATGCTTCCTGGAGCGCAGGAGAGTTCTTCGGTAGTACGAAGGAAGATTGAAATTTCTTTCATCGACAACCTCTCGGTACTCAAGCACGCCAGGCCTGAGTTCAGGTGAGGTCATCATAAACCGGAATATCAAGCAACACTTAGAAGCATAAAAAGACATTTTCATTATTTTATTTATTTAGAAAAAGTGCTAAGGTTCTACCATCATCATCATTAGCGCCTTAAAAGTAGTGAAAATTTTTGCTTAACACACTCCTCAAAAGCAGCACCTGAAATTCGTACAGCTTGAGTGTATCAAGCGAAGTAGACGCGAAAACACTTTCACACTCTCAACTCACTTTCACTTGCTCTCAACTTGCATACTATGTATGTATGTGTGTATGAAGTGCTCATTAGAAAGGCCAAGCAAACTTTACTCGTTAAGCGTAACTATTTACGTCTGAACTTGCTACTCGTTACTCGCTATTATATACCGTTGCTTTTGTCGTTGTTCGTATGTGCCATAAAGCTAAAAGTGAAAGTTGAGCTTTTAAAAGATTTACGCGTTGATTAACTATCTATTAAAAAAAGCTTTTCTTCTTACTCTCTCTCTCTCTCTCTCTCTTAGTGACTCGCTCGCTCATTTTCATAGCCACTTACAGTATTTAAAGCTTTGAAAGCTTTTTGTGTATTACTCTATCTACCTATCTCAAGCTCTGCCTCTGTCTATCTTTATTTATGACTCCATTCCTTCGGGTATCCGATATCGCCCCTACCACGTTTTGAACGCGAAGGCTGCCGTCTCAACTAAATCCAGCAGAATTTAATGTTCAGTGAGGTTATGATACATATAAATATGTCTGTATATATGCATGTATGTACATGGATATGTACATATGTGCATGTTGCGGAGTGTCCTTCCTTTGGCTGCATCTTAAAAGTTACAACCATACGACCAAGTGAAAGCTTTTTTGGGCGGGTGTGTACCAAAACAAAAGAAAAAGTAATAATAAAAACAAAAACAAAACTAACAAAAAGAGCAAAAATAATAATAGCAATAATAATGGTGGTCTATGCCTGACTGCCTGCCTGCCTACTCTAGGAATATGTGCCGAGAGCAAAAGTAAGGTGAGGTGTCATGATGCTTGATTGAATAATGGGAAAGGTTGTGTTGTTGCTGTGTTATTGTAGTTTCTGTTGTTGTTGCTGTTATAAGAAAGGTTGTTATTGTTGACAAGGACCTTGACAACGGCAGAGGATAGCTTCATGTGTGTACGCATGTAAACAACAGGGAATAATAAACAAAAACAAAGGCGCGCATAAAAAGCAAAACAAGCAAAAAACCAAAACAAAACATAAAAACATTGATGTGCAAAATATTTTCCTATTTTTTCTTCGGCATATGATGCTTCCAGTTTCCTGCGGCACGTAAATCGCATAATGACTTTGGAACGTGTTTTTAGTTAATTTCATATGATAAATAAGTAGATATACAGCGTTAGCTGACCTAAAATTGTGTGGCAAGTTATATTTCGTATGAATGAACTGATAATGGAATAAAGTGAAAGCAAAGAGAACAAGAAAAACAAGTAATGTATTGTTTTTTGTAGGAAGTAGGTACGTGCTTGATAACGTTGATGCATAATTTTAGGCGTTGAGCGTATTTTGCGTTGAACTACTACATACACAACTAATTAAATAATACTTATGCATACATACATATATGTTGTTATGAGGATAATGGAATATTTCTAGGTTGATATCGTCGGTCTCCTGCCAAAAACACGAATGTGAAATTTTTTCTAAGTGCGATGTCTGCTCTTTATCGGGTATATATTGATATAATAACAATTCATGTTTGTATATATGCTTATGTACATACAAGTATATATTATGTATGTATGTTTACACAAGAATTTATACCAATATTAATTGTTATTACTTCAATATATACCCGATAAAGAGCAGACATCGCACTTAAAAAAATTTCACATTCGTTTTTCTGGCAGGAGAACGACGATATGTAAGTAAAAAAAATTTATTTTCAATACATATGTAACTAGCTATATGATATACCTACCATGCTTTGCTGTGACCAACTGCCCCTATTATATGAATTCGCAATGTAAAATGATAATTTGTATTAAACAAGTGGCAACCCTGACCAAAATAAATTCAGCGATCAGCTTTCTTAAACCTATTTAAATTTGATACCCATATTGTATTATTTAATTGATTTTTTTAATTTTATTCAGCTAAAAAATTGCAAACGGGTGGCAACCCTCAAAAAAAAATAGTTTTTGCAATGAGACTTCCTACGTATCTTGGAAAATATATACCATATGCTATAACATTTTTATTTTATTAATTTACTTCATTGAAGTTTTTGGGAAAGTGGCAACCCTAACGAAATTATTTCTATCGAGCAGATTTCTTAAGCTCCTTTAATTTGATATCCATAATCTTTAAATGATTTTTTTTAATTTTATTGCGCTAAAAAATTTCAAACAAGTGGCAACCCTAAAAACAAATTTTTTTTGCAATGAAAGTTCCTACACTCAGAGAAAATCCGCATCGTAAAAATGACTATGAAAATATTCAGCTTTACTATTCGCTTTTTTACTATGAAAACACGGAAATATGACTATGGAACAACTTAATCTGAATATAAACGCATTATTTCAACCGTTCAAGTATGAAAGATATTCAACTTGAATATGAAAAACTTTGAGTTGACTAGTAAATACTAATCCAACTGGACAAGTATTAACACCTGTCATTATAAAATTTGTAATAGTCATCTTCAAGTTGAAACATATTTATTTTAACTACTGTTGATGCTTGAACTTCAATATGATTCATAGTAAACTTAAATATTTAGCACAGTAAAAGCAATTTATGCTGCGTAGATTTTCGTTCCTTCATTTGAATGCGGCTTTTCAAATTTCCGTAACTCTAAGATGGTTTATACATTGTCCGAGCTATATAGCATGATTGATCAACTCAAATATAACTCATTTTCCGCAAGGGAAATGATAGTTAAATTCAATATGAAATATATTTAAAACAAATACGCTGTCTCTTAGAGTTGAATAAAAACATATTGAACTTCAATATTAATCATAGTAAACTTAAGAATATGTCATAGTCAGCTTTAGTATGAACATTTTTTAAAACAACTATGTTGTAACTTTAACTTGACTATAAAATATTCAATTTGAATATGCTGCATTTTTCAACATATTTAGGACAACTATTTTTCATAGTTGTTTTTACTATGACAACACTTCAAGTCGAGTATGGTTAATTTTCATTTTAACTACTTAATATTTATTATGATGGTATGAAGTGCAACGTAGTCAGAATCACTACTTTCATCCTAGGCGCAAAACCATTGGTAAAAATAGTCAAATCGAGGTGTAAATAGTCAGATTTACGTGCGTTTTTTGCTGAGTGTACGTTTCTTCGAAAAATACACAATAGCTACAATACTTTTCTTTTATTAAATTACCCAATCGAAATTTTTTGAGAAAATAGAACCCCAAAAAAAATTTTGTTTTGCAACCAGATTTTCTTCATTTTTATCTTTTCTTTTTTACAAAATACACGATTAGCAGTAACAATTTTATTTCAATTCAACGAATCGAAATTTTTTAAGAAGGTGGCAACCCTAACAAAGATATTTTCAGTGATCAGGTAAAAAACCTTCAAATTGATATCCATACTGTAATATTGATTTTATAAAATTTTATTGAGACAAAAAATTTCCAACAAGTGGCAACCCTTTAAAAAGAAATTTTCTTTTATAATGAGATTCTTTACATTTCTCCGAAAAAATACACCTTATGCTATAATACTTTTATTTTATTAATTAAACTATTCGAAGTGTTTTAAGAAGATGGCAACCCTGAAAAAAGTTATCAGCTTACAATCCTTAATTCCAACTCTCTATTGGCTCCCGCTCCTAATTGCTGAGCATAATCCTCAATCGAGCTAAATGTACACCTAAATTAATGGGCAGCGCAATGTCATCCTAATATAATACCTGGCGAAAAGTGCAATCCTAACGGAAGCAGAAGCAGAATTTAAACACGGCCTTGTAGACCAAGTACAAGATTATGTACAAGTGAAAGATAAATAAATAGAAGTACCTATTATCGTGTTAACGTGCGATGGAAGAAACTTCTACTGGAACACCAACAGCGATCTGGTCAGTGATACGTCTCACTATTAATAGAGTCAAAGTATAGAAATCATGAAGGACTTTGCTTCATATCGAATTACGGAAACACCGAAATCCAACGAAGAATTACTCTTGGTAGCAAATGCTACTTTTGACCAAGTTGCTAATCGAAAAGTAAAGTACTCTCGCGATAAAGAAAAGTCAAGTTCTGCAAGTTCCCGTTCCCGTCCTCATATACGGTGCATAAGCATGGGCGGTATCAGTAACAGATGAAGTGGCATTTGAAGTATTTGAGAAAAAAGTTCTTCAGAAGATTCATGGAATTTTAATGAAAAGAATTGATCTCAATTGCTTTGGAAAGTTCGACTGAAGAAATTGACCTGACCATGCGAGGTGTTTGCAATTGAAGACAGTTATAAATTAGCAGGAACTGCTGATTAATATATGTACATATTTACCCTGCAGGAAGAAAAAAATCAATTCCTAAAATAGTTGACTTTTAACTGGCTATTTTGAGACAATTGAAAAAAATACTTAATCAATTTGTATCAAACAGTAAGAAACCCATTTTTAGTTAGTTGCTTTGTCATGCAGGAATATCAAAAAAAACGTAAAGTGTGCATTGACAAAAGCTTTCAAATGGCTGATGACAATATTTCTACTCAAAAATATTTAAACTGATAGAATTTTGCTGTGAAAATTCCTCTTTTTGGATTTGGGAAGCGAAGCAATGGAAGAATATCGAAACTTTTGCGAATTCCATGTAAACATGTATGTATGTAACAGCTACATCTGCAACCATTTCCCTTGTATTTTTTGTATAATTTTCTAAAAATGAATGTTATATGTATTTTGGGATCAATTATTTTTCATCCAAAAAAAGTTAGTTTATAGTTACCCTCCAAGTAATGCAGAAGTACACAGGACTGACTTTTTTATCGCCATTCCCAAACAAAAGTAGTTAGCATTTTTCAAAGAAAATATACAATTAAAAGTGACCACTAGTGTCTTTGTAAACAGTTTAAAGTCAGTTTTAAGTTATATACACGTCCTGCAGGGTATGTATTAAAAACCAAATGGCGCATTATAGCCAAATGTATGTATATAGCAATGTTTGTATGGATGTACTTATGCATTCCAAATGCAGAACCAAAAATATTTTCGAATAAGTCAGGCTTGTATTGATATATTTTTTTTCTTTTTTGCAATTTATTTTTTGCTGACAAAAAAGCATATTATTATGGCGCAATTTGAAATTATTATTAGGCAACCATACTCGACGTGTCCTTTTGAAAGGATAACATTTACCTGCTGCTCATAAATATTAATTACAAACCAGAGCAAATTATTAAAATGGCAGCACATGTATGCACGTTTCACTGCTTTTTTAATAATAACAAAATATTTGTTTACATATGTACGTATGTAAACATAGCCATTCACGTATATGGACATATGTTAGTTCTTTTTTTTTTAAGTGTATGTAAGTGTGTTTTTGCTTCCTATAGTCTTTTTACGTTCTTTGTTTGAAAATTTAGTCTAGTAATAACACTAGTTAAATTATATAGGGAACAATTTTCTAGCAGAACATCTTAACCCTATAGCGACCACGCAAATACTTACTACTTTTTTAGGACTGCATAAAAAGAGGACAAAAAGTACCCCTTCATGTGGGAGAGTTATGGATAAAATCTATCTAAAATTTTGTTATTCTCAAACTATTTAACTTTGATTTGAATTTTAATACTTTCACGCCTATTTCATCAATGGTATAATAATTTACTATAATTGTCATGCCTTTATAAAAGTAAATTTAATTTATTTTTGATACTTCATGAGCCCATTTCTTAACTCTTAATGATACCATCCTAACTAATATATGCAGGCACCACTAAAATGCGTTCATTGCATACGCTCGTACATACATAATTTAAATGAAATATCACTTAATTGAAATTGACACTTATATCAACAGATCGCATAATTAAATTCATTTAAATCGAATTGAAAACTCGCAAGCGCAAGCACATGCACACGCACGCGTGCAGGCAATGACATAAATATGTAAATGTCAATTACAAAAAAACGCGATTTAATGCCTATAAAATATTAAAAGTGAAGCGGATAGATGAATGAATAAATGAATCCTGATGGAGCACGCTGCTGAGCACGAAAACTTTAATAGAATTCTCGCGAGTGAATTTTCGCTTTGGACAGCGCAAAAGTTCAACGTTGAATGCTTCTTAGAATATTAAATAGAATTTTCACTTTTACGACAAATTAAATTTGTATTTTTTTATTCATTGCAAGTGACGCTCTTTTTTATTTTTGTTTTCTTTTTATTTTGTTTTTGGTTAATAGTTGGCTGCGATTTTTCGCTTTGGATATTTATTGGTAGTTTTCCATTAATTTATTATGCTGCAAACGCCGCTGACATACTACATACATATATATGCACTAGAGTGGCCCTTATTTTCGTAAGTCGGAAATTTGCAGGTGTTACCCCCTGATATGTTTTTGTTTAATAAAAAAATAATACCCTGAAAATTTTGACCCGATTGAACAACTCAAACCCGTGCCACAACCAGTTGAAGTTGAAAAATTGGCAACATCACTTTTAGTAAGCGCTTCTTTTGGCTATGCCGTGATAAATTTATGTATGTGCGTAGGTATACCCGAAAAGCTAACTCTGAGATGTTTACAAATTTAAACTTGCATGAAATTAGTTTTTTACAAACATAGCAAAAGTGAGTATCGGCATTGGGAAAGTTTGTGTCCGTATCATGGTCATTTTACGCGTAGTCAGTGTTACTACCGTTTGAAAATGATTCAGAAATATAATATCAAGACGGTCCAGCACTAGTTATGATAGAGTCCTCAATGTGGGGACCTCATCGTCGGGGTGTTAGAGGGTTAAAGTAGTCTACAAAGCTGCAGCTATGGCCATTTTTTGCGGGTTTTACTATGCGGTCTTTCATTCTGTGTGAGAATTAAGTGTGTTATAGAAAAAAATACCAAAATTGTCAGCAGCAAACGCTGGCGCAGTGAAATAACTCCAAAATTACACTGCTCTTCAAACGCTTTCAATGGACTTTCAAGAGAATAAAAGTTTTGAATTGTATTTCTTATTTGTGTATGCATGTACGAGAATGTACAATTACACTAATAGAGGGCACTTATTTTAAAAAATTCCCATATAAATATGTATGTATGTACGAGTATATGAAAAATATACATTAAAATTTCAATTTCCTCAAATTGTTTGTATACATATATGAATAAATAAGGATCCATGACATTTCAGTACTTCAATATATAGAATATCAATATTTTTTGTTTATAAATCATTTATTTGTAGAGTCTAATAAATAACAACGTTGTAATCTACTAAAATTCAAAAATATAAGAGAATTCGTCCAATATAAACGTCCACCGAACCATATAACACTTGGTTCATTATTTCAACACACTGTGGCACGGGTTAACGTTGACCAATCGGGCATATATTAAACAGGGCATATTTTCTTCGTACATGAAACCATTTCAGGGGGTAACGTCTCAAAAAAGCAAAAAAAAAATTTTCCATAGGCTTAAGGGCCACTCTAATATGCACATTGTACATATAATAAAATACATATGTAAAAAATATTTACATAGTAACACACGCGAGCATGTGAAAATTTTCCACAGCATTTTTACTCTGTTCACCTTAACCTTATGCCACTATCACTACAATTACTATTACTCATATACAGTTATGTATCTTCTATATATATAAAAATGGTGTAAAAAATGTTACTAACCTCATCAGATGAGAACGGCTGGGCCGATTTCTGTAAAACTTTTTGTCAATTGTTCGTATTCTCGAGGAGATGGTTCGTACGGAAGAAAATTTTGGAAAATCCCTCCGGAAAAGTCCGAAAATTGGAAAAATCGGTGTGTATGTGCGTATGTGTGCATCTTTATGAAATTTTCACAGTAGATTCATGTGGTGTTAGTGCACATAGTAGGGTATATAGAATTTCGAAAAATTGGGAGCTTCCCGGAGTACAGGCCTAAATGAGGACCCAGATCGATCCACCAAGCCTTCGAGCAATATTGGTATCAAATGAAAGGTGTTTAACAGGCCTTCAACATAAAGTTATTTTTATTGAGATACCTAGGCCGGGTTCCCAGATATGGGTTAAAACGTGGGACCGAGTGACCCTGGAAAGTTTCTGAGCGATATTGGTATCAAATGAAAGCTGTTGAGGAGGACTTCAGCAAAGAGCTTTTTAAATAGTGATGCCTAGGCCGGGTTCCAAGATTTGGGTCAAAGCGTGGACCCGGATAACCCCTGAATGTTTTCGAGCGATATTGGTAGAAAATGAAAAGCGTTGAGCAGGTTTCCACATACAGCTATCTTCATTGTGATTTCTAAGGCTGTTTCCCAGAGATGGCTAAATTAGTGGGCCCGGATGGTGATGGACGGTCCCGGTAAGGTAAAGGTAGGTAGCTATAGGGATAGGGGTAGGGATAGGGATAGGGATAGGGATAGGGATTGGGATAGGGATAGGCATAGGGATAGGGATAGGCATAGGAATAGGGATAGGGATAGGGATAGGGATAGGGATAGGGATAGGGATAGGGATAGGGATAGGGATAGGGATATGGATAGGGATAGGGATAGGGATAGGGATAGGGATAGGGATAGGGATAGGGATAGGGATAGGCATAGGCATAGGCATAAGGATAGGGATAGAGATAGGGATAGGGATATGGATAGGGATAGGGATAGGGATAGGGATAGGGATAGGGATAGGGATAGGGATAGGGATAGGGATAGGGATAGGGATAGGGATAGGGATAGGGATAGGGATAGGCATAGGCATAGGCATAAGGATAGGGATAGAGATAGGGATGGGGATAGGGATAGGGATAAGGATAGGGATAGGGATAGGGATAGGGATAGGGATAGGGATAGGGATAGGGATAGGGATAGGGATAGGGATAGGGATAGGGATGTGGATAGGGATAAGGATAGGGATAGGGATAGGGATAGGGATAGGGATAGGGATAGGGATAGGGATAAGGATAAGGATAGGGATAGGGATTGAGATAGTGATAGGGATCGGGGGAAGTAGGTTTGTCGCGGCGAATATAACTATAACTTTTATTCAGAGAATAGAGAATTTTTTGTTATTCGCAGTCATTAAGATGGACTCTAAGATAATGGTTAGCAATACGGTAATCAAAGACTTTTCTTTAGGCTTCATAGGAATAAGTTTTAGCAGAACAACGTCTGCCGGGTCAGCTAGTATTGATATAAATATGTACATATATACGCACACGTGTATATAAATATATATTGGGAGAGCAGCTCGGCCATTGTTTGTCCTCCATCACGACAAGATAAATGCGTTTTATGCTTTCCGCCAGGCACCTCGAACCGTGACTGAGGCCGTCTCGCCTCTAGAAAATTATTCTCCATAAAATTTCTGTTGGGGTCTCCTCAGCAAAAATCTTTGTAAAATGAGCCTAAAGCACCACAGGAAGTAGGAAGAAACCTATATTCCTCGGAATATTAAAAGTGTTTTATTTCCAGTTCTACTGAAGCGAACTTTTTTTGCGATACGCTCTATTGTACATTGCACAATTTCGCTCTAAAATAAGTATTATTTTTTACTTTCCCTCACAACTGTTTATCTTCTATTGACTTTGAAACTTAGTTCATTCCTCATTTAAATTTTACATTTTACATTAAACCTTAAAATTGCGGCTACATCAACTACCTACATATGTACATAAGTTAAATGCCTTGACTCATCATTTTTCTTGATCACTACAATTACAAACCAGTTCATTAACCCTTGTGTAAATGATTCTAAGAAAATCAACGTGTCGCACTATGGACTAACAGGCACTAATTTAAGGGGAGCAGAAACATAGTTTTTAGAACACTATATTTACTGGCGTTATACAGAAAATTAATTTCAAATAAATAAGAACAATCAATGGCATTTATTTACAGCTTTTATAAAGGTAGCGATCCCCTTAAGGAAAATTATAATCATTTGGCGAGTCCGTGATGTTTCACGTATGCTCTGTAGCTGATAGTACTCGTAGGCGGGTCCGAAATGTTTTAGCGATTGCTTCAGTTGACGTCTATTTGCGACTGCACTCGAATACGAATGAAAATCATTTGAATAATCAAATAACACATATCGGACTCGCCTGTCAGCAACTTCAGCAAAAGTTTCTAAATTTTCCCACTGTGCATCGCAAAGGTGAAATGTCGTTGACGTTGAAAACAAACAAAAAAATATTGCGTAGAAAGAAATTAAAACACTTTAAATGGCAATTATGCATACCTTTAATATTCGGTGTTATAAATACATGCATGTATACATACATTCATACATAGAATCTCAGGCGCTCTGGTGCTGCCAATGTCGTGCGAAAGCAATCAGGGGCGGATTTACCTCTAGAAGCGCCCTGGGCAAACAAATCAAGCCGCGCCCCAATATTTCCAAAAAAAACCGTACTTGCCTCCGTGTGGTGACATTTCATTACTGATATACATATTTTACGGATTGAAAAAATTTGATTCGATTCTTATATAGGTACCACATTTTTTGCATTTTCTAACCTTCAAAATGATCTGATCTTAAACCCTCATTCTTAGGTGGCTCAGATTTCGCAATATCATTAAATTGCAGTTCATCATAGGAATCTGAAAAACAATTTTATAGTAAAAATGTTTCTTCCTGAAACTAATCTCATAATTTTTGACAGTAGGGTGCCTCCCAGGTAGCGAAATCTAGCTTTCTGGCCCAGAATCTACCTAGGGCTAACCTAGCTGTCGATCAATTGACTTATGAATTTTTACCTTTTTGGTTATGATCAACAACGGAGTCATTTTCTTTTCGAGGAGTTTGTAAAAAAAAACAATCATGTTTAGGGATTTTCGACAGTACATCTTTTTCTTTCTGCACTTTCTCGGCTGCACGTTTTTTGTATGCAGCGCCGCTTAACTTTTTCATATTTGCACTCATTCTTCTATTTTTCACAAAAACATTAATTCACTGACACTTTTTTGATGTTTTTAACTCGGAACGACTTTTAAGATTACATAAAATATAGGCAGCTCATTGTATAGAGGCGCGAACTATTCAAATTAGCCAGAAACAGAAAATATTCAGATCTTAGTTTCCTTTGAAAAAGTGAGCTCGCGCATTTCTCCGAAAAAATACTTCAATGCCTACTTGATTTTTAAATTTGAAATTTCAATTAAATTTGAATCTTTCACGTCATTTACTGCACATAAGCTGCTAAACCTTGGTGTTTACATATCGCTCATTTGCTGCAGGACCGGCATAAATCAGAAAACGTGATTTTTGAGTTATACTCTAAGCACATTCGAACCAGCAAGCGACAAGCAGCGAGCTGTCAAAATTAAAATGCACACGTTTTTATGGGCGCACACATTTTAACGCCAGCACGACTTCACGGCAGAAGGGTTGCATTTGTCGCTGCCGCCAATATAGAGCTATTTCTAATTTGACAAGCGACAATGCACATGTACAGGCAGAAACGTGTGTATGTGTGCATTTTAAATACGTAGCCATGTTCAACGCCGTCGTCTTTAAAATATTTCAGATGTTTACTTCAGACGACGTTTGATGCCAAGAAGTTGGTCGACAGATGCTGCTTTGCAGTTGCCGGTTCGAATGTGCTTAGAGTATTAATGCTGCAGAATAGTTAGTTATATCATACTTCATTTGAGTAAAAAATTCTTTATTTATGATTTGTTGAAAACTAAGCGCTTCAGATACAAACCAAATGTTGCATTTACTTACACACCATATTGCGGTTGAATCTCAAAATTGCCCTTTCTGAAAAGTTGTGTATTTTGAAAAGTGCAAATGCAGCAAATGAGCGATAGGTTAAGTACCAATGTTCTGAAATGTACTTTGATTAATTTTTTCTCTGTAAAAAATCTTTCATTCTTGTTGTAATATTAAAAAATAAAACTTTTTTTGGTAAATAAAAAAATTTTTTTTCTTTGGCTTAGTTTTGGCGCCCCTATTGAAACGGCGCCCTGGGCAGCTGCCCATGCTGCCTCTATGTAAATCCGCTCCTGAAACCAATGATTTGCAAGTTTTGATTTATTGAGCGAACGAGTGAGCGACGAAGAGTGGAACGGACCAACGACTAATTGCTACACTTGACCTGCTTGAACTGGCAGCGCTGAAAGTACATAGTATATACGTATAGGTACGATAGTTAAATATGTATATGCATATTTGAAGTTATTTATGGCAAGTTTATTCCCATCACATTGCTATACATAGTGATAAACTTCAATATAACATTGTTGTCATGCAAAAATCAAAAGAACGCGTTGTCAGTTGTGATATTTTGTTTTTCTGCTTTTCACTGCTCATAAAAAGTGTAGCGATATAGTTTTATGGATATATGTATGTACATATGTATTTACATACATACCCCGTAGGGAAAATCTCTAGTTCCGAACTAGGTCGCTTCTAGTGCATTTTTCGAATCTACTTTTGCGAGCTAAATCTCTTCTGCATCCCATCAAAAAACTCGATGACCGTGGAATTAAGAGGATAATCCAGAAAAAACCCTGGCAATCGCTTCCACATTCGTTGACAGAATGCCTGACATTAGCATGGGCTTGTCATTGGAGGGAAGGACTTGCCCATTGCATTACCGCGGAACGAATAAATCACGCAATACCGCAAGGATTCTAGCGAATCAAATAAAGAATACCTTACAGGGAAGCAGAGAAAGAAGGCGAAAAATGTAAGGCATGATGGAAATTTCCACTGAAAATAACGGCATTTATTCCAGTTCATTTTTCGCGCTCCATTCTACTTTGCATTACGTGGTAGGGATGGGCAAATTGGAAAAATATATCGATATATATTGTATCGATATTTAAAAAACATCGATTTATGCCGTGTAAAAACATCGATATATCAATATATCGAAAGGGCTGGCTTCACATTAAGGAACCACGTCCCGCGAAAAACCACTTCTTCGCGGGGCTAGATGTGCTCTCACAGATCTCAAAACTGGAATCCAAACTTGCCGCAGACTTATAGTTTACTAGATATTTGTTGTTAAAGTTGGATGGATCTACAGATATTCTACGAATCCTGAAGTATAAACATAAAAATCATTAAGAATTGCTTGAAGAAGAAAGTAATGTAAATTCAAGCACCCGGACATTATGGTTATACCACTTCTTAAAAAATGTTCTGCTGTTAAATTCGAAGCGAATCAGAAATGTATGAAAAATATCGAATTTGGCTCGAAATGGCAAAAAATTATCGATTATCGATGCACGGTAGTTCAAAATATCGACGATATTATCGGCTGTACTATTTTAAAAATATCGATATATTGATATATCGATATATATCGCCCAACCCTATTACGTGGAATGGGAATTGCAATTCGTGAAAGAAGTGGTGAACTCGTCAGATGTTTCATGGCAAGGCCTTCTGTCATGCCTGACAGGTAATAGCGATTACCAGATTTTTGCTGGGATGTTATCAACTGGCGAATTTTAACACAGTGATGCCCTAGGCGGTGTCAATTGTCACCCTCTGCACTACATTTTCGATAGTTCTGAACTAGTACTAAATTCTGCAGTTTGCACTAGTTCGTTTGTTGGCACAATTTCGTTAGTTCTGAACTAGATAAAAATTCATACAAATTCCACAGTTTTGTGTCTGCCACTTAAGAGCAGCATTTTATTTATTTATTTATTTATTTATTTAATAAAAATTTACAAAAATATTTAAAAAGTAATAAAATAAAAAAAATTAAAATAAGCCAGAGGGATCGGAAAAGCATAATTAGGGGAACATTTAATTTCATACAAGTTAAGATGCAAACAGAAAAGTCTTTATATAAAACGCTTTACTAAACATCTGAGAATTGCAGAGATATACAAAGCCGACGGCAACTGAACGAACGAAAAATTTTCGTAGAATTTTTGTCACTTCGAAATTGCATACAAATCAAAGTGTTCTTATAATGCTCACTCAATTCGCTCCTTCTGGACTGATGGCGGTCTAACTACAATTGATCTAGTTCATTTTTGACACCTTTTCACTAGTTCGGAACTAGAAATTTTGCTCACTAGTTATTGAGTTCCCTGTAGGGTACGTATGTGAGATGAGCAACGAACCATTTAAGACACCGCAAAAGGTGAAGGTACTTTAGTTGTTGCTCACTTACGTATGTGCTTTTATGTGAGATTTGATGTTCTAGAGGTACATACATACTTACAATTAATAAAGTACATTGACACATCGTCGTACCATACGAAAACTAACATATTTAAAATTTCTGGCGAAAGCTATCAATAAAAAAATTCTGTACGAAAAGTAGAACATTTGACTTTTGGCCGACGAAAAGTAATAAAATCGAGTTTTGGCTGACGAAAAGTAATAAAATCGACTTTTTGCTGACGAAAAGTATGAGTAATTATATACTGTTTTTACATTAAAATTGTTGTTGTTTAAACGAAATTGATAGTTTTCGTCAGCCAAAAGTCGATTTTATTACTTTTCGTCAGCCAAAACTCGATTTTATTACTTTTCGTCGGCCAAAACTTGAACTTTTTACTTTTCGTCAGCCACAAAAAATCTGATGTTAGTTTTCGTAAGGTACGACGACATATGAAACCGATTCAAATTTTATTATTCAACAGCAACACATATGTATATATGTACATAAGAACATATATAGGTACATGTCTTCTGAACTCAGTGAATATTTTTAATATAAAAATTAAAGATGAATTGTCGAGCTTTGATAAATTCATGTGGCGAACTTTCACTGTAAAGGTCCACCAATTTACATACATAAAAAAATGTCAAACTACATAAATGACAGATCAAAAGTCAAATAATAGTGCGCCCTTCAACTACTTCAGCTCCTTTAAGGGAAGATAAAAGCCTGTTGTATTGTGTCTTATATTAAAATTTCGATTTAACACTTATTTAATTGGGCACGGCATTTCATGCTAAATGGGCTCAATGCCTGTATGCCGGCTTTCATCGCAACATTGTATCAGCAGATACTATGACACTCTGACGTTTGCGGCATAAATCATTGTCATCAACTGACGTCAAGTGTCCACTTCAAATGTCAAGTTATTTGCACTGCCACCCCAGCACCCCCACCACTGCACTGCTCTGGCCGCCAATGTTAAATGAGGACGTGCGCATGGAATAGAATCGAGGGCATGCAAAAATTTTTCAATGAAAGTTTTACGAAATGTAATTAATATGTGAGGTTATGATGCTACAATTGATCGGTGGAGTTGAAAGGCATTCGGAAAGGAAAAGGCCTTTTTTGAAAGAAAGAACTATGTAATTAAATTACTTCAAACTGGGATGAGAATATATTGATGTAGAAAATGCCAAGCGATCTGATCGAGAGTGCATGTCGAGTGGATAGACTTATAGGCTTGACCGTTGTTGGCTGGTGATGTTCAGTTGCGTGACACAAACTATTTTAGGCTAATAGCCCAGTTAGTCGAGAACGTAAACCCGTGTACCGTGTCAGCTGATCCAACCTATTCAATGGGATTTGTATGTAAACGATTATTCAACGACGGACGACGCAGATGCCCGTACCGCAGAAATCAAAATCATTTTGATTTTTTACGTAAAACCGTGTCAGCTGATCGCTCGCATGGTTGCAAGGTAGAAGGGTTGCCAGTTGAACATTTTTAGTTATTAAATATTTAAACAGTAATTTTCACAGCATTATACAACTAACTCAACAAGATTGTAAAATGTTATCGAATATACATATTGTGTTCACATGGAAAAAATAGTATGTCTACTTAAACGAACCATTTATTATTACATTAATTTTTAAAAAGAAAGGAAAGAAAACGTTTATAAATTTTTTTTTAAATCCCAAACAAAATGTAAATATATCGAGCCATATGCGCCGGAAAGATGTAAAAGCCAAATTCAAAAATGTTCAGGAAAAGGTTTTTTATAATTTTTTTTTTGTTTCATTTCTTTATCGATTTCTTTTTTTCCGCTTTTCGACAATTTTTAATCAACTTTAACCACCAAAAATAAAACAATACTCTTTTAAAGGGAAATTTTACGCTGATTTTGAATATCATTTCCATTTTTTGTGACAGATTCAGTTTCTGAGATATCGGTAGAAAGTAGAAAAAGCCATATACGCAAGACATTGCATCACATAAGTGCATCAAACAATTTTATTCATCATCCTAGCGATCTGACATCTAAGAAGAACTGGTAAAAGGAATTCCAGTAAACATTTTTTGCCTCCACACTCATAAATTGGTCAAGTAATTTTGTAACAATCGCAAAACGAATGGAAAAAAATGGAAAAAGATCTAATTTTATTCAAGAAATTTCAGGTTCGACTGTCTCAAAGTCCGAAAAATTGTATGGGGAGAAAAAGTTAGCCCTCCTATCCTATAGAGAATTTAAATGTGAACATTTTAACACTAATTTTGCAATAATCGGATGTACCAGTATTTATATTAACCTATTTTTATTGAAAGTCCTTAACCCAATATTTTCGATTTCTTTATAAAACCTTATTAAGGAGTAACATTTAATATTATTTCTTTCCATTTATTATCAGTTTTGAAGTGCACAATGTCTCTCAAAACAGCGATGAATGGGATAAAAGATTAATTCAATAAAAATTGCATTTCGCGATTTAAAGGAGAGGATAAATAGTGGGGATCTAAGTACTTTTGACTATTCTTTTGTAATTTTCTGGATTTGTCTCACGTATGATTGCCCAACTATAAACTCCTATCATATCCTTGTTCCAAGATCCTTGATATCGCTTTTCAAAAACTATTAAGTTCTGATGAAATCTCTTACCATATTCAGCACCTAAGTGTGCAAGGAAATTATTAAGATGTGAATGCAAGAAATGAAAGGAAACCCTACTGGTCATCAATATGTAATAAAATATAAAGTAAAAGGCTTCAAAGTGATAAATACATTGGTTAAAACCCAACAAAAAGCCGTTAAATTTGTTTATTAGTCACTAGTCTTCAATAATTTGAAAAAGAAAAAAAGATGTAAGAGCCACTTTGCACTCACAAAAAAAATAAACAAACTGAAATTGTGTAGTTACATCAAAATTGCTTTTCATAATGGTACATTTTTCAGGCATAAAATTTCTGGAGAAGGTGAGGGTGATGACAAGTAAGCCATTTCTACAAAAAAATGAAAATCGGATATCATGGCTTTTACATCTTTCCGGCGCATACGGCTCGATATATGTATGTATATAAATTAATAACAAGATAATAGCTTTGTTCAACAACTTTACTTGCAAGTACCTGCAAAAAGAGCGTCAATGTCAAATTAAGAGTTAAAACGAGAAAATTATCAACCAAAGTAATTGAACACAAAATCGTAAACATTCGCAAGAAAACAGCTGATACGCTGTTTTGACAATTTGATTTTTAGGTTAGGTTGTAATTGAAATTTTTGAAATTGGAAATGAATGGAAATAACTGAATTAGGAAAACAAAATTCTACTTTGGCTATTCCACAACATCATCAAGATTCGTTTTTGCGCTAACTTATTTAGTACACAATTAGAAATTTGCGTTTAAAATGTTTGTATATTTCCAATTGAAATTTTTGTGATCATATATTTTTGACACTTCTATTTTTTTAAAGCTGCTAGTAGTTGCAAGTGAAAATTTTACTTGCAGCGTTTATCAACTCTCTCGAGGTCTTACTCTCTCAATTTGGCTTTCTTTTGCGAATTTTTTGGGTTATTGAACATATGTAAAAATTTTGAGATATTGAAAACTCCTAATAAATGAAGATATTACTGAAAATTAAAGCAAAAATTGTATTTATCCACAATGCAATTCTGCAATTTTTCTACATTAAAAAGTTATAAATTGCCACAATAAATCTGAGTTTCTGTAACAAAATCAATTAAAGTGACGTCACACTAATACGATCCACACTTTGTCACCACCTATTTATACTAGAAAAGATATGAGTTACAGAAACTCAGTACAGATTTCTTAATTAAACACAGATTTTTGTGAGAATCTTGTTGCTTCCCAATATAATTTTTTTTATGGATCTTCAATTGTAAATTTAATGTTCTAACTGTGTTTTTTGTTATTTTATGTTTTAGCCCTTGATAACTATCACCAAGGGTGATGGAAATATATTGGTCAGCAACAAAATTACAAGAAAAATGTGTTTTAATTACCAACTAAGCAGTAAAAAAGTAACTAAATTAATAAAAAAAAGTCGTCAACGACAACTTTAAAAACGATTAAATTAGTATTTTCTTGTCATTTGGCAAATAATGCACAGTTGTGTATTGAAGAGTAATCCGCATAACACTTTGAAGATTAGTAAAAATCTTGTTTGTTCAAAAATGACTAAATGGCAACCCTGCCAAAATGTAAAAAAACTATATATATATATGTAAATATGTGTGAGTAAAACAGCTGATTGCTCCGTTGCCCACGGGCTCAAAAAATCCTAAAAATTGCATACGGGCGTTTGCGTCAGCGGGCGGACCACACGTTCTTGACTAACTGGGCTATAAATTTAATGTCTACGTTACCGCATGTGACTCTCGCTCTCTTTTCAAAGCGCAAACATAATTTTAGTGCAAGTTTAATATGTAAACGCTTGTCTTTCTTGCTGTGCTTGATCAATATGTTGCGTGATGCTCATTTACCACAGCGATCAATGCGAAAGCATGCAACCTTTGTGAACTGTCACTTACGTGCATTAAGCAGAATTGAGCATGCTATAAATACATAAACGGAAATTATTTATATGGACAAATGTTGCATATCTGAGTATTGATGTAATTGCATATTTTACATATTTGGGTCTACTGTTTGCGAATTTCTTTAAGAAAAGCAACAACGACCACAAAAATTACAAAGAAATTTTTGCCGCTGCTTAGTACTAAAACAAAGCCTAGAAAAACTGTCGAGTAGTGTAGCTAAATAAGAGATAAGCTGCTCGACTCTTGATGGAGCAAGATCATTACTTTCAATAGTTTGCAAGACGATATCTCTTAGGTTTTTTTTATCCAAAGGAAGCGCCACCCCAGGATGTGGTTACGGCTTAAAACCAAAAATAAAATGATGAAAGTAGATAAACAGAAGGACGGAGCCATTGTAAAGTAGACCTACTCATTTATCAAAAATTAGCAACATTTTGACAACTTTTATTTATATTGGATCCATTGATCAGTACAATATTGTCGTTTAGACAGAAAGAGGTACAGTATCCCCAGCAACCGACGTTGAAAGAGGAGTAGAAGTCAACTTCTCGCTTGCTTTCGTCTTCTTTCTCCGGTTGGGTGCCAGTTTGAATAGTTGGGGAGCTTGCGAAGCTTTTCGAGTACATTTTTAGTTTAAAACAAATGTAAATATTTATTTCATTTTGAAGAGCTCCAACATGCAGCAATAGGTAGGTACATAAATACAGTCCAAGGGTAAGCGAAGAGTTCTAGGGCTCTAGAATAATACTTAATAGCAAAATCCCATACAGAACGCTTGAATTGGTTTTGCTTGCAAGAGAGCAAAAAAATGTGAACACAATATCCCACGACGCGACGCACAGTGTTGCGATTTTAAAACTTTTACCTTATTCTGCAGTAAGTGCCTACTTTGAGGACTCATAGCACCTACACTACTCAATATATATTCGTCAAATTTAGGATTTATCTTAATTGAGGCATTTCCAATGATACCTCATACTTTGATTTTTCCGATTATGAAATTCAATTTCAACATTTTTGTGCCTACTCGCAACACTGTGCGACGGCATCATTTATTATCGATATAATTATTAAAAACTAGAGGTTACCCGCGGGTTTCACACCACGTGCTTTTAAAAATATTAGCATATTGAGTTAGTCCAAAAAAGTTACATAGAAAAATATCATTCTTGACGTCAAAGATAGTTTTCTTATTTTTTTTTGTCCGTTGAATACGTAATTATCTCATATGCCCAACACCAATTTTCAGTACCCTACTATAAATATTTCAAGAGATTTTCGCTGTAAAAATTTCAGTCTGTATGGGAGGTGCCCATCCCTGCTTTACCAAGACCTAGGCGTTTTTACCCGTTTAATACATAGTTATCTCACATGTCCTCACACCAGTTTTCAGTACCCTACTACAAATATTTCCAAAGATATTCGATGTGAAAATTTCAGTTTGTATGGGAGGTGCCCATCCCTGCTTTGCCAAGACCTAGCAGTTTTACCCGTTTAATACATAGTTATCTCACATGCCCTCACACCAGTTTTCAGTACCCTACTACAAATATTTCCAGAGATATTCGATGTGAATATTTCAGTTTATATGGGAGGAGAGTGCCCATCCCTGCTTTACCAAGACCTAAATTGTTTATCCGTTGAGTATATATTTTTGTATTATTCCTTCACAAACATTTTCATTATTCTGGTACAAATATTTCAAGAGATATTACGAAAAAAAGGAAAATTTTGTATGGGAGGTGCCCATCCCTGACTTTTAATCAGATTAAAAATATGCCTATAACTAGGGACACGATATCGAATCAAAAGCATCGATCTGGTACTCATTTAAAATATCGGTTAAAAAGAATCGGGAACCCGATAATATCGAAACTAAACTACTCGATACTCAAAGTATCGGTATCGAAAGCGGTAGAAGGTGCAACCTTAAAATTTCCTCTAAAATATTTAAAAGAGGTACCAATCGACGCGTTCTGTCCTCTAGATTATGAATTCGAAAGATTTTTCCACATTTAAAAGATTTATTAAAACGGTTTAAAGTTGCACCATCTTCTAGAAAGTTACCAAAAACGCAATAAAACTGCATTCTGAGGCATACGCATATCGCTGTATTAGTGCTAATTCCATGGCATAGTATGCTATGGCTGGTTCCAAAGTTTTGATTTTGACGTAAATCCTTTTCGAACTCATAATAATATTTCAAGCTGATTAAAAAAATTTTATTAAGTTCTTGAAAACATTTTTTACAAACCAACAGCTTTTACAAAACAACAGGTGTATTTAATGCAATCACAGTTGTAAAAAGATATTTGCAAAATATTTAATAATAATAATAATACAATGGCGCTATTATAACTCTGACGAGCTATATGGCCGAGCTTATCTCGCAATTCGAGGTGTGCTCCTTTTTGTTTTTCCTACTAATTGGGTGGACCTACAGTTTTATGCCGGCTCCGAACGGCGAATGCATTTTTTGTGAGAAGCTTTTTCATGGCAGAAATACACTCGGAGGGTATGCCGCCCACTGCCGAGAGGTGACCGCTGCTCTTAAAAAACCCAATAATTGGATTTTTACTAATTAGAAAAATTGTTTTGGTGTTTTGCTCGGACCGTGGTTTGAACTCGAGACCTCTGGCATAGCAGGCGAGCACTCTACCCACTGCACCACAGCGGCCACAAAATATTTAGTATTTTGAAAAATAAACATCTTAAATACTTAACATTAACAATTCATTTCATTGAGATTATATGTATCCATCATTTAATTTTGTTTGGAAATTTGAATTTAAATTATCGAAACAAAAAAATGATGAAACTCAAGTGGCAGAATAGCTGTGCATTCCATGTTATAAAGAGAAGCCATTGCGCAGTATGATTTTTCTTCCGGACTTCTTTCCCCTTACTGCCAAAGCAGAAGCTTACAAGAGGCAAATTTAAAATTTGTATTTCCATATACATATTTTATATTTTAAAAATAATTTATTTCATAGTTGTCAAATTGAAACAATTGTCAGAAAACAGTGCCGAATGTCAAAAAACCTATCGAAATACAAGCTGGCTCATTGGTTTTTAACCGCCTAGATGGTATTTCGTTGGTTTTTTTAACATAGCTTACTCCCTTGCACCAACACAAAACTGTATTTGACCACCTCTTTCACACAAAAAACCTTGTAGAATACAGGAAAAAACGTAGTGTCATAGGGGCATTAATGGAAAACAGACCTTTTTATTTGTTAATAACGTGTTTTTAGTAAAATAAGAAAGAAAAAAGATATTGACGACTTCTTCGCTGAAATGATGATTTTTTATTTGCAAACGTCAAGTTATCGTATGAAAATGAAAAATATATAATCCTATATCTCCAGTTATCATTATTTCTATCGCATGGGAATTGCAAATTGTAAGCAAGTTTCGGTAGTAAGTGTACGCCTCGTTTATGTGAAAATCAATAAACAGATTTGGGTAACTTCATACAACTTCATACAAAAAACCTTACGAAGTAGCCCAAATCTGCAATTATTTCAGCACGTGGATCAGACCTATTTTTCGATATGTACCAGTGAAAATTAATTTTCGGCCCTTTAGGAAGCAGCTTCTCACTTCTGCACACTCGACTGATTTTCGGCACTATTTTGCGTTGCACAATTTTTTGGACAAATATGACACAATTTTAATTTTCCATCACTCATTCGTTCGATACCGTGGTTGAAGTACTCGATACCAAAAAATATCGTTGCAAAAGAATTGAGTAAAAAGTATCGGTATCAAATGCAAAAAATATCGATTTGGTATCGTATCGTATCGAAATTCGTGTCCCTACCTATAACAATTACCGGTTGAAAATACCTAGGTGTGCAAAGTTTCGTGAGGATCCGTTCAGCGGTTTTCTCGCCAATTGTGTTTAAACACAATTTCCATTTCACATTTATTATTAAAAATAACTTATTTGTTGTAGTTTTTTTGTATATGCACAACAGCTTAAAAATTAAAAGAAAAAACCCCTGCTGTAAACTCAACTAGTTGTAAACTAATTTGGAACTAGTTGGGCATACAAATCTACTGGTCAGCCAACCACCCTCCATATTAGCAGCTGTTATTTTTAACAATTTCCAGCCTTCACATCAGCATCATACCACTTGAATGTCCAGACTGACTGTAATAGAGGCATACCTCCTTGCTGACCAATCAGTTTTTCCATCAAAGGCATAGAGGCGAGTGTACTTGCTTCTGAAATAAGCAATTTCAGTGACTTATTTTACCATAACTTGTAATAATGTACCATGAACTTATATGAAATGTTTTATGAAACATCTGAGAATTTCTGGATCAAACAGAGTCGAACAGACAAGAAAAAAATTACAAAGTATAAGTCGGTTGAACTGTCAGTCTCTGCATGCATCAGCATCATAACACGTTGCTGACTAGTCAGTAAATTTACCTAAATATTCTAAATACTTAATATGTGTGTTTGCTTGTATGTACACTCAAAAAAAAATTACTCAGATTATGGAAAAATGGGAATAATTCGGCGCTAAAGACATATTTCCATATTTTGATGTACAATTTTCTTTAAAACGTGGTTTTTATTCCTTGATTTGAAGAAAATCGTACATCAAAATATGGAAATATGTCTTTAGCGCCGAATCATTCCCACTTTTCCATAATCTGAGTAAGTTGTTTTTTCAGTGTAGTTATGTATTATACGAAAGAAATTCATTCACCAATTCAACATCTAAATAAAAGTCCATGGCAAAAAATAACTGCAAACAAGGCAAAAGAAAAGATAAAAAAAGAAAACCAGTTCAAAAAATATATTGGCATGTGGCCAATTTACAGATGACCGATTTCATATTAGGGATGGGCGAGTCCGAGATGTTTTATTCGATTCTCTCGATTGTTGAAACATCTCGAATGCTCTCGATGGTTTTCATTCGTACTCGAGTCAAGTTGTAAATGGCCGTCAGTCGAAACAATCGCTAAAACATCTCGGACTCGCCAACGATTCCTCTCGTTTTCAAAGCAACCCTACAACATCTTGGAATCGCTGCAAAAATACATGTTGCCGCTTGAATATCAAAATTGCTTTAAAAAACATACAGAGTGGTACAAATCTATTGCCGTTGTTGCTACTCGAAAAATTCATTTATTTCATAAGCGTCTCACTTCAGAAAATTTATTAATGTTTAAATAATTAGTTATTATTATTATGCACGACACTCTTTAGTTTTGATTTCAAAAATGCAGCGTCTATGTATAGCATATTTTTCAATTTGGTTCATTTATATATGTATATACCTCAGTTCCATTAAAAATCCTACTTTCTTTATCAACAACCCTCATTCAGTTTATTTTATCAACTAAAACATATCATACAACCAACAGCCGGCCCGCCGACTCGGAACAATCGCAAAAACATCTCGGTTGTATAGTCGAGATGTCATCGAAACAACCTCCGACTCGGAACAATCGCAAAAACATCTCGATTGTGTACTCGAGGAACGAGTCAATTTTTGACTCGATTGTGATTTTGCAACGATGGCGATTCTCTCGATTGTCAAAACATCTCGGACTCGCCCATCACTATTTCATATGCATAACTAACCTACATACTTACATAAATACATATGTATATAACATATAACGCTAGTATGTAAATAGCGCAGTAATTCTGTTTGCACACACATTTTTTATTTTTTTTTTGTTCTGCACTCTCTTAAAATCACTTTCACATTAATTTATGGCGTTTTTTCATACGAAAAACGATAAGGGCGGCGGGAGATGGATTAACATTGCAAAAAAAAAAAAAAAAAAAAAAAAAATTGTACATAGATGTGGATATATACATAAAAAAAAAAATTAAAGCGTGAATAACGGGTATTCATGAACATTGATGTGTAAACTGTTTCGAATTCGCATATTTATTCCCTTTTCCTTATTCCTTTTTTCCTGGTTTTCTATTGATTAAAAGGCGACTATCGTTTTTGTAATTTTTTCTTGTCATTGTGACTGCTACTATTTTGTTGTTTTTGTTTGTTTTGGTTTTTGGTTTTTGACTTTTGATTTTTTATGTTGTTTTGTTTTGTATTGCTCAGAAACATGCAAGATCATCCGAGTCCACGTTTTACCCATATCTGGAGACCCGGCCTAGGAATCATAAAGAGTAAAGCTCCGTGTAGAAGGGCTGCTCAACACCTTTCATTTGATACCAATATTGCTCAGAAACATTTCTGGTTAATTCGGGGTCACATTTTGACCCATATTTGGGGACCCGACCTAGGACTCATAATGAATAGGGCTCTGTGTGAAAGCCCTGCTCAACACCTTTCATTTGATACCAATATTACTCAGAAACATTCAAGGATCATCCGGGTCCTCGTTTTGACCCATATCTCGGGACCCGACCTAGGAATCATAAAGAATAGGGCTCCCTGTAGAATCCATTCTCAAAGCCTTTCATTTGATACCAATGTTGCTCAGAAACATTCAAGGATCATCCGGGTGCTCCTTTTGACCCATATCTGGAGACCCGGCCTAGGGGTGACAATGAAAAGAGCTTCATATCGAAGTCCTGCTCAAAACCTTTCATTTGATACCAATATTGCTCAGAAAATTAGATAGGTAGATGAGGTATGCATATCCATACATTTGCATACATGTTCAAACAGGTTGGTCCTTTTTATTTTGCCTATTTGTCGCATTGTTGCTGAAAACAACAACAACAACAACTTCGCTTCGCTTCGTTGCTGATATTTGCATTTGCACGACTATGCATGCAAGCATTTGTAAGTACATGCCTAGCTACCTACCTACTAGGGATTCCAATTTTTCCGATTTTTACGATCCCGGGATTTTCGGGATTTATTTTTAAAATCCCGGGATCCCGGGATTTATCCCGGGATTTGGACTTTAATTACACAGGCCGACAATATTTCCAAAAAATTTTCTAACTCAAATAAAATTCTACTTTTCTAAAGGATTTCGGTGCGCTGATTCTGAATTTGAAGTCGGATTTTCGGTAATGCGTGTAGGTTTTGAGATATTCGTGTCCAAAGAGATGAAAAATACGATTTTTTGCTATATTCACTGCTCAATCTGTTAAATTATTTACTTTCATTAAAAGATGATTGCAGCTATTGAAAGAACGATCATTTCTCTTGAAAACAGCGCTTTCCTTTTTCGGGTATCTTATTTGGATATCTACGTTGTCTTCAAAAGAAATGATCGTGCTTTCAATAGATGTAATGAGTTTTTAATGAAAGTGAGTAGTTTTAAAAATATTGAGGAGTGAATATGGCCACAAACTGCGTTTTTCGCCTTTTTGGACATGAATGTCTCAAAAACTACACCGAAATCCTTTTGAAACGTAGAATTTTATTTCTATTACAAAAATTTTTCGACCAGTATTATTTTCCCACATTTGGGGTTAAAAAAAGGAAATATATATTTCGAGGAACGCTACAACTTTAAAGTGCAAAGAAAAATTATTGATATTTCCAAGCTTGCCGAAAAATTCAGAAAATTAATGCAACTTCTGAATAGATAAACATCGGAGGCAAAATTTTGATATGAATTCCGAGTATGCAGCTGCGTATTTAATTTTAGTACAGTGTTGTAAGACTAACAAGTCTAATTAAAATTTTGTTTCCATTTTCTTCCATTATTTACTTTCCATGTGGGAAAATTCCAAAAAACATTTGAGAAATAAATGACTAGGGCATGGAATTTTATGTACTAAAAAATAAAAAATATGCGCATAAAAAATGCAACAAAAACTGAGAAATATGCATGAAAAATAAAAAAAAAATGCATTAATTCATGTTTATTGAAGTTACAATTGGCGCTTTCGATTCGCCATCAGACAAGCGAGGTCGGATCGAACAAAAATGTTTGAACTCATAATGAGTAGTAGCCATACTCGATACCATACTCGGTCGATAAAAATTTCCCTCTGCTCGCTATCATTCACATATAAATTTGGCAGAGGGAAATTTATAGCCAGCAGAGAAATTGTGAATCGAAAGCGGCTAATAGTTAAATAAATTAGGTACAAATATTTTTTAATTCAATTTTGCTCTTACGTTGTACGTTTATACATATGTATGTATGTTTTTATAGATATGTACATAAATTCAGTCTTGAACATTTCATAATTTGTAAAGGTTAATCCTTATTTAACGATTCATTAGCGTACACAATGAAATATTTTTTCATATTCTCAAAAAGAAAAATTTGCCGATTCGGTCGAAAAAAGCTCTTAAACATAGAAAACGAACGTTCTACATCCACAGAGGTAATAGGAGCATATTTGAAAACGGCTCTTTGTCGACAGGTATGCACCGTATCGAAAATACTAATAATAGCCGTGTTCACACGAAACTCTATTCGTCGTCAGATGACTGTTATGCATGAATTTCGTTTGTATAAAACTGTCAACTAGCAAATTACAAAAATAGGCAATATAATGCGAAATATGTAATAAAAAAATGCAAACAACGCAAAATATGTAAAAATATGCATATATGACCAAAATATGCAAAATATGCAAAAACATTTGAATGCCATTTTTAAGACAATTTCACGATTCGCAAAGATTGTTTATTTATTTTGCTCTACCTAAATCTAAGAAAAACATGTATTTGCATAAATTTCCATGCCCTATAAATGACCAAAAATCAGGAAATAGAAATTATCGAATGAATTTTGCCACAAGCTAAAAGCTTTAAAAATACCTAACGTATGTTTCCTTACAACGCGTACTTCAATACAAAAAAATTTTATTATTAAAAAAAAATCAAAAATTTTAATCCTTACTTTAACTAATGCACTTTTTTATTCTAGCAAAAATGTCGCACTTTCTTCCGGCTGTCACATTTTTTTCTTCTCTTCTACACAGACACAACACTTTTTTGGGGATGTTTGTTCTATTGACAAAATATAAAACTGGCCCGACTACGGGCAACATTTTCTGCTCTTAGCACAAGTAAAAGGTTGCATTATTTTTGTTTCATTAATCACATGAAAAATTCAACACTTTAATAGGGCACATGACACATGTTGATAATGCTGCAATGTAATAATGCAACATTTTCATTCAGAATAGGAAATGCTATTAGTATACAGATCTGAGACCAATAAAAATTATATAAAATATAACTTTTCTTTGCTATAATAGCGGAATATTCTCTCTTTATCTTATCCCGAAAATCCCGGGATAAAATTCTAGCGATCCCGGGATTTTCGGGGTGTCAAAAAGGGCGGGATCCCGGGATCCCGGGATTGGAATCCCTACTACCTACCACTGACAATGCCAAGGTCATTTACGGTTTACGCATTTACATGTTTACTCGTTTACACATTTACATGTTTACTCGTTTACGCATTTACATGTTTACGCGTAAACTTTACCTGTTTTTCGAAATTACTCGTAGCTACAGCAAAGATGTTTACACATCAAAAAAATATAGATACATGTATATAAATCTATGTATATAAAACCAATCTCTAATGAAATATTATAAATTTGTATATATATATACATATGTACTTGTGTAGGTTATTAATTGAAATGATAGCATCCGATAGGAAAATACTAAAATGCTGTAATCTTAGTTAGCCGGTTGTTAAACTAGTATTATTTATGATGTAAACACAGACTAAACATACCACTAATAAAATAAAATTGTTTAAGGCACTATATTTAATATGTACAAACATTGTTGACATTTCATTGTTATATTATTATAAATGTATGCATGTACATATGTATGTACAAAGAAATGTATTAAATGTTTGCATTTGAGAAATTTATCACATTTGTTTATTGGGTTAATGAATAAAGCAAAGACGGCCTGCCAATAAGTTTTGTCAAATCTGGTATTGCTGCATAGTTTTAGGCGGAAAGTGAAAAGGTGTGGGTACAAGTAAGCGGTTATGCGTTTTTACACGCTTTGCTGTGTCGCACTCCCAATTAGGTACAGTCACTAGAAATAAAAACGATACTTCGTGTTTCCCTCTACTACATTCTAAAGCAACTTATTTATTACTACCAATTTTATGATAAAATGAATTTAGTTAAAAATTTTAAATTTTAAATAAAATTGCCACCTTAACAAAAATACTTCATGCGATCAGCTTTCTTAAACAACTTAAATTTAATACACATATTGTAATATTTAATTGATTTTTATAAATTTATTTAGCTAGTAAAAAAATTCAAACAGGTGGCACCCCAAAAAAAATTTTTTTTTTTTACAAATTAAAAAAAAATGCCAAACAAGCGGCAACCTACAATTTTTTTTTTCGCCGTGAGAGTGCCTACATTTCTTGAAAAATATATACCATATGCCATAGCATTCTAATTTTATTAATTTATATCGTTGAGGTTTTTTAGTAAGGTGGCAACCCTAACAAAAATAATACCAGCGATCAGCTTTCTTAAACATCTTCAACTTGTTACCCATATTGTAATATTTAATTGATTTTTATAAATTTTATATAGCTAGTAAAAAATTTCAAACAGTGGCAACCCTCAAAAAGTTTGTTTTTGCAGAAATGAGCGTTCTTGCATTTCTTTGAAAAAATATACGTTATGCTATGATGACATTTGTATTTTATTCATTTACCTAGTCAAATTTTTTTTATAATGTGGCAACCCTAACAAAATAGCTTCCAGCGACCAGCTTCTTAAGCTTCTTTAATTTGATATCCATATTATAATATTTAATTGATTTTTATAAATTTTATTGAGCTAACCAAATTTAAACAGGTGGCAACCCTCAAAAAAAGAAAAGAGAGCTCCTACATTTCTTCGAAAAAATATAAGATATGCTATGATACGATATTTTTATTTTATTAATTTACCTAGTCAACATTTTTCAAAAATCTGGCAACTCGGTTTTTTTGCCAAAAATTAACCTGGTGTTATGGTTTTAGATTCTTCTCCAAACCCAAATTGTTTGCTGCTTCCACTAAAACCACGACAAACAATTCAATGCGCCATGACACTATAAATAATTAAATTCCTCCCAAACTTTAAACAAGCTTATAAGCTTACCTGATCAACCTTTAAAGCAGTCAGTAATTTTTGCTGCATATTTTTAAAGCCGTTACAGCGGAATTCCAACGCACACAGCCAAATGTAACTACAAAGCGGCTAAAGCCGGTAGTCGCTGCACTCATTTGCTTAAGTAACTGCACTCACAACTCTTCGCCTAAATAAGTGCGCCTTAAGGCTCAACAGTGCCGTGTGACAGCAGAGTGAAATGGAAAGACCGTTGCATGCATGTAAATTTGGATATATGTAATACACTTTCATCCATACATACATACATATACATACGTATGAAGGGAGGTGTGCTAAAATTTGAAACTAATTGCACTTTATGGCATGCGGTTGCAAGTCCACATTGTTCGCATGTGGCTTACGTAGGGTAAATGTGCATGGACAGGTGTGTATGAGTATGAGTAAATGTCTAGGCCCTAGGCGGAGTGGTGATAGCTATAACCACATATAATAAACTATTCACCACGATGCAGCTTGCATAATTTTCAGTAAATTTGTGTATATACATATATTTCATGTTGCATATACATACTGATATACATATCTATTGCGAACCAAAACACTGTGACACAATTTCAGGGTTGTAGTCTGAGGGCGGAATAGTTTCTAAACAGAATGAAAGACCACTACCCATATAGTAAAACTTCAAAACTGTTTTGTCTCATTTGGTAAACACTTTTTTATTGCAGTTTTAAATTTGCAAAATTTCGTCTTTTTTTATTTTTAAATATAGGGAAAAAGGGTTAAAATACATATCGTATGGAAATATGTTGTTAGGAAACATAAAACTGCCACGAAGCGGACCTTTTGGTCCCTTTTTAGAAAGTCCGAAAATATAGTAATTTGAAGGTCGCTAGAGGGTTAAAATGTTCTAGAAAGTTATTGGCCATAAAATTTCAGTAGGAGTCTCCTCAGATGAAATATTTGTACAAGGAACCTCATAACATGAGACAGTGATTATTGCTAAAAATGATGATGATAATGATTAGGGCATGGAAATCTATGCAAATACATGTTTTTCTTAGAGCAAAATAAATAAACAATCTTTGCGAATCGTGAAATTGTCTTAAAAATGGCATTCAAATGTTTTTGCATATTTTGCATATTTTGGTGATATATGCATATTTTTACATATTTTGCGTTGTTTGCATTTTTTTATTACATATTTCGCATTATATTGCCTATTTTTGTAATTTGCTAGTTGAAAGTTTTATACAAACGAAATTCGTGCATAACAGCCATCTGACGACGAATAGAGTTTCGTGTGAACACGGCTATTATTAGTATTTTCGATACGGTGCATACCTGTCGACAAAGAGCCGTTTTCAAACATGCTCCTATTACCTCTGTGGATGTAGAACGTTCGTTTTCTATGTGTAAGAGCTTTTTTCGCCCGAATCGGCAAAGTTTTCTTTTTGAGAATATGAAAAAATATTTCATTGTGTACGCTAATGAATCGTTGAATAAGGATTAACCTTTGCTAATTAGGAAATGTTCAAGACTGAATTTATGTATCTACATATATATATAAACATACATATCGCCCGTTTTATGCAATAGGGATTTAACTCGAAATTTTCGATTTCTGGGATTTTGCCATATATTTCAATAACTGGTTAGTGCCTTTGAGTCTAGTCTTATAAAATACTCAAAAAGATAAAAATGGCGGAAATAGAAGTGATTTTGTAGTTAGCCGTAGAAGTAAACTATTTGAAATTATAAAACTTTATTTGCGTTTTCCCAAATTTTTTTGAGTTAAATCCCTATTGCATAAAACGTGCAATATGTATAAACGTACAACGTAAGAGTAACATTGAATTAAAAAATGTTTGTACCTAATTTATTTAACTATTGGAACTTCAATAAACATGAATTATCTGAAGTTGAAAATTTTGAATTAATGCATTTTTTTTATTTTTCATGCATATTTCTCAGTTTTTGTTGCATTTTTTATGCGCATATTTTTTATTTTTTAGTACATGAAATTCCATGCCCTAATAATGATAATAATGATGATGATGATGATGGTGATGATGATGGTAATTATGATGATGATTATGATGTTGATGATGATGATGATGATGATGATTATATTGCTAAAAATGATGATGATGGTGATGATGATTATGATGATGATGATGATGATAATGATAATGATGATGATGATGATAATGATGATGTTGATGATGATGATGATGATGATGATGATGATGATGATGATGATGATGATGATGATGATGATGATGATGATGATGATGATGATGATGATGATGATGATGATGATGATGATGATGATGATGATGATGATAATGATGATGATGATGATGATGATAATGATGATGATAATGATGATGATTATGACGATGATAATGACCATGATGATCTCTTCGTTATTGCTGTTGCAATCTTTAGTCTGTTAATGCTTCCCTTATTACACTTTTAATCAGAAGTCATTCTAAAGAAATGGAAGCCTATAGTGAACGTTTTTCTTAACCCGCTTCATGATGACCTTTGCAACATCCTGTATGTGTTTTAGCCACGCTAACTAGCTAAATAAACTCATAACAATATGTATGTATGTAAAAACGAAAGTAAACTGTGGTAAAACAATAAGCAGGACACTTAAGTTAAAGGGTAACATGTAAATGTCCTTCGTGGTTGTTGGTGAAAATGCAAATACCTATACATACCTCTATATGTACATACATATGTACATACATTTGTGGTTTGTTAAGTAAGTGGTTTGCAGTGGGCATGCATTTTGTGTCTCTATGTATGTATGTATCACAGTACCCATGCACTTAATTTGTTGTATCCTTGCATGCTCTCAGAAACTTGTTGTCCGACTTAGTTGTCGCTCTATTTATACACTTTTAATTACGTATACAGGATGTTCACACATACTCGTACACACACATGCATTTACATCACTGTCTGTTTTCTAACTTTGAGTCATGCAACACTTTATGTGGCAAAAGCTGTCAACTATTTCAAGTCATGAATGTTTTCGGTATGAAAGTTAGTGTGACAGGTTTTTTTTTTCTTTTAGCTGCAGTTATTGTTGCTAAGAAAAGAGAAGACGTCATGAGTTTGTAAGCGAATGATACAAGGGTCATTTTTAGTTATTTGCATAAATATGTATAAATATAGGTACATATGTGTGTGTGTATGTATATCGATTGGAGAACAAAAAACTGCTAACGGAAATATGTGTATATATATAAAGGAAATGCCATATGAATGAGTAAGGTAAAATAAATATGAATATTTATTATATATATTAAGAAAAAAAAGTTATACATACATATATGTATTTCACCTATAGAGGAATGATTATGACTAGCCAGAATATCGACTAGTGAGAAGAAAATTAATAAAAACATCTACTATCGAAACTTTCTGGGGGGTTTCTTTGATCTGAACAGCGGTTATAGTTGTTTTTGTTGTAACTTTTCATAGTTCTTTTGTAGTTGTTGCTGTTTCTGTTCCTAGTTTTTTGTCTTTTACTATTACTTTTCCTTTTAATTTTACTTTTAATTTTGCTTTTACTTTTACTTTTGCTTTTGCTCTTACTCTTTCCTTTACTTTTATTTCTACTCTCCCTTTTTCTTTTTCTTCTTCTCCCTTTTCTTTTTTCCTACTTATGTGTTTCTCGCCTTGCTCTTCTTTCAAACCTACATACCACATGCAATCAAATATTTCTGTTCCGTTAAAAGGATGTAAAAACAACAAAATGTGAAAATATTTTAGTTCTTATAATCTTTTAAAAGATCGCTTACTTCTAATCGGAAACTAGATATCCCAATTTATAATAAATCCAAAATTGACTTGTGCCATTTTAACCCTCGTTCACTTGATTTCATCACAATAAATTTCACAAATTCTCTCTCACTTTCGAATTCTCTGTTATGAAAATGTAATAAAATAAAAATACCGAAAATAGCAACCGTGTCCACACAAAACACAAATGAAAAGAAAGCAAAGTAAAGAGAAATCATTAATCAGAAAACTTAAATAAGAAGAAAATCGATGAGTAATAATAAAAACAACAGCAAAGCATTTGTTTCTTTTTATCGGTCTTCGCTTGTCAATATTTTGACATTTGTGAATTGTGCCAAATGCCAACACAAAATGAAAACCGCAAAAAACACCGCGAACATTTCCGCTTTTTTGATTTGATGAAAGAGAGCGCACCGAATGACATTTGGCCTTGCGGTCGGAAATCAAATAGGGCAGAGTTTAAGAATCAAAGCACAATGAAGGAGAGAAGAAAAAGAAGAAAAGAAAAAAGTAAAAGAAAACGAAAAGGAGAAAAGAAAAAAAGAGAAAAGAAAAGAGGAGAAAGGAAAAAATTTGAGCGAAAGTGGAGAGTGTCCGACCAAAAGTAAATTTGTTGAGCACGTTGTTGCTCGGCTGTAGAGCGCACATAGCAGAGTCGGGTGCGCACAGTGGGCAGCAAAACTTTTTATATGGAAACGAAAAGCAGCTCTAAGTATTTCAAATCACAGTTTTGAAAATGATTGAATGTATTCAAGAACTACACCATTTCCAGATGGATTTTAGAAAGCGTCAACTGGATTTTAGAAAGGGGAAATTGGATTTTAGAAATGTCAATTGGATTTTAGAAAGAGGAAATTGGATTTTAGAAATGTTAATTGGATTTTAGAAAGGAGAAATTGGATTTTAGAAATGTCAATTGGATTTTAGAAAGGGGAAATTGGATTTTAGAAATGTCAGTTGGATTTTAGAAAAGGAAAATTGGACTTTAGAAACCGTAAATTGGATTTTCGAAAATTTATATAATTACGTATATCTACATTATACTTTCATACGCAATAAAGAATTTCTATTCGAAAAATTCTGTGTTAAATTTATTTTATACGTACATTCTGAAATCCAATTCACGCTTTCACTGCAACCTAGAGGTAGCGCAAAGTCGAAGGGCTGGCGGAAGGGTGCATATATAAGGGAAGACCTCATTCGTGTATACACGGATGACTATAAGACATCAGAAGGAGTAGGAGCTGCCGTCTCTTGCAGTGAACTCAATATCAGCACTAGTATAAGGCTACCGGATCAATGTAGTGTCTTTCAGGCAGAAGTATTAGCACTAAGGAGGGCAGCAGAGCTGTTAGTCTGTAATCCCTTACAAACAGAGCGTATAAATTTGTGTACAGTTAGTCAGGCGACTATAAAGTCGATACTGTCGCATAGCACCTAATCCAAGTGTTTAGCGGACTGCAAGGAAGTTTAAGCGTGATGTGCAGTATTTTCGATTTACACTGGATCCCAGGCCACAGGGGAATGGATGGTGATAGGAAAGCTGATAAGGTGGCTATGGAGGATGCAGGTCTCGGAGCAGAACACTTGCCCCCAATATATTAGAACCTTGATTAGAAAAAAAAAATTGAGTTTTCTTGCATTGCCTCCCAACCACTGTGCGCACCGAGAGCAACAACACCCAACGAGTGTCCCCAAAGAGCGCCAACACTGAGCGCCACCGCTAGCCACTCAATGAAAATTCTCCACCCGAGACGAACGTGCTGCTCTCCACAACAAATTTTCACGAGATTTTCACCCAACATTTCCTCAGTTTTTCTTGGCTACTCAGTGACAACGGTACAACACGGTAATGGCAAAACGGCTACTAAATACAATGACGACAGGCAAATGTGCGCTGGCTGGCTCTGCTAATTCAAAGTAATGTGTATGAAGAATAAATATGACTAAACGACGACCAACTGTAACCCGGTGCGACGCGTTTTAATAGACAAAAATTAAAGTAGAAAGAAAACAACAACAGCAACAACAACATTAAGCAGCAGAAGAAGAACCGCAAAAGCAACAACAAAAATTAAAAGAAGCAGCAACAACAACAAGTAGAAGCAGCAGCAAAAACAGCAAGTAGAAGAAGCAACAACAACAGCAAGTAGAAGAAGCAGCAACAACAATAATAATATTCTAGAAACAACAAGGAATCGTCATCATAGCAAAAGCAACAAAAACAACACAGCGCAAGCTAATACGAAATATACGAGAAAAGCATACATATGTATATGTATGTATGTAAATATATATGTAGTATGTACATCCGTACAACAACAACTAAATAATTTCATACGAATATCTATACAGCAGAGCGCTGCTGGCCGTGCACACCGACTAGTTTTATATATAGAAAATTTACGCACAGCTGAAAAATTTCCTTTTTGATGAAGAAACCAGTGAATTTTCGGTGCTGCGAATGAGTTTTTCTTAATTTTTCGTTTTTTTTTGTTGCTTTTTTCGGTTTGTTCATTGTGAATTTTTATACACCACGCAGAACGTACACTTTTCTGTGCTAAGAAATTGTGCAACACACAAGTATCTTCAGTGAGTGAGTGAATTAAAAATAAAATAAG
This sequence comes from Urophora cardui, assembly GCA_960531455.1. Classification (NCBI taxonomy): domain Eukaryota; kingdom Metazoa; phylum Arthropoda; class Insecta; order Diptera; family Tephritidae; genus Urophora; species Urophora cardui. Next base: position 131,833,454 of record OY482674.1, read on the forward strand.
CAAAATTATGTTTAAATAAATTGAAGGAAAAAAAGCAAAGCAAAGCACACGGCAAAAAATGTCAAAGTTCAAATGTGAACGGTGCATTAAATGCTACACTTCGTATGTCGTCTTTGCTACAGCAACAACGAGAAATACAACAACAACACACTACAATTTTCATTTGCGTGCTAATGATGACTCCACCCAGTTTTGTGTGGTCAAAAACGACGACGAGTTCGAAAAAAAAATATGAATAGAAGTAGTAGAAAATTTATGTTGAAAGCAGAGTAATATTAAAGCAGAGGTGCACAAAAGTTATAAAAAAAAAAAACCAAGAAAAAGTTAAAAAAAGTTTAAAAAAAATCATGCAAAAAAATTTATAAAAAAATTATGCTAAAAAAATAAAAGCCTTAAAAATACAAAAGAAGAGAAAAAAGTTAATTAAAGCAAACAGAATAAGAAGAAAAAAAGAAGCAGTAGCAGCAGCAGCTGTAGTATCAGCATCAAAAGCGCACACTAGAGCCAACAAAGCAAAAAAAGCAAAAAAAGCAGACCCCAAATAGCCCATAAGCAAATAAGCTAAAGAAAAAATCATATTGTTTTTTCAGTTTTTTTTTTCGTGTTTTAGTTTTCGTTTTCGATTTCGTTTTTCGGTTTATCGGTTTTTTTTTTACTTTTGCTTGAGTTCGCCAAAAAAAAGTGGGTCTCATGAGGCCAAAAATACACGTAAACAACCCATGTGTGCGTGCATGTGTGTGAGCAGCATTTAAGCGATAGAAAAGCAAGAAAATTTCACCCCAAAAAAAAAGCAAAAAAATAAAAAAATAATAATAAAAGAAAAAATTATAAAATAGTAACAACTAAGTTAGTTAGTGAATTAATTAAATAAATAAATAAATAAAAAAATATTAAATAAATAAATTTAAAATCAAAATCAACAGCACTTTTCGCCGCACCCTTCGCCCCTACATTGGCGTTGACACGCTGACGCGCACAGCCACCGATGCAGCGTAGTTTTTTTGTTTCACATTTGCCGTGGATTTTTGGTTATCTTCAACAACTTCAATGCCATACAACACTAGCTTTAACAACAACAACGGCAGCAACAACAATATACTACTTTTAACAATAGCAGCAACAACAACGTTAGTAGTAGTTGTAGCAGTACGCGATCGCTAACGTTCAACTGCAGCAGCAGCAGCAGCAAAAGCAATATCTTCACTCCAAGCGCCACCAACCAACTACCATCCACCGACCACCCCTCCATAACAGCACAGCCAGCGTTCGTCGCAATAATAGCTGGGAAAATGCTAGAAGTGTATTGGCCAAAATGCTTACATGCGACAAGTTGATGACACATATTTTTACTGTTATTGTGACCGCATTCCTGCTACTCCATTGCATCGACATTTTAATACCGTTTGCAACGTCGCCGACGTTGCGCGCCGTCGAGGCCACTCCCGAGGATGAAGCGTAAGTTTTCTTTATTTTTTTATTATATTAGGCGCATTTCTGTCGTACCCAAGCATGAAAAGAATACTCGCTTATTCATAAAATTACCTTCAAAGCAACAACACCAACTCGACTATTTTTAAAATAGTCGAGTTGGTGTTGTTGCTTTGAATGTAATTTGATGCATAAGCGAGTATTCTTTTCATGCTTGGGTACGACAGAAATGCGCCTATTATATTATTGTAATTTACGCTGTGCAACAGCACTTTTGGTGCGCGATAACTCCCACACCGAATAAAAGTAAAACCCCCAAACCATTTTGCTTCATATTATGAAGTTCGTAAGGTAAGAAAGTAAGAAAAAATGAATGTTGTTAGCAAACATATAGTAAAATTGCACGAGCTTTTATTTCGTAGAGTATTTAACCTTCTAACACTCCCACGAAGAGGTCGCTTTGGCCGCTTTTTAGACAGTCCGAAAAAAGTAGTACGTAAGTATTTTAAAGGTAGCTAGATGGTTAACTTTATTTCGTTTTTGAAAACGCAATAAAGTCAATTGACTTTATTTCCCAACCGATACATTATTTCCGTTGACCTTGTTACCTGTCACCAAAATTATAACCTCAGACATAATCTTTACGCTGCGCATTAGGGATTCAGGAGTGGCAGATCTTATTTTTCGCGCAAGTTTCAATTAGACTGTTATGAAAGTTTCACTTAAGCTGTTATAAAGTTTAAACGACGATATACACTTACGGTCAAAATAATAGGCATAACAGTTTTTTTCTTTCAAAACTTTATGCGGCCTTTACACGGGTCGAGTTCCTAGTCGATTTTTGTTGTTCAACCAAAATTGACCCGTGTAAATAGCAATTCAAGCAGATCAGCCGACAAAAATGGACTAGCTCAAAGTAGACTTGCGTTCAACTTTTGCCAGTCGATTTCTCAGTGCAATTTTCCAGTCGGCAAAAATCGACCCGTATAAAGGCTGCATTACAGAACTTGTAATCAAAACAAATTTTTTCTTAATTATTAATATACTTTACAAAAATGAATTATGTTAAAATTATTTCATTTCATTTATTAAAGATTTTATAAGATTAACAAAAATCCGCTGGCCAAAATAATAGGTATATAATAGGTGCTGTACTTTTCAAAATTAGAACTTGTAATCAAAACAAATTTTTTCTTAATTATTAATATACTTTACAAAAATTAATTATGTTAAAATTATTTCATTTCATTTATTAAAGATTTTATAACGTCGTACCATACGAAAACTAACATCAGATTTTTTGTGGCTGACGAAAAGTAAAAAATTCAAGTTTTGGCCGACGAAAAGTAATAAAATCGAGTTTTGGCTGACGAAAAGTAATAAAATCCACTTTTGGCTGACGAAAACTATCAATTTCGTTTAAACAACAACAATTTTAATGTAAAAACAGTATATAATTACTAGAGCTCGGAAAAATAGGTGAAATCAAGCGCCTAAAAAATGCTACATTTTGTAAATTTTGGTTGTTTTCAGTGACGGGATTACAATTTAAATATAAAGGGGTAGCATATTGGTATGGTGAAGATTTTATTAGAAAAGTTCTTAATCATGTTACACAAATTTGCAGTTTGAATAAACATACAGTGGTGTGTGATGAAATAAAGCCAAAGAGGGATTTAGTTTCTTTGACATTTTTACTGAAAAAAAGTATGAAGAACACATTTTGTATTTTATATTTTTGTACATCGTCAAGCTTTTTGAAAGCAAAACAAAACTAGCTGTAATGAAAATAAAATTTGGGAAAAGTAAGTAAATTATGGCATAGTTAATGTTCCAATAACTCATAAACAAAAATGCAGAACGGTTTTTACCACGACAGAAATTTGCATTTTTACAGATATGGAATTATGCCGAGTATCCAATTGGAAAATTGTAAACCCTGAAATGGTCATAAGAAAAAACAGGAAAGTTCAAGTCAAGTTTTTTTACCTAAAATATGCAAATGTTTAAAGTCAGACCACTACAAATTAAAAAGCTGTATTATATATTCCATTTGCTAATATGCACTTGCCTCATTTTCATTCAAAATATATTTGGTTTGAAACTGTAATTGCTTTTCCTTCACGTGCGAAGATTTTATCTCAAATTTAAGCGAGTCACTACAAATTTTTAATTTTTTTCTTTATTCTTTATAATTATATATTTATTTAATATACCTTATTTATTATTATTCTTTATTATTATATTTATTTATTGTTGCTTTCTTTGAAATTTTTCACGTGCAACCCATAAAAAACCTTAATAATTTATTTTTCTGGCATCCTAGTAAGCAAAAAATCCAATTGCATTCACGGGGGCTAAGACCTGAATGAACCCCACCCACCCTTAAACTTGCCACTGGATGTGCTCACAAACATTACGTAGCATAATTTTAGGCGTTTGATTTTCACCTATTATCCGAGCTCTAATAATTACTGATACTTTTCGTCAGCCAAAAGTCGATTTTATTACTTTTCGTCAGCCAAAACTCGATTTTATTACTTTTCGTCGGCCAAAAGTCAAATGTTCTGCTTTTCGTACAGAATTTTTTTATTGATAGCTTTCGCCAGAAATTTTAAATATGTTAGTTTTCGTATGGTACGACGATAAGATTAACAAAAATCCGCTGGCCAAAATAATAGGTATATAATAGGTGCTGTACTTTTCAAAATTAAATTATGCAAGTACATAATTAATTTGTGGCAGGGGTCCAATGGAATAGTAGTAGGAGTAGTTCCTGAGCTCTCTACCGCAATTGTGCTCTTTTTCTTGAAAATTAAGAATTAAGCGAAACAAAGCTCACAGCGGCGGTAGCCCAGGGGAATGCTATTGGATTACCATTCGAAACGACGCAGGTTCGATCCTCGGTTGAGACTGCCTAAAGAAGTCTGATGAGGGGATGTGGTGGTCTCGGAAATGAATCCATAACTTCTAGCAAAAAATTGTTTTCAATTTTTCTTGAATAAAACTGGCCAATAGCTCATACAAAATTCACATAAAAAATGAGATTAAGTAGAATTAAAACAAGTAAGGAAGCCTAAGTTCGAGTGGAATCGAACATTAGATACTCAGCTGTATGCTTTCATTGTTTGTTTGCGTTTGTTCGATATATGTAGGGTGTATTTTATATGAAACGAGTGCCGCCCATTTTCAAAATTTGTATCAATCATCCAACTAAGCATATAAATATTATTGTTAGTGCAAAATTGCATCCCTCTATGACTTTTAGTTACAAAGACGTCACTTTACAAATTCCAAAAGGGTGTTCCAGAAATATCTTTGTTAAAAAGTAGGCGTGGTCATAAACCGATTTCAATAAATTTTTGCGTGTCTATTAACACAAATCATAAAAGTGTATAAACCAAGTTTCGTCATAATATCTCAGTTATTTGTAGAGTTATGGGCTCCGAAATCTCGTAGATTCCTTTGTCTAAAAAGCGGCGGTGCCACGCCCATTTCCAAACTTTTTTTATTTTTTGTTTGCGGCCTATTGTGGAACTCATGTCACAAATTTTCAATGAACTATTTTTATATTTGACAGATATCGCTTAAGATGTTTTTATTACGTCACTTTATAACACACATATATAAAAGTGGGCGTGGTCGTCAACCGATTTTGGAAATTTTTCGTCCAAACATTTGCCTAAGTAAGTATATCAGGCGTACCAAATTTCATTGATATATCTTCAATGGTATCTGAGTTATGACTCATAAAACTTTCAATGTTTGTCCCTTATTAAGTGGGCGTGGCACCGCCCATTTTCCAAAATTTTTGTGTTTTTTGTTTTATGTCCGTAGGTGGACTCATGCCACAAAATTTCAGTGATAGATCTTTATATTTGACAGAGATATCGCTTAAAATGTTTTTATTAGGCCCCTTTATAGTTCCCATATATAAAAGTGGCGTGGCCGTCAACCGATTTTGAAAATTTTTCGTCAGAACATTTGTCTAAGTAAGCAAATTACGCGTACCAAATTTCATCGATATATCTTTAACGGTTTCTGAGTTATGACATATAAAATTTCAATGTTTGATAAGTGGGCGTGGCACCCCCCCATTTTCCAAAATTTCATCAAATTTCTTCATAAGGGCCTGAGCTCAATACGCGGGTGAAATTTCATCGCTCCAGCTATATTAGTGGCTGAGATACCAAATTTCCGATTTTTTCTATATAGGAAAAGTGGGCGTGGTCATGGTCCGATTTCGCCCATTTTCAATACCAACCGTCCCAGTCTCGATACCAATTTGCATTTCAAATTTCAACAAAATATCTCAATTTTTGCGCGAGTTAGAGTTCTTACGGACGGACGGACGGACATGGCTCAATCGATTTCTCTTTTCACCCTGATCATTTTGATATATATAAGTCCATATCTATCTCGATTATTTCATTCTGTTACAATCCACCGTTATGAAATCAAAACTATAATACTCTGTGTACTAGTACAGCTGAGTATAAAAAGAGCAATTAAAAAATATATACATAAATAGTCTCAATAGTGAAAACTTTGAAGAGTTAGAAATTGCTTTTCGCTGCCAGTAGTACCACATGGCGTATGAGTAACCTTGGGTTTTCTTTGAGTTGAATAAAGTAAAAAACAAATTCCAAATAATATAAGTCTGCGTTTTGGGGAATAACTCTTAAATTTTTTGCAGCTGAAATTCTGAAAATTTTTACTCAGGACATTTGTTGCACATAAAGTGCTGCCAGCGAATGTCATCGATATCGGATGACTATAACATAGAGATCCCATACCATGATTTTAGTCTCAAGAAAAAAGAGAGCATTCTAGTTCTTCTATACCGGAAGATTAATTATAATTTTAAAATATTGGTTCTATATAGAATTTACTTACTTTAGGTAATTCGCCAGAAAATTTAAGATACATACATATATTATACACAACAAGAGACATACATATAGTTGCAAAAATGTGCGACTTTGAACATTCAGCCTCTTAAACCGGATATCTGACTATATGTATCTCGAAAGTTACTCATCCGATTTTAATTCTGATGACGCAGATGTCCAGTTCCTAGCTACATAGTTCTAATTTCTGCAGGGATACAACTTACATGTCTGTGAATTCAATTATAAAATCTATATCAATTTCTGGCTCAATATGTCTGCATTCGTTTTGGTGTTGAAAAAAAAAATATTTTCTGTCTGTCTGTCATCTGTCTTGGAGTACTGCCGTTATTTTTTTGCAAACGCTTTGCTTTGATTTTAATTTTTCTAAATAGCAGTTTTGTAAAGCAAATTACCCTCATTCTCGTTTATTTTGCCAGTTTTCATTATAAAACTGTCGTGGTTAGTTGCGTTATTCCATCGTTAACAATTTTTTAAATAAGCCAATAGCTGTGCAAATACATAGTGTAATAATTATTATTCAAATAGTTTTTTTTTTAATACATTTTGCAAAGAATGTTTTGATTCTTTATTCATTCTGTATGCTATTTGTTTTCGGCATAAATTGCTCACTCACAGCATAAAATAAGCGAAAAGATCTGGAACATTGCCGATATATTTTGCAAAGCCTACATTGATTTAAATTTTTGTAAATATTTAGCAATTTTGTAATGCAATTTACCCTCATTCTCGTTTATTTTTCCAGTTTTTATTATAATACATTATAGATTACTATACTGGATTATGTGATATATGCAATTACTTATACCAGTGAAAGAACTTATTACTTGTAACATCTTATTTTTTCCAATATTAGTAGCGATTATATAATGCATTATTCTCTACAATATTATGAGACAATAGCTTTGTTCAACAACTTTACTTGCAAGAAGAATGTCAGTGACAAATTAAGAGGAAAAACGAGAAAAAGATAAAATTATCAACCAAAGTTATTGAACACCAAATCGTAAACATTTGCAAGTAAACAGCTGATGCGCTGTTTTCACAATTTGATTTTTAGGTTAGGTTGTAATTGAAATCTTTGAAATTGAAAGTGAATGTAAATAATTGAATTAGGAAGGCGAAAATCTACTTTGGATATTCCACAACATCGTCAAGATTCCCTTTTGCGCTAATTTATTTAGTATGCAATTAGAAATTTGAGATTGAAATGTTTGCATATTTCCAATTGAAATTTTTGTGATCATATGTTTCTGACGCTTCTATTTTTTTTAAAGCTGCAAGTAGTTGCAAGTGAAAATTTGACTTGCAACTATTTTCAACTCTCTTGAAGTCTTACTCTCCGAATTTGGCTCTCTTTTGTAAATTTTTTGGGTTATTGAACATAAAATTCGTAACTATTTGTAAAAGCAATTAAAAACTTTGAGTTATTGAACAAAGCTAATACCGCCAAGACATGTCTATGTTAAAGTAATGCAATCCGTATTCGAAAGTGTAAGCGATGAATCAAGATTTCTCGATGATTTTACCCTGTGTAGCCCTGCTGTGTACCCTGTAAAAATCATAGGATTATATGATCCATTTTGTGGTAGGTAGGAGTACTTTCAAAGTGATCATAAACATAGACCCAAGCAAGCGACTCGTTTATCTGCATCGGCTCGTAGTTAGCCGAACATTGCTACAAAAACCGAATGTATGTATATCGCGATAACAACGAAGCAAGTGCGTACATTTGTATGTATGTATGTATGTATGTATGTACATATGTATGCATGCTCGTTTGAACGTGCACGATCTAGTAATAAATAGACATTGAACGCAACACAACATGTTGGCGATTGCGCTAGAAAAATTTTATTATTTTATTTTTATTAAAGAAAAGCTTACTTATATATGTATGTAATCCTAATAATCAAATTGAATTGGCAGTCGTTCAAATCTGTTCAGCGATTATTAAATTTCATTAATTTTAGTACCTACTCCATGGATTAATCCCATGTAGGTACTCCATGGACTAATCCCATGTAGTTACTCCTTGGATTACTCGGGTGTCATGCGGAAATCGGAGTATGTGATCCCTGCCTAGGACATCGCCATGTTAAATGGACCATATTTTTTATATGAAATGTGACAGGTTGAGGAGTACTCGGTTGGTCCACAGCGAGTACTCTATACACGCGTGCATGGAGTACTCGGCTTTTTTGCAGGGTAGTTGCTCATACACACACAAACAAACACAAACCCACACATACTAATATGTATAGACACGTGTTTTTTCTTTGGTTTGTTTGTTTGTCAATTGGCATGCCTTCTTCTATATGCTTAAGTAATTCGCTATTCATTCATTTTTTTGTTTCTTTTAATTTGCTTTTCTTTTAATTTGCTTTTGTTTTGTGGTTTGCTTTGCGCTATGTATGTATGTACATACATGTGTGTACATACATATGTACATACTATCTAGCCATTGTAGGCATCTAAAAACAACATACATATTTCTACCTTTACACAATTCATTTGTCATCTTCGAAGAGGAGGAAGACATGCTTACATACATACATACATACATACATACATATTTTAGTATGAATGCCTTTCTTATTATGTGTTCATATGCGATTGTATGAGGGTGTATGATTATATGTTAGTTTTTTGTTTTTTCTGCTTCTTCTTCTTATCTTCCTTTTCTTTTTAATTTTACTTTAAGCACTTTTATTCATTCAATGACATAAAAAGAAAAAAATTGTGTAGAAGACGAGACAAAACAATTTTATTATTCAAGAAAGGCGACTCGCGTGCCTTGACATAAAGGCTGAATAGAGAAAAAAAGAAGAAGAGGAAACAGCAGGGAAAAGAAAAAAAGCAGAATCGGATGACTATTAGACAGACCATTTGCGAAGCATATTTACATATGTACGTATATATTAGCATTTTATTATACACATGTTTCTATTATGTATCTATTACTGCGAACCATTGGCCTCCTCCTCAACCTCAGCACCACCTCCGCCGCTTCGGCTGCTCGCCCATGGTGTTAAGGCGTTTTAATGGGTACCCCGAAAAATGAAATAAGTCCCAAAAAAAAAATGAAATAACTCCCAAATATTTTCCATACAAATTGGGACTTATTTCATAATGAAATAACTCCCAATGCATTGGGACTTATTTCATAATATTTTGTTGGGACTTATTTCATAATGAAATAACTCCCAAATGAAATAACTCCGAACGAAATTCCGTTGGGAGTTATTTCATTATTTTCCAGCTTTGGGAGTTATTTCATATTTGTTGGGACTTATTTCATTTCTCTTAAAAATGCATTGGGAGTTATTTCATATTTCTTGGGAGTTATTTCATTTCTCTTAAAATTGCAATTTAACAAGCTTCGACGTTTTTGTAACGTTATAAAGTAACCGAAAGCCGGGATCCGTACGATAAATCGAAAAAAATGTCGAATCTTAAAAGACCGAATTGAAAAAAGCCTTATTATACATTTTTGGCCGAATTAAAAACTGTCGAAATGAGGAAAATGACCGAAAAAGGCCGAAATTTGTATACTTACATTTTTATCGCCGCCGCTGAAGGGTGTACCACGCAGAAGGACATCACCGTGGCTGTAGCCACGGTTAGGGCACACGTTCGGACGGATGGCGTAGCCCAGGGTTATTTTTTATAAGCGCGGCCGAAGGCCGCCAACGCAGAAAAGTGTTCGGTGCAGTGAAATAACGCCCGTGGAAATAACGCCTGCGGGCCAAACCCCATATTAAAAAAAAAAACGAAAAATTGGAATTAAAAATTGCGCGATTTTTTATTCCTATTTTTCGCCTGCGGCGCTTTTTCCAATAAAACAAACACCATATTTAAAAAAAACGAAAAATTGGAATTAAAAATCGCGCGATTTTTTATTCCAATTTTTCGCCTGCGGCGCTTTTTCCAATAAAACAAACACCATAGTTAAAAAAAACCAAAAATTGGAATTAAAAATCACGCGATTTTTATTCCAATTTTTCGCCTGCGGCGCTTTTTCAAGTAAAACAAACACCATATTTAAAAAAACGAAAAATTGGAATTAAAAATCGCGCGATTTTTTATTTCAATTTTTCGCCTGCGGCGCCTTTTCCAATAAAACAAACACCATATTTAAAAAAACCAAAAATTCGAAATAAAAATCGCGTGATAGATGTCCTTCTGCGTAGTACTTTTTGGGAGATATTTCATATTTCTTGGAATTTATTTCATTTGGGAGTTATTTCTTATTTCTGGGACTTATTTCATTTGGGAGTTATTTCATATTTTTTGGGATTTGGGGCCTCATTATGAAATAAGCCTCAAATATTGGGACTTATTTCATTTCCTTATTTGGGAGTTATTTCATTTCTAAAAGTTGGGAGTTATTTCATTTTTATTGGGACTTATTTCATTGGGAGTTATTTCATTGGGACTTATTTCATTTGGGACTTATTTCGGGGTACCGTTTTAATGTAGCCAAAATGGTTTTATGCAAAGCTAGTTTTACGATGTTGACGATTATGTTTATTGGGCGTTTTTTGGCATGGGGAATTAATATCGAGAAATTTGATATTATAATTATGTGCCTTCATACATACATCCTCTTACATTTATCTATCTATACATATTTAGGTGATTCACAAAGTGTCATAAAGTCATATGTCATATTAAAATATTGTACGGAAATAGTTATAAAAGACTTTTCCGAAGGCCTGTGAAGAAGTAAACAAAAACAGCTGATCAAATACGACGACTCAAAAACATATCGTGCAGAGTTGTATTTATTTAGTACACATATAGCATAGAATGCAACAACAAAATATTATGACTTATGACGATATGATGCAATATGACAGGTTGTGAATCCCCTAATTATCTAGCAGATGTGTATCGGCATCGATTTTTTTCGTTTTACTGAGTGGCTAAGTATTACAGGTTTGTCAAAAGGAATGAAAAATTTTTTTATTCTGTGGTCGGAACTCTCAATCGAATACATTTTTGGTAGTTAAAAAAAAAACTATTCAAACCAAGAAGCACTTTGAGTTGCTTGCTGTTAAAATGAACTTAAGTTCCATATTTTGTAAGAGTGTTGCCACTTTGAGCCAATATGGCTGTCGTTAAAAAACCTAGAATTCACACGCTCGAATACATTTTTAGCAGTTACACTCAGGGAAAAAAAATTATAAAAACATATGAAAACGTGCTTAAAATGGGCAAAAACGTATTTAAAAGTGACGTAAATACCAATATTTTTATTTTAAAAATGTTCATTGTAAAATAAAACGCTGCAGTGTTCTCTATATCATTTTCTCTTCCGGAGTCGAAATTGTATCCAACGGCATTCTCTTCATTTTCTCTCAATCTGAGTACCAACTACAAAAATAAAGCCTCCGCTTGTTCTCCTCTTCTTTTCTAGGCGATGCTTAAATGTTTGCTATCTTTATTTCTTATTCTCCTTATTCTACTTTTTCTTCTTTATTTTATATGTATTCTCCTCCGGATTCGAACCATGACATCAACCTGAAATTAAATCCAACGCCATCACATAGTGGAACATTAAACATTATATTGAATTGTAGTAACCTATTTATACTTCCCTTTTCCTAAAAAATAATCCATGAATTATATCAATCATTGTAAAAACAAAATTAAAAAAAATCGATTCTCATTATTGTTTTTGTTGGATTTTTCACAAAAAATATATTCTCACAAAAAAATTTTGAACAAAGAGCGAGTTTTTGAATCAACATTAATTTTCTTTTTTAATTTAAGTATGTTTCTTTTTAAATCGAAAATGCATTTTTAATTCAAAAATTTCATTCTTAATTCAAAAATTTCATTTTTAATTTAAAAATTTTCATTGTTAAAATAAAAATGGTTTGGTTTAAAACGTGAATTATGAAAACAAAAATTTTATTTTTGATTTTAAAATGCTGTTTTTCCCTGAGTGTACGGAAACATGTTTCCATAGCGTTTTAAAGCCCGTCTCCACATAACTTGACTCACCAGAGAATCATGTAGCAAAACATCTCGCTCAATAACCCGTCTCCACGTGGCTAATCGTGATTCAGTTTGACATTTCTCTTTCTTGTTCTTCTTAAATGTTTGTATGTTTGCTTATTTGTGCGTCTTTGTTTTGGTCTGTGTGAGATTTCGATAGATTTTCGATACAAAATTAGAAAAGACATCGTATCATCGAGGTTGGCAAGATGATTCAGAATGAAACAGTGTTTCAATCTTCACTCGCTCTCAGAAATTTGTATGGAAATTGGCGAGCTTGGGCACTGGGTTCCGTGTCGAAACAAGATTGAGAGAGAAAATGCAGAAAAAAGAGCGAAACACGTTATGTGGAGACATGGTATTATTGAAACATTTTTTTGAGAGTTTCCACCTTAAAATCTATACTTTTATTAGCGGAGTTATTATGTAAACTAAACAGAGGTCATTGACTTCGTATAGGTACATAAATATAATTAGAAGAGATGGCAGCACTGCTTGAAACTTTTTTTTAGAATGCAATTTTCATCGTTGAGAAAATATTTTTTAGTGTTTTTTTTCGACATCCGTCATCTCTTGCCAAACTTGGTTTGGAGACAACCCGGTTTCGGCTAATATGCGCCATCTTCAATGTCTTTTTTCGTTTAGCCGAACCCGGTTTGTCTCCAAACCAAACTTGACAAGGGATGACGGATGTCTAAAAAACACTAAAAAATATATTCTCAAGGATGAAAATTGTATTCTAAAAAAAATTTCAAGCAGTGCTGCTATCTTTTCTAATTACGTTTATGTATGTACCTATGCGAAGTCAATGACCTCTCTAGTTTACATAACAACTCCGCTAATAAAAGTGAGTCTCGCCGATGCTTTTAGTTTAATTTTTTTAAGCGCTCCAAATTCTTACCACCCTAATATGTATACATATATAATTTACGTGTAGATACGCTATGTTATAGATGACTTTTATTAGTATAAATACCCACCAAAAAGTGTTCTAAGGAATTTAATGAAATAAGCGAGTTTCAGTTATATCTAAAATTGAAAGAGAGAGAAAATTTATTTATATGACCAAAACATGGCAAAGAGAGCACAATATGCTGTGAGCGTAAAAAATTGTGTACGTACACCAGTGATTCTCAAACGCACACTACCAAATTGTGCTCTTGTGTTGAAATATGAGGGAGCTTGCTGATACACCCAAAAAAAATATAAAAATATGCGATAAACAAACATTTTTTGTATTTCGTTTAGTTACATATTTGCAAACTAAACACTGAGTATTACTGAAAAAGTTTTCGGAAAATAAAAACTTTTCTTCCCGCTCAATATTAAACATCCTAAAATTGTCAATCAACGCGTTCATACAAATTACATGCGTAGCAGTCAACAGTCGTTTATCAAGTGATTTGCAAACGCACTTTAATTTTTCACTATACATAGAGAGCGCTTGCCTTATACGTGTGAGCAAATCTGTGAGAGAGCAATAAAGTCGCCTGCCCCGGGGATAGGAAAAGAGCATCACTGACGTACACACATCGATTGTCACTGCCAAACACAAATAAAGAGCGTAAAACGAGCGCTTTCGATGGGACTAGTCGATAGCGGTTTAGAAAAAAATTATCAGTGTGCTTTAAACTGAGATTTTTATAATCCCTTAATTAAACCTGACTTTATATGACCTATAGGTCTCATTATAAGGTAATTAAACTCCACTTAAGCTTTTATTGTAAGGAGTTATCTAAACCATAATCGTATGGTGAATAAGCCTCAGCAATAAGGTTCGCTCTCAGTGAGAGAGAATTCCTTATGGTTTGCCTTCGAAATTTATTTGAAATTATGATCATTTGAAATAAGCCTCAAATAAGGCGTACATCTTTTGTAGGGCATATGCATCCAAACATACAAGTACACTTTAATCGTGATTCATACAGAAGACATATTTACAATGCACATGCGACATGGTGACATAAAGTGGTTTTAAGACAAATTTTATTATTCTCATTAAAATAACATAACAGACTAAAAGCATCCGAACACAATGTAAGCCATAAAAGTGACACTAAGACGCTTGATAATTACTAGTGCGAACAAGTTTTAAGCAAATTCACAGCAAAAATTTGTTTATCCAAAATTAAATGTAAGCATAAACAGAGATAGCTAAAAGAACAGATGTACATATACACGTATCTATATATCTTAGTTAAGTGCTGATATAACTAAATTAGTAAGCAAGCAAAGAGTAAAAGCAGGTCAAGGGCCAATGCTCAGAAAAAGTGGAATGTTAATGAGTTGGTGGAAAGAGTTATTAATGGGAGTGTGGCACAGCTGTGCCTCTTGGGAGATCATTATAAAAGGCCAATTATACGGTAAAAAATTATAGTTTACTTTTAATATCATTTGCTACTTCATTTAATCATTCTTGGAATTAAATTCGAATTTTACTGCCAAAAAGTCTTAAAACTATGATAAATTTTATAATTTTATTTAATAGAAAATATTTTAAAAATAATACCTTGGAAAGTATTAATATTCTCCCTCGAGAGGTTTAAGTGTTTATAGCTTAAGAACAAATCCTGAAAAGTATAAAAATAAATATTATCTTTCTCAATTATATTATTAAATTGAAGTTTTTACTGTGTAGAATAGATATACTCAAGCCAGTTCTTCAAAACTATAATTAATGTTGGAGAAATCGAGCCAGGTTTACTGTAGAAGTGCAGCTTTAAGAGGACATTGAAACAAGGTTAGCGTAACCTCTTGCTTAAACCTAATGACTATCTTTCTAATTGGAATCTCTTTTCACATTTAAATTCCAGCAAGGTTACCTTAAAAAAAAGACTTATTACTTATAATATTGGAGCAATCAGGGAAGTGAGTTAATCGGCTAGGCTTTTGGTACTACATCCGCTTGAAAACCCGTATGAAGGTGAGCAGGGGTCCTTTCCATGATTTCTGCGAATTGACAGAGGCTCCGTGACCGATTGCTCCTCGTTTACATCGCTGAAGCCTCTAAAAGGGGGGATGTGTGCCCGTTGAGGGAGCCATGTTTGCTTGGATATTCGAAAGAGCTACCATTTCCTTGTCCTCAAATACTTCTTTTGCAGTAAATTGCATATGTATTCTCTGTCAGATTATTACTTGTTTATCTGCCATAGAGTTTCCCTCGATGTTACCCTTATCTTAAGATCTAAGTGAGGTGAAAATTTGTGCTATTTATGAATCACTTGTAGAAATCGTTTATGGTTCATCATAAGTTTTTAGATTTAAATGCATACAACCTCAGCGATGTGTCGACTACACTTCTTTGGCTTGTGGCACGAAGATTTTAAATCGGGTCAAGGGGACTTGTTTAGCGGGCTATCTAGAGAAATGCTCCTTGTTTCTGACTTCTGACTAGTCTGGTATCCCGAGTATCCTTTAGTAGACGATAGTCTGTCGATTTTCACACAAGAGATCAATGCACACTGGTCTCATTTGTATGGACAGTGGGACAAAACTCAGTTTCTTGGAAACGGATGGACCTACCGAAACCAAATTTGGCACATTGGTGTCCCACTATACGACTCATCTTTCAGAAAAATTAAAAGCATATATGTTGTAATCCACGCCCACCACTAACACTAGTTTATAGCAAAAAAAAAAAACCAAGAAAACCAGGAATGGGGGAGGATAGGAATTGACCTGCTGAGCTTGGAACTATTTTTTTTTTTAATTTTTTATATAGTTAGGTTTTTGAGATAACGGTAATTTTGTGTTTTTTTGTTATCACTTCATTCAAAAATTATTTTCTCTGGAGTTACAAATGCGATAAACGCAGGCAGTGTCTCCTTCGAAAGGCAATTAAAATACGCTTCAAACGACTTACAGCTTGTAGTGGTCTAATAAAAACTCGCTGAGCGAAAGCTGGTTAAAATTTTGTGGATTTTTTGCGATTTTTGAAAAATATTTTGATTTTCAAATTAAGTTTTTATAAAAAGTTGTAAGAATCAGGAAAGTTTTATTATTTTAAAAGTTTTATTACTTTGCCCGTTTAATTGCAAAGACTTTAAACGTAATATCAGGGAGATCCGATAAATATTTTATTTTTGGCGATTTTTTTCTTGTGAAACAAAAAGGATATTTTGGACGAAAAACTTGGTTAGGAGACTTAACTATGTGAAAACGACTTCATAGGTCAAAAGGACATTAGAAGAAAATACAGAGCTTCCAAACACTAAACTAATGACATTTCGATTTTAAAAATCCGATGTCAAATAACAAAGTTACAATAAAAAAAAAATTATTTCGCGATATTTCGCGGGATCAAAAAAAAATTGTATGGAGAGTGGAACAAAACTCAATTACTCAGATTTTATCGAAAATAAAGTTTTATCGAAAACAGTCGATGTAAATATGTACAAAAATCGTAAAAGGGCAACAATATTTTGTATAGAGTAGTTAGATTTAATATAATTAGGGGATTCACAACCTGTCATATTACGTCATATCGTCATAAGTCATAATATTTTGTTGTTGCATTCTAGACTGTATGTGTACTAAATAAATACAACTCTGCACGATATGTTTTTGGGTCGTGGTATTTGATCAGCTGTTTTTGTTTACTTCTTCACAGGGCTTCGGAAAAGTTTTTTATAACTATTTCCGTACAATATTTTAATATGACATATGACTTTATGACACTTTGTGAATCCCCTAAATATTTTAAGAAAAAGGGAAAAAGGGGAAAAAGGGAAAAATGTATAAAAAGGCTTCTTAAGAGAAGACTTGAAAGAACTCAAATCTGCTTATAAGACCTGGTCCAGAGTGGTCCTTAATTGTTAAAAGTTTAAATGAAAATGCTAATGCTTGAAAATTACGCTCATAGAAAAGCCAAGATTTCTTCATCTTGTATTTTGCTAAAAATAAATTGTTTTCACTGCTTTCTTTCGCCAAATCATGAAAAATGCGTTTTTATTGCGTTTCCATAGTTATCCGCATTTTTTTAGCACTCAAACTTGAAATATCGCAAAAATCATAATACACTTATTTACACAAACTTTTTCCAGAAAAAAATTTTTTTCAAATGTGTTGACTTTAAATGAGCCAAAGTAACATTTAATGGTGGCTATTGCGTATAGGAGGAGGTTTTCCATAAAATGCAATATATTTCCCACGAAAATGCGTGACAGAAGTTTCTTTTTGAAGCACCAACGTTTTTGACTTTTGTGTATGGGGGCTGACCAGTGTGCAATGAAGAGATTCACAAAGTCTACTGAGAAGAAAGTACAATATGTATGGTACTCGATTCGGCTGGCACCTGGAGGCAGACTTCAGATGCCATTATGCTTTAGGTACAATTTCGATGGAGGTTTATGCCATACTAAAAGCAGGAGAATGGAAAATTGGTGGGAGGTGGCATGTGCACAAAGTTTGAGGGAAACTCACGGGAGAACTCTGTAACTCTACAGATTCCTTTAAAATTACAAAGTGCTTTCTGGAAAAACCTAACCGGGAGGTAGAAAATTTTCTCCCCAAGCAGAGAAGTAGGTAACTTCGGGCCTTTGTTGGGTTGTTGTTATCCATTCACAATGGTGATCTAGATCAGACTTCTTATCCTGCATTTTAAATCATTCATTCTTCTTCGTCTATCAACTAAATTTTTATTAGCTTTTTTGCAAATTACTTCTCACGCGCTCTTTTATTTTCACTCCCAAGCGCCTTGCTTGAGTTTTATGCTTTGCCATATGATTTCTGCTATATATGTACATTTATTGCAAAATGCTCATGGTACATACATACCATTTTTTCGCTTTCTCTTGTGAAAATAAATTGCACATACCTTTCATTCGATTCACACACCAAACAACATTTCAAATCAAATTTATTTCAAGTGTTTATTTTGCATGTTTTGCAGCGAAATGCAATCGTAAAAATAAAATTTTCACACCAAATGCATGAATGAACCATGTACTAGGTAGAAAACAAAAACAAAAATAAATTTAATGACATAAATTCGTCAAAATGACATGCGCTCTGTGAAACACCTTTTTCCCATGTGCTAGCTAAGGATATTGGATTGTAAAAGTTCTGCACTTTTATATTGATATATGCAGTTACATATACATATACATATGTATGTATATGTATATTTATACTATAAATATATTGTTTAATATCACATAAGGATGTCCGAATCTGTGGCACTATAACATTTTTCATAGCTATACAGATTTATATACAACCATACATACATATTTACACTATTCCATATAGAAAATTCCAGCACTATGCTGAAAGCTGCTCATAGCATCCATAATACATACATACATATATCTGCTCGTACCTTTGAAAATCAATAACAACAAAAATGGCGTAGAATATATACAACAAACAGAACGGATTTTCAATTTATGTGACAACGTCGAAGAAAACAGAGATTCATAGTTGTCTATAGCCAATTACAGTATTACGTATATATATATACGATTATATACCAATGCATGTACATACATATATACTCAGTGTTGCTGAAATGACAACACTTTTAAATTGGCTCTTCAATAGCTGAACGAACAACAGTGCAAGTCCGCAATCAAGGGCATCACGATTTAGTCCTTGCAATAGTTTTAAGGGAAATTCACTCGCATTACACCAATTATTTTTTTCTTTTCATTTGCACTTTAGCATATTATTTTAGATTTTGTTATCTATCCAGTGGACAGTTTTGAATACACAAAGCCTCATAAGCACCTCTATTCGGGCTTCTTAGCTTCTTCAAGTATCTCTAGCATTTGAGGCTTGATTTTTTCTTGCCTAGAAACTCTTATGTTCCAGCTAGACAAGGGCCATACTCAGAGAAGTGCAGTCAACTGATAGACCATTCCACCAGTTCATCAGTATTTGTTTATAAAATCACACTAGGGCGTCAAGCTCTATTCTATTTTATTTGAGTATCTTTTGTTATTACCTGCAAGCCTAGGCGTGTGAGTGACATTTTTCAGATAAAGACTTTTAAAAGTGCATTCTTATTTTGTCAAAATACGCAAGAATTTTGCAATAAATTCTTAATGTACATTATACACCTTTAAATACTGTTACACAATCCATCAAAAACTCAAATTCGAAAAAATTTTACATAGCTCTGTTTGACAGTGTACTAACTACACAAATGTTTGGATGCATGAAAATGCCGACCTCTACTTTATATCCCTTGCAGAACTTCCATCATAGCCAGCCTTCATTTATACCATCATTGGCATGAAAGTCGGATTTCTATAGCAGTGTATACCCATAATACGAATAGTTTAAAGCATAGATCGGCAAAACTATAAGAGAGTTTGTGGGGAAGAGTTCAGAGACTTTATTTTGAGCATGTGAATCTTGATATGGAAATTAAAAAGGGTTTGTTTTTGGGTTATTCAAATGGTCGTCCAATGCCGCACTCACAATCTTACAGTCTTCTACACTCCTATGAAACTTACGCGCAAATGGTTCCAAATATCCCCCTCCTTTTACATCTGTGATGATACATAATTTGTTGGAGAGTCCTTAATGAATAATAAATACGTTTTTTATAATTTAAAAAGGGAACACATATTGATTTAGGAAAAATAGCATAAAATTAGCCTAGTTCCTCAATGATTTTTTTGTTTTTAATTTTTTGTAACACCTCAATGTACATATGTTTACATTACAAATATGTAATCTGTATATAAATATGTATGTACATGAAAAGCGCATCTCTACAAAAGCGCCGCATCACTTAACAAAACACGTTTCAGGCAATCCATGTACATTCATGCAGTGGCGGACCCAGCATAAATTGTCTGGGCAAGCCTATGTGTGAAGCATAACCATTAGTCATTTATGTAATTTTCTTTGCTCTATTATCTAGAAGTCTGATTGCGTTCCGTTATTGAATTTGATTTAGAGCTCTCGCGTTTTTTTAACATTTTCGAGTAGCACGAATAAATGCTTTTCAAATTCTCGAACACTCCTTTGTTTGCTTATTACCCGTATGTTTGTACGGGCATTCGAACAATTCGGGTATTTGAAGTTTGTGTTTTCTCGTTTATTTTTTTTTTTTGTTGTCTTCATATGTATTTTTTTATGTTTTCCTGATACACATTTTTTTGTTTGTACAATCAGAGAAAAGGAATTAAAAATAAATTTTTTATTTTTATAATGCCCGATTTAAACTAAGTCATTTTTATTTTAAAAATGAAAAATTTTTAAATTACAAATTGAATTTTTGAAATTAAAATATATTTAGGATTTAAAAAGAAACATGTTTAAATTGAAAATGAAAATTAATGGAATAAAAACGAAAGTTTTTGATTCAAAATCTCATAGCGCTTAAAATAAAAATAAATATTTTTAAACTTAAGATATTTTTTCTTGATAGATATAAAAACGTGTTTAAAAATAATGTAAATACAATACATTTTTAAATTTAAAAATCTTTATTTTTATTTTAAGCACTATGAGATTTTGAACCAAAAACTTTCGCTTTTATTCCATTAATTTTAATTTTTAATTTAAAAATTTTTATTTTTAAATCCTAAACACATTTAATTTAAAAAATGAGGATGATAAAGAATTTTTAAGTTTTTATATACAATGAATATTATGAAGATATGTAGGTACATATGTTTTTGACTTTTGGTATTTTAGCTGTAGCTACTTTAAGTCAGCATATCAACAAGCCTGGCTAAGTCGAAAGTAAATTCAAGTTTTTTACCATCAGAATTATCTACAAAAGCAGAGGAGAAATTATTAGAATAAATTGGGAAGAACTCAATTGAATTGATTGATGACGCCAAACTTATAGGGAAATCTCACACGAAAGCGCAGAGGTATTTTTAGTTTCCTTATAGGTACCGACGGAAATTTTAGTAGTAGCCACTTGCTACACTTTGCTTATTATCTAATATCAAAAAAAATGGGTGCTTTAGTGTTTGAAAAACTGAGGTCCAATTACCAAAAGTCGTGAAATTTTATTTGATTTTGATTTCCGTCGCTTTTTAAAATAATCTTGATATTTTGCCAATAGTCGCCAAATATCACAATCAACGCTTTTATAATCTGGTATTTGATACATGCACATGTAAGCAATTACGTGCATAAGTATGTATGTACATGCAAACGAAAATCAAATCAAATATGCATATGGCTGTGAATACTGAATGCCGAAGCCAGCTTCACATTCGCATACAAATTTAATGTGAAAAATAAAAAAAGTGCTTTGCTAGTTTTTTTTTTCAATTTAAGTCTGAAAATAAGCAATTGATTTCTCCTTAGAGAAAGCGAGAAAACAAGCTATGTTATTCTGTTTTGAAAGCCAGGTAAAAGCCAATGTGTGGAAACGTTAAGGCATGCTAAATGTGCTGTGATTGGCTGTGCAAACAAAATACACATTGTGAGGTCAAAGAACGTAAATCTATTTACGTTCTTTGGTGAGGTGGATTGGTGAGGTGGATTGGTGGTGTATTTGCGCTATTTGCTTAGAATACTTTTAGGCACCGTATGTTACAGTGGGGGCTATATTATTGAGAACTTAAATAGTAAACACATTTAAAACGTAAAATAACCAGATTTTAAAGAAATTCGTAAAATTAAATGAACGAAATTATGTACGCAAGCCGGGCTTCTCGGCTTGTATGAAGCGCCCGCCTCTGCATTCATGTAAAGACAAATGTTTCCTCCACATACATATGTATGCACGTTTTTCCAACAAGTCTTATAGTGCAGGTGCTTGTTTGCTTTTATTTTATGTAAGTAAATATGTAAGTACATATGTACATATGTGTCTATATGCTTACATACCTGCATCATTCATAAGTAGATCTATGTATAAGCATAAGTGCACTGAGACCAAATAAAAGAGGTGTCATCAATTGTGGCAAGTGCCAATTGCATTCATCATCATAACGGTTATGAACGCGCACACACATACATACATAAATACACACATACTATGTATATACATATATACATAAGTACATACAAACATACATTCCTTCATATGTACAAACATGCATTTAAAGCAGGTATGCAGACAACACTTACAGAGGAGCAATAGCGTTAACTGAATTGAACGGAATTCGACATGGCGTATGAGTAACCAACTAACCAACAACCAACCAATGCAGTGGTTGGCGCTGAACTCAATCGTTGTAGAGTACCTACATATATTTGTATGGATATGTACTTATTGCGTGTTTGGTATTGTGAGTGATTTTCAATTGAATTTCAATTAATTGTGAACTTTCGACAAATGAGTTTTGATAAAAAGAAATGCACATACATATGTATGTATATTAGAGTGACCACAAAATATATGGGATTTGCAAAAGTATTGAATATTTTCGCTCCCCGGGAATTTTTTATACCTTGACACTAGAAAATGAGATCTGCATAAAAATCTTACCACCTTTAGTAGGAAATAGCCACGTGCATTTGACCCTAAAGTTCAAAAATTGACCTAAAAATTATGCATGGCTTCAGAGTCCAATATCTCTTTAAACAATGATTTTCGGAGAAATAATGTGATAATCATTTTTATACAAAATGAAACTGGGAACATATTCTCCATATGATATTTATACCTACCGTTATCCTTTCAGGACATATTGAGCCCTTAAAGTGAAATTTACATTTTTTTGTTAAAAAGGCAAAAATAAATATTTCAAAAATAGAGAATTGCATAAACTATACATCATTTAATAGGTTATTTAAAGTAGTTTTACAAAACAAAATTTTTGATGTGTAAACATCTTTGCTGTAGCTACGAGTGATTTCCAAAAACAAGTAAAGTTTACGCGTAAACCGTAAATGACCTTTGTGTTAGTGCGCTGCTGTGTCCGTGTGAATCGCTTGGCATTGTCAGTGGTAGGTAGGTAGTAGACATGTACATACAAATGCTTGCATGCATAGCCGTGCAAATGCAAATATCAACAACAACAGCAACGAAGCGAAGTGAAGTTGTTGTTGTTGTTTTCTGCAACAATGCGACAAATAGGCAAAATAAAAAGGACCAACATGATTGAACATGTATGCAAATGTATGGATATCTAATTTTCTGAGCAATATTGGTATCAAATGAAAGGTTTTGAGCAGCTCTTTTCATTGTGACCCTTAGGCCGGGTGTCCAGATATGGGTCAAAACGAGGACCCGGATGATCCTTGAATGTTTCTGAGCAAAATTGGTATCAAATGAAAGATCGTGAGCAGGCCTTCTACAGGGAGCTCTATTCTTCATGGTTCCTAGGTCAGGTCCGAAGATATGGGTAAATACGAGGATCCGGATAATCTTGCATGTTTCTGAGCAATATTGGTATAAAACGAAAGGTTATGAGCAGGGATTCTACATGGAGCTCTACTCTTTATGATTCCTATGTCGGGTCCCGAGATATGGGGCAATACGGGGACCTGGATAACCCTTGAATGTTTCTGAGCAATATTGGTATCAAATGAAAGGTCTTGTGCAGGACTTTCACATAGAGCTCTATTCGTTATGAGTCCTAGGTCGGGTCCCCAAATATGGGTCAAAATGTGACCCCGGATTAACCCGGAATGTTTCTGAGCAAAATTGGTATTAAATGAAAGGTGTTGAGCAAGACTTCTACACGGAGCTCTACTCTTTATGATTCCTAGGCCGGGTCTCCAGATATGGGTCAAACGTGGACTCGGATGATCTTGCATGTTTCTGAGCAATACAAAACAAAATAAAAAATCAAAAGTCAAAAACCAAAACAAACAAAACAACAAAATAGTAGCAGTCACAATGACAACAAAAAATTACAAAACCGATAGTCGCCTTTTAATCCATAGAAAACCAACAAAAAAAGGAATAAGGAAAAGGGAATAAATATCCGATTTCGAAACTGTTTACACATCAATGTTCATGAATACCCGTTATTCACGCTTTAATTTTTTTTAATTTACATGCACTATTATAGTCAAGAAAATGATTTAAAATAAGCAAGCCGCATTTTTCCAAACTTTTTTTTACCAAACCGAAAATATCGTAGTAGGCGTTGCAATTAAAAAAAAAATGTGGTACACAGTAAAAATTTTAGTTTAATTTTAATTCCATTTTGGTATTTATATATAACAATGCCAAAAAGCATAAAATTAAAACCATTCTGGTTTAAAAAAAAGAAGAGAATATTGAGAGACAGAAATTATTCTTGGTGTCAAGTTAATACTTTCTTGGAATTAAATCAAAATCAAATTTTTATTATTTTTATAATATTTTTGGTAATAAAAATAATTTAAATGGTATTAGATATATCGGAAAATTGGAATAAATTGTATACTTTTTTGGATTTAAAAATAAACCGACATAAAATTTCCAGTGGATGTACCGCAAATAACCCATTATCCCAAAGATTAATGAGAAATTTAATAACGTTAGCATTGTTTATTTACTTACATAAAAATCCAAAACACTACACTGCTACACTAAAGTACCTTATATCGAGCCATAACCGCCAAAAAAATGTATCCCACAAACTCGAAATTTTACAGGGGAAGGTTTTTTTTTTAAATTAAATCAGTTTGAATAAAGCCATTATTTTAAAATTTATAATGTAATTTTTTTTTGTGTAATACATTAAATTTTAATAACGGTAACAAAACAAAAATCGATTATGGTGTGGGATACATTATTTTGGCGGTAATGGCTCGATATATCGGGCCCTAATCCCCATAAAAGTGTATCCAACAAAATGTAAATTTTACAGGACACAGTTTTTTTAATTTGTTTTGCATACAGTTTGTATGCAGCTTTGAAACTTATTTAGGGCCGTTTACTCAACCTCTGATTAACGCTAACCACGGTTAAAGCCCGGTGAAACATCCTTATCGACTTCATCAATGCATTCCTTTTACATCCAGTCGATAATGCAGTACACAACTTAACCGGACCTTTATCCTCCGGTTAGCGATAATCAGAGGTTGAGTAAACGGCCCTTAGTCTCTAACTTCGAAACTGCACATTTCACAGCTGAGTTGAATTTGTTGAAGTGGGCCACCTAAAATTTTTAGACGGCCATGTATTTTAATAAAAGTGGGTAGTATGGCTCACAACGCTTAAAAAAAAATACGTATTTAACGCTTTTTCGAAATTCGAATTATTTTCCAAGTTATGGCTATCGACACTTTTCGAAGTTCCTCAGTTTTTGCCGATTTTCTCACGATTGGTCAAACCGATTTTCCTAAATTTTTACATATATATAAAAGATGACATCTTCTAGCAAACTGCATTTCTTATTTTTGCAAATAATTTTTTTTGCAAACATTATTCGCAATTTTTATGTTCTGGACCACGGTCACATGGCGCTTTTGTATGATGTTGTTGGGCATTCCATTAGTAACTATTAGCAAAAAAAAAATTTTGGGGCACTTTAAAGGCGCGGGAGTTATTTACTTTTTTACATTTGTTATTTTTGTATGCAATTTTTTTTGTTACTTACTGAGTACTACGAATAATGAATTAAAGCATGCATAACTCCCGCTCCCTTAAAGTGCCCCAAAAATTTTTTTTTGCTAATAGTTACTAATGGAATGCCCAACAACATCATACAAAAGCGCCATCCGACCGTGGTCCAGGACACAAAAATTGCGAATAATGTTTGCAAAAAAAATTATTTGCAAAAATAAGGAATGCAGTTTGCTAGAAGATGTCATCTTTTATATATATGTAAAAATTTAGGAAAATCGGTTTGACCAATCTTGAGAAAATCGGCAAAAACTGAGGAACTTCGAAAAGTGTTGGTAGCCATAACTTGGAAAATAATTCGAATTTCGAAAAACTGGGCCAAACGTATTTTTTTTTTTGTTGTTGTGAACCATACAAAACAGTTTCAGAAAGAACGTACAACTTCGAAAAAAAGTGGCCCACTTCAGAAAATTCAACTCAGCTATGAAATTTTGGGAGTTGATGCATATGATAATAAATTGTTGATTTCCATAAAAAAGTAGGAGTCGGTAATATTGTTGGATACACTTTTATCGCGGTTAGGACTTGATATATGTATATACATATTGTAAATTTTACACCAATATTTTGGAGATGTCCAGGAAAATCTCGGCACCATCGCGGTTCTTGCAGTGAAAAAGGGATCCTCAACTGCCTTAAGACTGAAAAAATAAAGCAAAATGTACCCTCATGATGTTTAACTAATCTCCTGCATTACTTACTTGATAAAATTATTCGATTCGGGCCATTTATTTCAGTAGATTTAATTACTCCTCCGGATTTTGTCTGATTTATTTTGATTTTTTTTTTTATGATAATTTTTTCTTAATATTTTTTTGGTTTTGATTTCAAACCAAAAATACTTTGATGGTAATATAATTGAGAAAGAGAAAGTTTTTTATACTTTTCAGGATTTGTTTTTAAACCATGAATGATTAAACTTTTTTAGAGAGAATTTTAATACTTTTTAAGACTTTGTTTTGAAACCATTTTGGAATAAATAAAATTGTAAAACTTCTCATAGTTTAAAAATAAGACTTTTTGGCATTAAAATTCAAATTTAATTCCAAGAATGATTAAATTAAGTACCAAATGATATTAGAAATAAACTATCATTTTTTACTGTGTATAGTTTCATTCTTAGCAGGCTATGAAAATGTTGATATAGGGCAAATTAAATGTGCATTAAACAAAAAAAACTTGCACCACATTTTTTTTAATTGCAATGCCTACTACGATATTTTCAGTTTGGTAAAAGAAAGTTTGTGGAAATGCGGCTTGCTTATTTTAAATCATTTTCTTGACTATAATAGAGCATGTAAATTAAAAAAATTTATGATGTATGAAACTACTTTAAATAACTTATTAAATGATGTATAGTTTATGCAATTCTCTATTTTTTAAATATTTATTTTTGCCTTTTTAACAAACAAAAAAATTTAAATTTCCCCTTAATGACTCAGTATGCCCTGAAGGGATAACGGTAGCTATAAATATCATATGGAGAATATATTCCCAGTTTCATTTTGTATAAAAATGATTATTATATTATTTCTCCGAAAATCATTGTTTAAAGAGATATTGGTCTCTGAAGCCATGCATAATTTTTACAATTTTGCAATTTTTGAACTTTAGGTCAAATGCGCGTGGCTATTTCCCACTACAGATAGTCAGATTTTTATGCAGATCTTATTTTCTATTTTCGAGCTATCGGAAAATGCGCGGAGAGCAAAGAAAATCAGCACTTGTGCATTTTTGGTCACTCTAATGTATATATCGCACCCTAAATCATAAAGTTACACAACTCAAAATTCTAAAATTTTCAGAAAAGCCAAAAAACTTTTTCTTTACAAGTTATGATATGGAAAAGGACACGTATAATGGTAATTTTTCAGTCAAAAAGACACCGATTGAGAAGTTTTTTTGGCAATCCCTACAGATATGTTCTATGTAGCGGTTTATGATAAAACCCCGATTTCGAAAAATTTTGTGTGATAAAAATCTTCTATAATTATTATTCAGAAACTTATATTTTAAAAATATTTCCATAATAGTTATTTCAAATATATATTTTTTAAGTCTTCAAAGACTTTTATATTGAGACAAATTTGAAAAAAGTCTTTGCGTAATTATTATCAGTAACAAAATTTCAATAACCTTCATATAAGTATAAAATAAAAATAACTTTCATATAAGTACTTCAAAATTCAAGCAAATTTCCAATTTGAAATTGTATGAAAGATTTTTATCGAAGATATAAAAAATAAATTTGTTACTCAAAATAATTACTTAAAGATATTTTTGAAATTTCTCTCAATGAAAAAGTCTTTGAAGACTTAAAAGACAATTTGTTACGGATAATAATTACTGAAAGACTTTTTTCAAATTTGTCTCAATATAAAAGTCTTTGAAGATATAAAACAAAATTTCTCATTTATAATAATTACAAAACGACATAAAAAAAATATCTCAGAAATAACTGTTATAGAAAGACTTTTAAAATATGTTTCTTTCAATAATAATTATTTTTTGACTTTTATTTTTTCTCTTATAATAATTACAACCCTGATTAAAACTCCCAAACCGTTTTGCTCCCTGAGGTACAATTTTTTTTATTGCCATTTAAATTTACGAAATTTCATTTAATTTCGTAGAATACCTTAACCCTCTAACACTGCCACGAAGAGGTCGTTTTGACCTCTTTTTTAGAAGGCCCGAAAACAATAGTATTCTGAAGGTCGATAGAGGGTTAAAATGTTCCAGAAAGTTATTTCCAATAAATTTTAATTTTCTTAAAAAATGTCCATTCGGTAAGTTAATAAAATATATATTTTACGTGTATTTCTGCTAAAAAAAAGTGTAGCAACTCTCATTTGTAAAATTTTTTTTTCAGAGTCGTTAAAAAAATTTCGACTAGGTAAATTACCAAAATAGATGTATTATGTATAGCATATCATGCATTTTTTTGTAGAAATATATAATTTCTCATTGCAAGGCAAAAATGTTTAGGGTTGCCAACTGTTTAAAATTTTTTAGCTCAATAAAAATTTTGTAAAAATCAATTTAATATTACAATATGGGCAGCAAATTGAAGGAATGTAAAAAAGCTGATCATAGGAAATATTTTTGTTGGCGTTGCCGCCTTCTTAAAGCAGACACTTAGAACTTCTCTTTGCTAGAAAAACATTGTTTTGAGGGTTGCCACCTGTTTAAAAATTTTTAGCTCAATAAAAGTATTTAAAAATCAATTTAATATTACAACATGGCTAACAAATTGAAGCAAGTCGCTGGAAATATTTTTGTTAGTGTTACCACCTATTTAAAAAATTTCGATTAGGTAAATTTACTATATAAATGTCTTTTAGCATATCATGTATTTTTTTATAAAAATTTAGAAATTCTCATTAGAAGACAAACGGTTTCTGAGGGTTGCCACCTTTTTTAATTTTTTTTTTGCTCAACCAAATTTGTAAAAATCAATTAAATATTACAATATGGGTATCAAATTGACTGTTTTTAAGAAACCTAATCGCTGTAAATAATTTTGTTAGCATTGCCACCTTTTCTTAATTTAAATTAAATTTGCTTGATCATAAAATAAAGTTTAATATACCTCTATTGTAAGTTAAGCCTAAATGTTTTTATTTATATCTTTTGATTGAATTAAGTTATTGGCATGGGGGTTTCACAGAAATATAGTGTTTTAAAATTAGAATAACGTGGTATATATAACTCGAAATCTTCCTAAATCGACTTAAGCGATTATTGCTTGTGACCACAGATATATATATACAGTTTAAAATACTTTTAGCACAAAAAAATTTTTAAAAGTAAAATCGTTAAGTTAAAACTAAAGGGTGCATTTACACGAACATGCACTAATATTAAACTCATGCACATAAATATGTTCAAATATGCATACATATGTACATACATGTATATGTACCTACATATGTTAATTGTTTGCAATAAAATTCCGCTTTTGGACCGCAATGCCTGCTAAGTATGCCAAGACAGAAAGCAAAATAAGCAAAATACTTAAAATTCCAATGCTCATCACAAAAACTATTCATTTGCACAAAACATTGTATATGCAAAATTTGTTGTCGAAATTTACTGAAACACATTTTAAGTAATTTGATGGGCATACAAAAAAAACCTACATATGTACATAAATAAATATTACTATTAAGCTAAGCTAAATTACTAAAAATCCGCAGTATGAATAATGTACTTAATGCTAACTAAAAATTTATTTGCTGCTGAGAAATTCCTTAAGTGATAAGCATGAGCTACTTAAAAATACTGACGCCATACTGCTATAGCTAAAAAATTATATGTGCGTGTGTACATGTATGTGTACGTACATACTAGACATATACGCAGACAGTGAATCCGGCGGCGGCGGCGCCATTCCAAAACAATTTCGGCGGCGGCGGCGACGCCGGCGTGCTTTTTTGCGCCGGCGCGCCTGCCCCAAATCTACAAATCACAATCCTCATTCAAAGTAATTTTATTTAGTTACCTTAATAGCGCTGGCTGAATGGAATAAATAATCTAATTTCCACCTTAAATTGTTGAAACTTTTTTTATTTACAGCAAAAAACAATTGTTACATAAACTAAAATTTAAAATAAAAAAAATAAATATTAAAGAATATACACAAATCCATATGTAAGGGTAAATTTAAATTCATTTGCTTATTTT
Source organism: Urophora cardui (assembly GCA_960531455.1). Lineage (NCBI taxonomy): Eukaryota > Metazoa > Arthropoda > Insecta > Diptera > Tephritidae > Urophora > Urophora cardui. The sequence goes on from OY482674.1 coordinate 131,863,964, forward strand.
GTATGATAATAAACATGCATACATATATGTAATTACATACATATTTATATATATATAAGGCACTTTAAAATAAATATATGTATATACAGTGTTGGAAAAAATAATAGGGACAAAATTTTGCAATTCTCCATTTAATTCAAGACCAAATAATAATTACCATATATTGATGCTTACACGGAGAGGCATGCTTCAATGACTCTGGTGTGGTTTTTGTATAATAATTTAATTTTTATGAATAAAAATAATGAAATGTATAATTTAAGTTGGAAATAATAATAGGGACAAACTTTAAATTCGATTGTTTTTTCAAATAAACTGCAATATTACTGCTGCAGCAAGATTTATTTTTTATAACTTCCTTACTTCTTCGTGGCATAGGGTTGACCAAATCAGCGCAATTTGCAACTGGTATTAAGTACCAAGATTCTTTAATTTTTTTTCCATAACTCTTGCTTATTTTTCCATTTTTGACCCCCATCGTCTTCTTTAATATTCGCTATAGGGCTGAGGTTCGACAACTGTGACGGTTACTCCAAAACAGCAACTTTCTTACGTTCAAACCATGAGTTTTCGATTCTGGAGGCATGTTTGGGATCATTTGCATGCATAAATCGCCATCTAATGATATCAAGGAGGGTTTAAATTATTCAATTTTGAGTAGAACAATTAGCAACAGACCTCGAGAAGTAGGACTAAATGGAAGAGATCCCAGAAAAGTTCCGTATCTGAGAAAAAATTATGTAACATGTTTTTGTTAATAACTTTTAACGGGCAAAAAATAAAACATTTCCGCATCAAAACACGTCGATTGATTCCTTTTTTTTTTTTTTTATTTTGAAGAACTTTAGCAGTTAGCAAAACTAGGAAAATATGTACACATCTCGGTCCATATGGGTATGGCGCGCCAGCGCACGCCGCCGCGCCGATACGCCGATTTCACGGATTATGGCGGCGGCTGCCGATTATGAAGGTAATCGGCGCGGCGGCGGCGGCGTCAATCGGCGGCGTATATGTCTAGTACATACATATTTACATATTCATCTGTCAGTATGTATTTATGTACATTTGTATGCACGCTTATGTATTCATTTCAAACACATGCAAAAATTCATTAATTTCTTTTTTTATACATATTTTAATTTAAATTATATTTGTATTTATATTCGTATTTTGTTGTTGTTATTATTGTTATTGTTGTTGTTGTTGTCGCTTTTGACAAATGTCATGTTAAACACAAAAGAAATTACTTAAATGTACGCCGATAAATTGTTGGAATAAAAACAAAACAAAAAAAAAAAAAAAAGGAAGCCAACCAAACCCGTATAAGAAAAACACTCAATAAATGTTGCGCATACGCCATGTTGGTTTTCTACAGTGCTCTCACCACCAAGTCTCCACTGAGCGCAAACATTTGTGAGCACAATGCAACAAGAGCGTGCGCTTTTAAAGCAAGAATAAACGAATGAATTTAAAACATAAAAAAAATAAAAACTATTAACGAAAAATATTTCAAAGTTAAAATTTGTGTTAAAAGAGAGCCAGCAAAGTTGAAAAGAAATTGCAAGAAGGAGAGTGAGTGTATGAATGAGTGTGCTCAAAATCGATTGCACCAAAGCAAAGTGCTACGAACAAAGTGAAACACTTGTTGATTTGATGAATGTGCTTTATGAGCACTTTAAATTATAATAAAAGCCTTCGTTATTCACGCTCTTTTTTCAGACTCTCCCAAACTCTCTCGTTCTTGTTATATTGCCTCGGCGTGTTTCTCCAATCTATTATTCTCTGATTATCTCATTCTCTCATTTTCTTTCTGTCTTCAATACTCATAAATCAAATTTTATTTTCTTCTTCTTTTTGTTCTTCTATTTTATTTTTTTTTTTGTGCGTTTTTCATTACTTTCCTTTTACAGTTATTCTCATCATCATGAATTTCTCAAACTTTCTGTTTGTAAACAAACAACAGTTGTTAACTAAAAGCTGACTAGCAACAGCCAGCCAGCGGTCGGTCACTCATTGCTGTTGTTTGTTGAAGGGACTGTCTTTTCTTTGGTCGATATTGTTCTGCGCTTATTGTCAGTGGTGTATTTTTTTCTTAACCATTGTACCTACGTAAGGCCTTTAGTAAGGATCAGAAGGTAGGTAAAAAGTGGGATGGTGGAATCAGAGTTCCCAGATTCATTACATTAAATTAAATTAATAATACAAATTTTACTTTTTGATATTCCAAAATTTCAAAGAATAAAAGATAAAGTATTCAACAAATAATTGAAAGTAATTACTTAACAAGTAATTCCTACAGTGATAAGTTTGTCAAGCGGTAGAGTATGTGCATCCGCCATGCTCAATACATCTCACCCGAGTATGTGCAATGTTAGTCTAGCGAAAGCCGGACATGTGCAGAGAATATGCTCTATGCTGCCGTCGTCCTCCTTCAGACGAAATAGGCAAAATTAGTGCTCGATAATTCCTGTGATGGACATGTGTTGTCCCCATGTCTTGTGTCACAAGGACCCGAAGCTCCTCCTTCTCTGTTTGAGTAGGAAGTTTTCTACCTCCCTGTTAGGATTTTTTGAGAAAGCACACTGGAATACCGCAGTGTCCGCGTATCCACATAAGTTGAAGTTTATTCTATTTTGCTACGTAGTCAAGCTTTAACTTGCATTCATGAACAATCTTTGAAGCAACACCTGAAGTCGGATTTCAGGTGCCAGCCGGATCCATTACCATTTTCTGTTTTTGATCCGTCTTTGCAGCTAACTTTCTTCGGTCTTTCCGCTAGAGTTGCTGGTTCTCTCCATTGATCTCTTGTGGCGAAAAACGAGATTGTAACGTCTACGAAAGGATACGGGGGGTTCCATTAATGGCGGCACCTGATGTTTTATCTACTCATTGCGTTCGTATAACACACAGTCCCCTGCAGCCTGTTCAGCATATTAACCGTGTACTTAACCATGGTCCTACGCTACGACACTATAATACATACATATATTATACAGCGGAGTATGTGGTAATCGCTCTAACCAAAGTTGTATAAATCCACATACTTAACTATTGCTGGTCTCAGACCACAGGACTTGCTGAAGGTTTTTCTACACTGTCCGGAAACTTTCAGTGCCACGATGAACTTCATCAAGCATTCAGATTGGTTCAGTAAGGAGGGTAATCCATTCTCGGCAGCCAGTCCAGCCTAACCTAAACTCACTGACTGATTGTAACTCTAACAGTTTCTTAGTTTAGCCTCTCTCGCAATTTGAGATATTTTATCCGGATCCGAACGGCTTCTGAGAATCCTTCTATTGCATAAATATCTTTACATGAAGGTTTGCTAGCCGCTTCTAAATTGTGAACCATATTTTTTAAAAAGCTTATAAGTAAATATGTTTTAATCTTGAGGTATCAAACTAACAACTGGGTATAAGAAACAGCTTTTTACAACTAATAACCACGAAAACCTCTTCTTCTTTTGCCATATTTTTCATTTCACTTTCACTGTTTCTTTGTTTGCTCTGAAAACGCATTCGCCTTTGGCTTTACATGCACATATACTCGTACATGTTTGCGTATGTCAAACGCACATACATATTTACGTAGATATTTGCATAGACCTATGTATATGCTATTCATACGTACATACACTCAGAGAAAAGCTGCGTGCTAAAAACAGGCTGTGTCGTACTTGAATTAAGAATCACAGAAATTAATGAAAAATAAATCAAATTTAAGTTTCCCCAATTTTGAATCAAGAACGGTGTTCTTTAAGAAAGATAAAAAACTGAAATAGTCTTGATTTAAGAAAAACATTCTTGATTTGAAAATGAAATTCCTAATTCAAGACCAACGGAGCCAAATGTTAACCATAAAATATACATATAATTTTCAATTGTTGTTGCTTTCTGTGTGAAAAAGATTTTTTTTAATAAAACAAAACAATAGAAATTTAGCTATTCCCCTGCTCGGATTGTGAATGGAGCTTCGCGTGAAATTGTTTGCTTGCAACAAATAATGGGTAAGAGTTATCGCGTTGTTTAGAATTTAGCTTTTGTTTTAATATGGCTTTTAATAGTTTGGCATAGATGAAGAATTACATGCACTGTGGAGGAGTGGTCCAACGAGTAAAATGGGCATGTACATATGAACTGCGACAGCAAGACTTGTATAATTTGGAAGCCGTTGAGTTGACTTTTTTTGATCGTGGCCAAAATTGTAGGATTCCAGACCATCGGTGTTGGTAAGAAACGGTTCAAAATGGATGGGTATGGGGATACTACCATTCAAATTGTGTGGTGGAAATCTTTGTTGGTAGTGGAAGTATTGAGTGAGTTTTTTAACCGTTAAAAAGATTACGGAAAAATTTATACACTTTTATAAAATAAGTTCGGTATAAGATATGTATGTATATGTACATATCGACGCTTCCAAACAAAACTGTACTAAGTCTGAAAACTGTGTTTTGCAGGAGAAGCTCACAAAGTTTAAACTCGATATGAAACTTCGATTGTATGCTAAGTATATTTTCACTTGTAACTTATTTTTGGATTGAACGATCAACACTAAAACTCGACGATATTAAAGTCAGGGTACGCTTTATATAAAACCGCAAGAATAAATAAAAATTTTGCTACGTGGTTTTTCATGGCAAGCTCTCAAAGTTTTTATTCTGTAAAAATCTCGAGTTGTATTATATGTACACTTTTGCTTACAACTTTTCATTGGATTGTCCGATTGATACCAAAATTAGACAGCATCTAAATTAAGGCATGCTCTACTTGAAAACGCCAAAAACGGGAAAATGTACTAAGTTGACTTAGTACAGTATTGTTTGGAAGCGTCGATATGTAGAACTTTCTTATTTATAAGTATGTATGTAAAAATATAGTGATAATAAGAATTGCATCTCCATATAAATGTACATATGACTCATCCGGTAAAATAAAAAAAAAAAATAAAATACATTACAAAGAAATAAAAAATTTTCTTTTTTACTTTTGTTAGGTGGGTTAAATGATTTCGAATTTTGAATTTCGAAAAAGTGGAAAATCAAGAATAATTGTTCTTAAAACAAAGTTGAGCATTCTTAATATAAGATTGTACATTCTTAAATCAATCACGAATTATGCTTAAAAGAAATTTATTCAAGCTTTTTTCAAACCGGAAAGTTCTTAATATAAGCTTTTTCTTCTCAAAAATGCCGTTCTAAAATTAAGAATATATTCATGATTTTAGCATTTTCAAGCTTAACAGACTTTCATAACGTTTTCGGCTCGATTCAAGCCCGCTATGCTGAAATTTAGCTTGCTTTTTCTCTGAGTGTATGTATGTATGTAAATACCTCGGGGACGTATTTAGCAGCCCCCAGCCAAACATGTTTGCTATTTTCATTTTGCGGTTGCATTGAGTGCTAACTTTGTTGCCCATTTCCCATTTGAATGGCATGTTTGTTGGCTCGCGGCGACGGCACTAGTGACAGACAAGTCTACGTGTATTAGTATTTTCTGTGCAAAGAAATCGCTTTATCTATGTACATACATATCTATATTAGACATATACGCCTACAGTGATTCCGGCGGCGCCATTCAAAAAAAATTTCGGCGGCGGCGGCGACGCCGGCGTGCTTTTTTGCGCCGGCGCGCCTGTCCCAAATCTACAAATCACAATCCTTATTCAAATCTTAATTTTATTTAGTTACCTTAATAGCGCTGGCTGAATGGAATAAATAAACTAATTTCCACCTTAAATTGTTGAAACTTTTTTATTAACAGCAAAAAACAATTGTTACATAAACTAAAATATAAAATAAAAAAAATAAATATTAAAGAATATACACAAATCCATATGTAAGGGTAAATTTAAATTCATTTGCTTATTTTGTATGATAATAAACATGCATAGTATGCATTGCATACATATATTTACATACATATTTATATATAAGTATATGGCACTTTAAAATAAATACAAAAAAAATTTGCAATTCTCCATTTATTTCATTTTAAGACCAAATAATAACTACCATATATTGATGCTTACACGGAGAGGTCATGCTGCAATGACTCTGGGGTGGTTTTTATATAATAATTTAATTTTTATGAATAAAAATTATGAAATGTATAATTTAAGTTGGAAATAATAATAGGGACAAACTTTAAATTCGATTGTTTTTTCAAATAGACTACAATATTACTGCTGCAGCTAGATTTAAACTAATGTTAGTTGAAGCTCCTTTATTTTTTATAACTTCCTTACTTCTTCGTGGCATAGGGTTGACCAAATCAGCGCAATTTGCAACTGGTATTAAGTACCAAGCTTCTTTAATTTTTTTTCCATAACTCTTGCTTATTTTTCCATTTTTGATCCCCCATCGTCTTCTTTAATATTCCCTATAGGGCTGAGGTTCGACGACTGTGAGGGCTACGCAAATTTCTTACGTTCAAACCATGAGTTTTCGATTCTGGAGGCATGTTTGGGATCATTTTCATGCATAAATCGCCATCTAATGATATCAAGGAGGGTTTAAATTATTCAATTTTGAGTAGAACAATTAACAACAGACCTCGAGAAGTAGGACTAAATGGAAGAGATCCCAGAAAAGTTCCGTATCTGAGAAAAAATTATGTAAGCCAACGAACTGAATTCGTTCAGAGGACGCCGCCGTGCTTGATAGTCTTTCTGGTGTATCTGGGGTGAAATTCTGCATTCTGCGGGCGTTGAACGAACATTATACCATCCGAGCCGAATAAATTTACTTTTGTGTCATCAGACTAAAGAACGTTATTCAAGTTTTCCGGCAACCTGTTCCTCTCAGCCTCAGGAACACGAACTTTAATGCGGAACTGTTTTATTTTTTGCCTGTTAAAAGTTATTAAAAAAAACTTTGGCTTTTCCTTACTTTACTAGACTCAGTTCCAAAGAATTTAAGCTACTGGAAAATTTTCAACGAAATTCACAGAGAACGTTCAGGGGGTAATATCTAATAAAAATAAATATAATGTTTCACTAATCCACTTATAATGGTATTTGTCTACACCTTTTCCCGTTTAAGTTCAGAAAGTTACAATTGAAAATTTTCCAGTAGCTTAAATTCTTTAGGACTGAGGCTAGTAAAGTAGGGAACGGCCAAAGTTTTTGTTAATAACTTTTAACGGGCAAAAAATAAAACATTTCCGCATTCAGGTTCGTGTTCCTGAGGTCAAAACAGGTTCCTTTTTTTTAATTTTGAAGAACTTTAGCAGTTAGTAAAACTAGGTAAAATATGTACACATCTCGCTCCATACGGGTATGGCGCGCGCCAGCGTACGCCGCCGCGCCGATTTCACGGATTATGGCGGCGGCGGCCGATTTTGAAGGTAATCGGCGCGGCGGCGGCGGCGTCAATCGGCGGCGTATATGTATAATCTATATATATGTATGTGGGTGTTATATACAAAAACATTTGCATTTACATTTATGTACTTTTACATATGTGTGTACATACATTTGTTTTCATGCCAAAAAAAAAGCGCAAACGTTTTGGCACCCTTAGGTGGCTTTGTTGTTTTTGTTTTTTTTTCGCCATTGTTTGGTCACAATTGACATTCTTTATCACTGTGCCTTGCCCTCTTTGCTGCCCCCGAGGGACTTATTGCGTATGTAGTGACACTTGGCACTTAATGATGACGTACCTATAGCTGGGGGCCTTTGTTTTTGTTGTTAGTTTTGGAATTTTGCCCTGCTGGTTGTTGTCGTCATAAGACGTTCTTATGGAAAGTAAATGGTGACGTCTATTCTTTTAACGATAAGTGTTACTTAAACTTAATTAATAAATAAATATTTTACGTGCACTTGTGGTGATTAAGCGGTTGAAGTGTTAATGAGTTATTTATTTATTTAAGTAGCTAAGTTCTTATTCTATGTCCAGTATACGTATGTATGTAATATCTATACGTCTGTCTGGTTAAATAAACTCTTACAGAAGATTTTCTTGCTATTCAATTGTATTTGAAAGGCTTTTCGACTTGCTCCGTGGAAATTTAGCCACCTTTTTATTACATTTGCCAGTAAAATGCACTGAAATAAATTTTGGTATAAATTTTAAACATTTTTGGTCGATATATAGGACACCATGCCGCCTAGATGGTATTTTGTTTGGTTTTTATTTTCAATATAGCTTGCTCGCTTGCACCAACGCAAAACTGTATTTGACCATCTCCTTCACACAAAAAACCTGGTAGAATACCAGAAAAAAACGTAGTGTCATATGGGCTTAAAATTCATTTTAATTTAAACCATTTTCTTTTATTTTTTCTTTTTCATTACAGCGTCGGCAAATGGGCAATGCAATTCGGTGATGAGCTGTGGGAATTAGCACAACGTATGACCAAATCACAAGAGATTAAGTCGGTAAGTTGGGGAAGATCAAATGACCAAATAAACGATCGATTAATAAGTATAATGAATATTGTATAATTACTCGCTTAAAACCGTCACTTTAAATATCAAACAATACTAATTCATCTTCCTCTTCTTCTACTGCTTGAACGACAGAAATACAAAGAATACAATGCCCGCGTCGAGCTGAAAAATGGCACCGATCTCATCAAATCGATTACAGAGAATGTGGGTCGCATGTTATCACGCAAAATGGATGCTGTACGTTGTATTCAACAGAAAGCCGAAATGGTTAATGAAGAATTCATATTCAATTATAGCGACGCAAGGGAAAATTATCAATATTATTCGAGTAAATTTTCAATGTTCGATGGTAAACGTGCCGAGGATTTGTTGGAGGGCTTGCAGGAGGAAGAGTGGAAATATTTGAATTTTACTTTAAATCCGGATACACATTTTTATAATATATCTGTGGATACAGAACATAGTTCCGTCCATGTACCATCAAATGTTTATGATGGCGGTAAGTACATACATACATACCAGAGGCGGGCGCTTCATACAAGCCGAGAAGCCCGGCTTGCGTACATAATTTCGTTCATTTAATTTTACGAATTTCTTTAAAATCTGGTTATTTTACGTTTTAAATGTGTTTACTATTTAAGTTCTCAATAATATAGCCCCCACTGTAACATACGGTGCCTAAAAGTATTCTAAGCAAATAGCGCAAATACACCACCAATCCACCTCACCAATCCACCTCACCAAAGAACGTAAATAGATTTACGTTCTTTGACCTCACAATGTGTATTTTGTTTGCACAGCCAATCACAGCACATTTAGCATGCCTTAACGTTTCCACACATTGGCTTTTACCTGGCTTTCAAAACAGAATAACATAGCTTGTTTTCTCGCTTTCTCTAAGGAGAAATCAATTGCTTATTTTCAGACTTAAATTGAAAAAAAAAACTAGCAAAGCACTTTTTTTATTTTTCACATTAAATTTGTATGCGAATGTGAAGCTGGCTTCGGCATTCAGTATTCACAGCCATATGCATATTTGATTTGATTTTCGTTTGCATGTACATACATACTTATGCACGTAATTGCTTACATGTGCATGTATCAAATACCAGATTATAAAAGCGTTGATTGTGATATTTGGCGACTATTGGCAAAATATCAAGATTATTTTAAAAAGCGACGGAAATCAAAATCAAATAAAATTTCACGACTTTTGGTAATTGGACCTCAGTTTTTCAAACACTAAAGCACCCATTTTTTTTGATATTAGATAATAAGCAAAGTGTAGCAAGTGGCTACTACTAAAATTTCCGTCGGTACCTATAAGGAAACTAAAAATACCTCTGCGCTTTCGTGTGAGATTTCCCTATAAGTTTGGCGTCATCAATCAATTCAATTGAGTTCTTCCCAATTTATTCTAATAATTTCTCCTCTGCTTTTGTAGATAATTCTGATGGTAAAAAACTTGAATTTACTTTCGACTTAGCCAGGCTTGTTGATATGCTGACTTAAAGTAGCTACAGCTAAAATACCAAAAGTCAAAAACATATGTACCTACATATCTTCATAATATTCATTGTATATAAAAACTTAAAAATTCTTTATCATCCTCATTTTTTAAATTAAATGTGTTTAGGATTTAAAAATAAAAATTTTTAAATTAAAAATTAAAATTAATGGAATAAAAGCGAAAGTTTTTGGTTCAAAATCTCATAGTGCTTAAAATAAAAATAAAGATTTTTAAATTTAAAAATGTATTGTATTTACATTATTTTTAAACACGTTTTTATATCTATCAAGAAAAAATATCTTAAGTTTAAAAATATTTATTTTTATTTTAAGCGCTATGAGATTTTGAATCAAAAACTTTCGTTTTTATTCCATTAATTTTCATTTTCAATTTAAACATGTTTCTTTTTAAATCCTAAATATATTTTAATTTCAAAAATTCAATTTGTAATTTAAAAATTTTTCATTTTTAAAATAAAAATGACTTAGTTTAAATCGGGCATTATAAAAATAAAAAATTTATTTTTAATTCCTTTTCTCTGATTGTACAAACAAAAAAATGTGTATCAGGAAAACATAAAAAAATACATATGAAGACAACAAAAAAAAAAAATAAACGAGAAAACACAAACTTCAAATACCCGAATTGTTCGAATGCCCGTACAAACATACGGGTAATAAGCAAACAAAGGAGTGTTCGAGAATTTGAAAAGCATTTATTCGTGCTACTCGAAAATGTTAAAAAAACGCGAGAGCTCTAAATCAAATTCAATAACGGAACGCAATCAGACTTCTAGATAATAGAGCAAAGAAAATTACATAAATGACTAATGGTTATGCTTCACACATAGGCTTGCCCAGACAATTTATGCTGGGTCCGCCACTGATACATACATACGTATAAATGAAAGCAAGTAGGAAAAGAAATGAAAGCCACAGCGTTTATTTCTTACGAATTTTTTTAATTTTCTTTTTTTGACCTCCCATTCCCTTTCCCATCCCTTCACTTTCAGGCGAAGAAGTACTCAAAGTGATCATGTGGTCGGAAACGCTGGACACTGTCTTTCGGCAAAACTATCAATCCGATCCGGCACTTTCGTGGCAATATTTCGGCTCCGACAAGGGCATACTACGCCACTTTCCTGGGTTGCAATGGCAAAAATATGGCCCGAAAGAGAATGCCGATACGTATGATTGTCGCAAGCGGTCATGGTATATTGAAACTGCCACCTGTTCCAAGGATGTCGTCATATTGCTGGACAATTCGGGTTCGATGACTGGGTTTCGTAATCATGTTGCTAAATTTACTATACGTAGTCTATTGGATACATTCTCGAATAATGATTTTTTTACAATATTCAATTATTCGGCAACGGTTGACGATATAATACCATGTTTTAAGGATGCGCTCGTACAGGCGACGCCAGAGAATATAAATGCATTCAATGATGCGATAGAAGAGATGTCACCGGAAGGTTATGCGAATCTGACGTTGGCATATGAGAAGGCATTTCAGTTGTTGAAGAAGGTGAGTTTAGTTGCGATGTCCTTCTATTATTTCAGTATGTATGTATATATGGAGTAATATTTTCGATTAACGATATGTGTCTCCCACTCCCAATAACTCTCTGTATCTCTATTTCTATCTCTATGTCTATCTGTATCTCTGTCTGTATCTGTATCTGTATATCTATCTTTATCCCTATCTCTATCTCTACATCTATCTCTATCTATATCTATCTATTTCCCTATCTCTATCCCTATATCTAACTATATCTCTATATCTATCTCTATCTGTATATCTATCTCTATCTCTATCTTTATCTCTATCCCTATCTCTATCTCTACATTTATCTATATCTCTATCTAAATCCCTATCTCTATCTCTACATCTATCTCTATCTATATCTCTATCTATTTCCCTATCTCTATCCCTATATCTAACTATATCTCTATATCTATCTCGATCTGTATATCTATCTCTATCTCTATCTTTATCTCTATCCCTATCTCTATCTCTACATTTATCTATATCTCTATCTATATCCCTATATCTAACTCTATCTCTATCCCTATCCCTATCTCTATCTCTACATCTATCTCTATATATATGCCTATCCCTATCTCTATCCCTATATCTAACTCTATCTCTATTTCTAACTCTATCTCTATATCTATCTCTATCTCTATCTCTATCTGTATCTATATCTATCATTAACTCTATCTCTATCTCACTCTGTTATTATCTCTACGTCTATCTTCATTTCTATCTCACTCTATTTCTCTCTTTCACACACTCTCGTACGTACTCCAGTATTACATCGATCGTCGCTGTAACGAAACATCCACCTGCAATCAAGCCATTATGCTCGTCACCGATGGTGTTGCCGGTAATACCACCGAAATATTCGAAAAATATAATTGGGGTAACGATGAAAATGGCACGCTAAATATGAATATACGAATATTTACATATTTGCTCGGTAAGGAGGTGACAAAAGTGCGTGAAATACAATGGATGGCTTGCCTGAATCGCGGTTACTATTCGCATGTTCAAACATTGGATGAAGTGCACGAGGAGGTGTTGAAGTATGTTGATGTGATAGCGACGCCATTGGTATTACAAAATGAAGAACACCCACCGACATGGACGCATTCGTTTACGGATCGAACGGTAAGTGTTGGTGGATTTTATTATATTTTTATTATTAAAAATTTTTTTTTCCCCATCTTTCAGTCTGAGCCACGCGAAAATGGCACAGGCATACGTCTTATGATCGCTGTTGGCGTACCAGCTTTTGATCGTTCCTATCTGAAGCCGAACTCTACGAAACGTGCACGTTTGCTGGGTGTGGCTGGGACAGATGTACCTGTGGAGGATATCGATAAACTGACGTTGCCTTATAAGGTGAGTGGGTACCTAAATAAAACTAATGGAATAAGATATTGCCATCGTCACGAAGAGAAGTTCTCTTGTTATTTTATATTCTTCTATTATTTTATCGGAATTTGTTCTAAGAGGGTGTGGGATCCGCATAAAAATCGCGAGGGTAGCTCATCCCAAGCTTACACCGCTTATTACTCCTTAATTTTAAATTTCTTTCTTCTAAGAGGTCCGCTGGTCCCGTTGAGTAGATGTTGTTCAAAACATTGAGCACTTCATACCAGTAAGTAAAAGAAGAAGAAGTAACAGAAGGAATACAAAGCTATACGTGAAAGAAGGCTAAGAAATATAAATACATAGAAGGCTAAGAAATAGAATACATACATCGACGTTTAAAATTCATAACCGCCTAAGTGAGACTTTCATAGCCGCCTAACCGACAAATGTGCCAAAATACATATAAAACTGAATTCCTGACGCCCAACTCTACGAATTCAGAGCTGAAAACGATATTAGAAGGAAATATATGTAGAGCCTCTCGATCGTCCCAAAGACCAAATTTATAGTATGGATCGATCGAGTTAGCAAATCTCAATTTTGGCATAGGCGGTTATGAAGTTTTATGAAGTATGGAGAGCTCTAGTCCTTAAAGTTGGTTGAATGTAGCGGTATAAGAGCACTTCACTTCACCCGAACAGTGGAATTTCTGCCGCTGTTCGCCAAGTAGAAGCTCCAGAAGGTCCCGAAGTTATACTTAGACTATCTTCCAGAGAGTTAGCGTAGACCGAAACATCTTTTGAAATTTGATAAAATTATGTCGAATGCTCTAAAGTTTAGAGTCTAAACGTCAAAGAAGTCTAAAATCGACTCTGTCTGGCTATGGTACTTAGGACCCGTTTGGTAAGTGCTGGAAAGCTATCTGAATATCACTGCGAATCTGAGTTGCAAAAATGGAAAGTTCCTGAGCGCTCAGGCCCGTAGCTAGGGGGGGGGCATTGTGGGGCAATGCCCTACCTTAAAACTAGAATGCCCTACCTTAAAAAGGCCAACAAGTGAGATCAATTACACTGTAGGTAAATTTTTAACTTTTGAAATATCACGGAGAAACGCCGAGACAACCCAACTTAATTTTTGGCTGTAGAATACGATGGCGTTTTCAGAAAGTCAAAGTTAGCTCTCGTTTTCGAGAAATTTAGGAAAGAAGTTTCAGAGCTCCGAAGGTAATTTTTTTCCCGTTTATAAACTTTACTTAGGTTTTCAACCCTTTTCTCGCGTAAGGATTTTGATGGTTGTTCTTAATTAATTGGGGCATTCTAAATTCAATGCCATCTTTAGTTTTTCCAAACTGGCTCCGGTTTATGAGATAACGGTATTGAAAAATTACCATCAATTTGGACTTTTTTGTTAATAACTCAGTCAGTTTATGAGTTAAATTGCCCAAACTTTGCACATGACCATATTTTAGCATTACCTTAACTTTTCCTGATAATAATTGAAATCGGGAGACTATAACATATAGCTGCCATACAACCGATTGTTCAGATGTGGACATTTTGGGGTATATCTTCGCTATTTAAACAGATAAGGACAAGCAAATTTGGAGAATTTGTACTCGTATTGGCCTTAATCTATTCCCTGAAAATCGTCGAGATCGGGTCACTATAAAATATAGCTACCATACCATACCTTGTGGCCGCTGTGGTGTAGTGGGTAGAGTGCTCGCCTTCTATGCCAGAGGTCTCGGGTTCAAACCACGGTCCGAGCCAAACACCAAAACAATTTTTCTAATTAGTAAAAATCCAATTATTGGGTTTTTTAAGAGCAGCGGTCACCTCTCGGCAGTGGGCGAATACCCTCCGAGAGTATTTCTGCCATGAAAAAGCTTCTCACAAAAAATGCATTCGCCGTTCGGAGCCGGCATAAAACTGTAGGTCCACCCAATTAGTAGGAAAAACAAAAAGGAGCACACCTCGAATTGGAGAGAAGCTCGGCCATAAAACTCGTCAGAGTTATAATAGCGCCATCGATATATATATATATACCATACAGCTGATTGTTCAGATATATGGTTTTGCACTTTTATTTTTTTATAACTCCGAAAATAGTCATTCTGCGTGAAAGAGAAACATAAAGACTTTCATTCAAAATTAATAGGTGAAAAATTTTCTCATATACGATTTCCACATATCTGCATTAGTTATTGCACTTTTGTGCAGCCAAAGTTGAAATTTCACCATAGGCATTTTTTTCAAGCCCAATAACTCATATGAGTCTTTCTTTTACAAATCGGACACCTATTGTAACCTTACACTGAACAATCACTAGTATTGGAGCTATATGTTATAGTGACCCGATCTTGACAATTTTCAGGGAATAGATTAAGTCAATACAGGTCGAAATTCTCTAAAGTTTCATGTCCTTAGCTGTTTAAATAGCGAAGCTATACCCCAAAATGTCCACATCTGAACAATCGGTTGTATGGCAGCTATATGTTATAGTCATTCGATTTCAATTATTTTCAGAAAAATTAAGGTAATGGTAAAATGTGGTCATGTGCAAATTTTGGGCAATTTAGCTCATAAACTGACTGAGTTATTAACAAAAAAGTCCAAATTGATGGTACTTTTTAAATACCGTTATCTCATAAACCGAAGGCAGTTTGGAAAAACTAATGATGGCACTGAATTTAGAATGCCCCAATTAAGTAAGAACAACCGTCAAAATCCTTAAGCGAGAAAAAGGTTCAAAACCTAAGTAAAGTTTATAAACGGGAAAAAAATTACCTTCGGAGCTCTGAAAATTCTTTCCTAAATTTCTCGAAAACGAGAGCTAACTTTGACTTTCTGAAAACGCCATCGTATTCTACAGACATAAATTGTATAATTTATCCATTAAATTTTTAAATTTACTAATATTTTAAGGTTTTAAGTTAATAAAACTAATAGCCTTCAAAGCTATAAATATTAGTAAATAATCTCTTAAGCCTTAGTATTTAAATTACTCCTTTAGATTTGTGATATTTTGACCTCCCTACAGTGTTATTATAATTAAATTTTTTGTTTGAGATAAAAAATTATTGCGGTTGCAATGTATGATATCGCTAGCTTAGAGTGCAAACTGTGTAAGTCCAATTTTATGAAAAGGCGTATTTTTATGTAGCACGCTAGAAAAACCAAATACGCACCACGCTAAACAAGTCTGTGATACTTGTCATATATCTACTCGTTGTTATTCAGTGATACGCAAATTGTGTAAGTCCAAAAAACGAAGAAAATTGTGTAAGTCCAAAATAATTACATGAACAGAAATTTTTTTTTTCATTTTGAATTTTTTTCATTTTTAGTTTTTTGTCTCTCCTACAAAGTTTGAAAAAAGGACTTACACAATTTGCACTCTAAGCTAGCGATATGGAGAATCCACCCTGCATCACATATATAATTAAATAGACCATCGAATTTTTGTAGTTTGGTTAAAGGAATGGCTCATTCCGGCAGTTTTCTGACAAAAACTAATCTGACTGTGAGCGAACAACACCAAGATCGCGGAATTGATTTCTAAGGCTGTGTGCTTATCTAAAATATTTTACTCGTTGGAAAAATGAGGTTTCTAAATTTTCTATGGTTATCGTTTAATCATTTTCGAGAGTTTTTTTCACACCTTGACTTGCGTGCATACCTACAGGCGGCCCACATACCAAATTTAAAGATCGAAGCTCTCTTAGGTATGGAATTATCAAATTAAATTAAAATTAAAAATTTAAAAAATTAAAAAATTAAATTTTTTGTTGCATTAAATTTATATAATATTTTCGGCTTAAATTTTATCTCTCGCTTATTTGCGTATGGCGGTTGGTCGCTATCTTCCATTAATTATATTTCTATTCACATGCATGTCAATTGCCAAAACTGACCTAGCGTTCGAATTCACCACTAAGCACGGATAAAACTGCGTTCAATGGTGGTCGTGCCAAGACTGACTTCCGCCCTACCTTAAACCAACGCTGCCCTACCTTAAATTTAAGTCTGGCTACGGCCCTGTGAGCGCTTAAATAGCCTTAAAGATTATTCCTCTAAAATGGTCTATTATTTAGTTGAGAACCAATCTCTCCTCTAGTAGGCAATAATTTCTAGCACATATTTTAAATTAAAAGAAGATTGACCTCCAATGTTATAATAAGAATCGCTTTAATACCTACTTGCAGTTGGGTGTCAATGGCTACTCCTTTGTGGTCTCCAACAACGGTTATATGCTGCTGCATCCAGATCTACGCCCGATTTCAGTAAGTCAACAAAATATTTTTTTTTATTTTCTGTTGTACACTAAACTATTTAAGCTCTACTTTAACTGCCTATCCATTTTACTCTTTCTCTCACACTATTTTTCT